>CAJQZJ010033704.1:2727291-2809439 GCA_907164525.1 Lophiomys imhausi
AAAAAAAAAAAAAAAACAAAAAAAAAACAAAAAGCAAAAAAATGGCCTTTTTAAAATCAAAACATCTCCAAGAAATACATCCCTGAGGAGCTACTTTCCACCATATTCAGATCATGGTGGTGTCAGAAGTTGACAGGTGTGGGTTTTTTTTGTTTGTTTGTTTTGTTTTGTTTTATAATTTCTGACTTAACAAATGAATCTGAGAAAAGAAGGGTAAATTGTGTTCTTGGAGATCTGACAAACACAGTTGAAACTTGACCTTATTTCCTCCCCCACAGCATTTATTTCAGACAGACATTCAGCAGAGAAAGGCAGCCATTCTGTTAGTTTTGTGAAATACAGTAAACTTATCGAAACTTCCAATTAGGCACTCTTTCTGTGTATGTATTCTACAATATTGATTTCTTTGGGTTACTTTATCCTTAGCCTTTAAAAACTAATTGTGGTGAAATTATTTGATTTCTAAATGAATATTCAAACAGACATATGTACTTACTTCAAAAATAGTGAACATATGTATTTAAGTTAAAATGGGATGTGGGGGAGTCTATGAAAACACCCTAGCAGCCATTTAAAGCCCACCTCATATCTGCCAAACTTTGAAGTCTGGGTAAATGTCCCATGGCTGTGCCCACCAGAAATCCTGCAAAGATGTGACTTGGAAAACAATGCCAAGACACACAAAATGAAGGAATAAGACTGAGTTCTATGTAACACCAATACCATGACCTTATCTATATGACCCAGCTGCAGTCCCTCTGCTCATCTAGCAAACAAATGATGCATTTCAAATTTCAAAGAGGGAGATGATATCATAAAGTAAGGCAGCTACTAGAGGAGATATAATGAGCTTAGGATTAGATAATCATATGAACAAACATATGCTGTTTCCTTACATTTCTGTTCGTTTTCCCATTCAACGTGTGTTTTTCTATAATTGTCTTTTGGTGAGACAAAAATATACACAGAAATCCCAGTAGGCATTCTCACCAATGATTTTAAAGCCATGACTCCTTTCCTAACTCAGAAGAGGACTGAGAGGTAAGATGCTGTATTAATTAAGCACATAACTCATGTTAAAGCACTTACATACAAAGAGAATGCGATTGTAACACTAGACAGATGAATTGGTCTTTTCCACTCAGCACCTGAGCGGTTATGGTCTCAGCAACACAGTCTTTCTCCTTGGGTTGTGTCTGACAATAGCTGGTGATCCCATGCAGAAATATTTTGTTGCAATTTAACAAGTCACAACATTTGGCAGCATAAATCATCTTGTGGTGCTCGTGGATTCTCTGACCCAGGGCTATAGGTAGGGATTAGGGGATGATTACTGTACCCTGAGATTTCTGTAGCCTGTCTTGACAAGACTTAAATGACTGTAGGTGACCGAAAGAGCTTGGAATCCTAAGGAGGCACCTTCACTAACATGACTGGGGCCTTAGGCAGAATGACCAAAAGACTGGTCTGAGACAGAGCTTTCTGAGGGAGTTTGTCCAGATACCATAGCCCGTAAGAATCTGGTACTCAAGCTACTGGGTAAAAGGTACTGGTTTGTACTTTGTACCCAGTAGCTTGAAGTGCTGGCCTGCCCTTAGAAGACAACAGAGCCTTCTGGATACCTCTGCCAGTCAGAGCAGGACTGGCTGCCCACTTGTACCAAAGGAGACTTCTTGACATCATGCCTAAGGCTCTACAACCATGTTCTTTTCTTTCTCTATCTCTTACTTTCTTTCTTTCTCTTTCTTCTTTTTTCCCTTCTTTCTCTTTATTCTTTCTTTCTTTTCTTTCTCTTTCTCTTTCTTTCTTTCTTTCTTTTTGATATTATAATATAATTATATCATTTCCTCTCTCCAAAGTCTCTCATATACTTCTCCTTCCTATCTTTCAAATTCATGGCCTCTTTTTTCATTAATTGTTGCTACGTGCATGTATGTATGTACATACATATTTTTTAAATTTTATATCAGATAACCAATAAGTGTGCTCTTTCCTGGAGAAGGCTATTTCTCCCCTTCTTAGCATCCTTAGCTGCCTGTAGTTCTTTGTGTAGGGTTGAGGCTTTTTGAGCTTTTCCTGTTTACTTGGCTATTGACATTACTAGGAGACACAGACTCACAGGAAACTCCCTGATCCTTTGGCTCTTACAGTCTTTGTGCCCCTTCTTCTAAAAGTTCCCTGAGCATTAGCTTCAAGAATGTTTTATAGATGTATTCATTGGTACTGGACTTCACATTTGACATTTTGATTAGTTGTCAACCTCCCTCCCTAAGGCACTGGTCTGCTCTTAGAAAACAGCAACTCCTCCTGGCCATGCTCTACCAGCTAGAACAAGTCCAGCCTGGCCTACTTGTCCCCAAAGGTCCTCTTGATGGCATGCCTCAGGCTCTGCAGTCATGTTCTTAAATTGCCAAAGCACTTCAGTAAATATCAGTAAAAGAACTACAATTTATTAGTGTCTGTTATATAAGATTCATCATTAGGAGAGCCAACCACAAGCAAGAGAGCTGAAATCCACCAGTTAGGAAGTGTCCCACCTTCCTGGTCTATACAGCCCACAATCTGAGCCCTTCACTCCTCACTGAAGTCTGTCTGTCGATTTTAAACATCTTCCTCCTAATGAAAAGTATTTCTTTGATTTCATTAATCAACTTCGGAAGTATAAGGTTCTAGGCATTTTTTCCCAAAATTTATTTATTCAAGTTCTATCTTGATCACAGCCCCCTCCCACCTCCCCTCCTAGTCGCACCCTCCCACTCTCCCCCTCCTCCTCGAATTGTTTTTAGTTCCTATGGAAACAAAATCTCATCAAACATCAAAAACTAGTTCAGTCCATTTAAAATACTAATTAATTTTTTTCAAAGACTATTACATTAGTTTTCTATTGCTGCTTCAACAAATTACCACACATTTCTGTCATAAAATCAGACATATTCATTACTTTATGATTCTGGAGCCCAGAAGTCTAGGATGTCTTCTGGAGCTCAAATCAGGACATGGACAAGGCTCCCTTCCTTTGGAAGCTCAGGGGAGGTGTCTGTTTCCTGGCTTCATCAAGATCCTAGACTCTTCCCTGATTTGTGTTCTCTTCCATCTCCAAAGCCAGCTGCCACATCACTCCATCCTCTGCTTCTGCCCTCTGCTTCTGATTGGTTCTTCAACCCTCTTTGTTTGTTATAAGAAACCTTATATTGCATTAGACACATATGGATAGTTCAGATAATCTGCCGATTTCAGGACTCCTAATTACATTTGCAAGGTCCCACTTGCCATATAAGGTATCATATTCACAAGAGCTGATCATTGAGACATCATTGAGAGCCCATTATCAGGATCTGTATCCTCCAAAGTAAATAATCCCCATACCCTGTCATCCCTTAACACAAATGTGTTATATTTACCAATTATCTAGCCCATGATTATATTTCTTCCCTACATCCAAGTTAACTATCTCATCAAGCTTAGTAAGATAGCTGCTCACGAGTCATGGGGGGCTGCAGAAAGTCTCCTGCATTCCACACTTGCAACACTATGAAGGGGAACTCTGAGATGTATTTTGTAGAAATGTGCCCACTCACCTCCCCTTAAATCTTTGACAGACAGCCACACCTGTGTGTCCACAGTTCCCAAATCCAGAGTTCATTCCAGATATGAAAAGATGCACATCAACACCTCCTTCCTCAGGGCAAAGCACATCTGATTATCTCCAAAGTGGCCAGAACTTTGAGATTTCAACCACTGTGCCATGTCTAAATATGGTAGGGGAATTTGTGCCCTTTCTCTGTGATCACTGTCACCCCTTGTCAGATGTTGTTTCTCTCAGAAGGCACCACCCCACCCTCATCTCCAATAAGAGTAAAATGTTTTAGAAATTCCAAAAGATCCATGTGAATGTTCTGATTTTATCAAGCTCAACACTTAAGCATGGGCCATTACTGGAATTTATTAACTTACTAAAATTGATGTGAGGGCATCATCATTGTATGGTGACTGTTACTTAATTATCCATATCTAAAGAATGTCTTTGGCTTATTTGTAATTCTGGCAGTTCTGTCACCCTCTGTTCCATCACAGCACAGGTCATTGAACCGACTGGGAAGTCTCCTTCAGAAGTATATGAAGGGCCCACCTGCATAGACTAGTCCATCCTACATATACAGAATGTGTGACTGCTGGTTCAGTACCAAGAATCCACTCTGGGTGGGCAAGGAAGGGCTCAGAAATACCAGCAAATGCCAAAGAGAAGCCAGTGATTTTATTCCAATTACACTCAGTGCCATGATGTCACAGCATAAATTTGTACTTTTGCATGCAGCTCATGCTGGTGTGATGACAGCTCTTAAAATGTTGAGTGATTGTGGACCCGTCAGCATAAAATTATTCTAACATGGTGCCGTTATTAGTGCTTCAATAAATGCCATTCTTCTTGTGTTCTGAGGTGGCATTTGCAAATGAGCTAATTTCTCTGCAGTAAAATAATTGTGTTGCATTTATTTTGTGGGGGGAAAAAACAGTGCTATTACATAAAGGGGGCTCTTTTTCCATCAAAACCACATAAGCTGTAGTTAGTCAAGTTTAAAAAAGAATGCATTAACTAAATGACTAGGTAATTATTTAAATGAACTCACTGCTTTAAAAAGCTGTGGATGGGATAAACACCTTTTAAAATCCCTTGTTATTACAAAAAGATGTGGCAAATTAGTCACGGGGGCATCCATGCACCAAGTCATGGTGGGGGGTGTTTGTTGATTGGTGACAGACATTTTCATGGTTCATTACCAGTTTCTTGACTTCATGTTATTCCCACTTCATTCTCTGTAAAGGGTAGTCTCAGAAAGAAGAAAAATAATGGGTGTTACATGAGTTTTGTCCTCTTTATTTTGCTGCATGGATATTTTGACCTGGAATTGTAAAATTCTCTTAGAAGTTCCAAGTTCAAGGTCACACCCACACAACAATCTTTCTATGCATCTGGCCATTGTAAGCAACCAGGGAGCTTCAAACTCCTTGAGATCACCTAAAGTCATACACGCTGACTCCTCAGCACCTAGTAGACTACATCAGGATGAAGAAGAAGTGAGTTGTTTGCCTCAGGTGTCTGCTGACTACTACACCCTTAGTTACATTCTCTTTACAGAAAATAGGGGAGATGGAGGAGAGAGGGAAGAGAAAGAAAGTGAATTAGCTGATACTAGAGATGTAGTTCAGGGGGAGACTATTTTTCAAACACGCTTGAGTCCTTGGATTTTGTGAGGGTCAGGGGAGAATACAAGTGGATTTCCTGATATTTCTAGTCCTAAAATATTGTAAGCAGTGGCCTCTCCTCATTTCCTCCAGTCTGGGATGATCTCTATGGTTTTTCCTGTCATAAATATTGTCCAATAATTTTTAAGTTATATCAAAACCATAGACAAAACAAAACCCGTGAAGATTATTTAACGGATAGCAATTCGTTATGGAATATGACACTGAAACAGGCTGAGGCCCGACTAGTACAAAATGTCAGGATTCCAGTGGGATCAAAGAGTGGGTTTCACATACTCTCTCCGCGAGTTTGTTCCTCCATCACTCCAAGTCATGGGTGCTGTGGAAGAAAACTTCAGGTGTCTCCCTGGGACCATTGAGGGAGAGCACCCTTTCCCTGTACAGTTGGCCCAGAAGGGGGTGCAAAATGGTTCAATTCCATCTCTGCAACCATCAAGAGGCTAAGTTGGCCTTCCATCCCTGGGGAGGCTTGAGTGAGGGTTTCGTGAGACAACATGCTCATTCTGTAATCTAACAACTTTCCCTCTGAGAACCACAGAGGAAATCAAAGCATGTTTTCCAAAACTCTGGTGAAGAACGTGTTGTCCTGTGAAGAATCATTTTACCAAAATTTACCTAAGTTGAGATTCATGAAAGTACATTTTCTCTAAGCCTGTGTGTGTCATGGCTAGTGTGAGTCTCCAACCTGGGCATCTTTCCCTAAGATCTATGCTCTTTTCCACTACAGTGTACATATTTTTTTAAATAATGGCTGATGTTTACAGAGATATGGGAATAGAGAGTCAAGAAAGTCTCTTAACAACCCAAAACAAACATATTTCTGGCAAGATGCAGGCATAATGATAACCTAAATGGAAACCATTCTTCCCAGATGAGGTGAAGTTTGTATGATTTTAACTTTTGTGTAGAATGGCAGTTCCCAATCAGAGTTAAATACACACACACACACACACACACACACACACACACACACACACACACACTTACAGAACACTTAGTAATGCCACAAACTTCTATCTGTCCAAAAGTATCAATGATTCTGAGACTAAGCAACCCTGATATAGGAAAGGTAGGTAGGTAATCTCATCTCATGGCATGATTTAGTACAGAAAAATTTTCCTTTTCTCTTATTGAAAATAGATTTTTTTCTCACATAATATATCCTAATTATGCTTCCCTCCCCTCCACAGTAGTGAGAACTTGAGAATTTTAGTTTCTTTAAAAACACAGAAATATTATAAGGATATGTTTTTCTTTGATGTCAGGTATGGGGACTTCGCAGAAGCTGACTATGATTTGCCTCGTGCTCTAGCAGAGGCATGGTTTTTGCCAGCTGCAGATAGTTTCAGTGATTGTGTGATGTTTGGAATTCTGAGAACTTTTTAGAGAATATATAAATGCTAAACCACAAGAGAGAGGATGGGATGTTGGTTGTGGTTGTTGTTGATTGTTGTTGGTCATCATTTGTTAAGTTGTCATGTGCAAAGAAGAAGCAAGAAGAAGAATAAAATACATACCCTGATGGTGAAGATCAAACCTGCCCCAAGGTGCCCGACACACCTAATCAGAAGGAATTAGTCTAACCATAATTTTGCTCCCTTTCTGACCTCTGGCTTAATTCAGGGATCTCTTTCCCTTCCTCTCTGTCCTTTTTCCTCTCTTATCTACTGTTAGGGGTTGAAAGGGTGGGAAAAGGGTAGAGAAGGGTGGAAGAAAGAAGATCCCACAAAGTAGCAAAATACCTCCTAGTTCCTCACCACCTCTCCTTCCACTCAAAACCACTCTCTTTCTGTCCTTCATTAGAAAACAAATAGGCTCCTAAGGAAATATGATATGGTATGATATGATATGATATGATATAACAAAAACAACACATTGGTATTGGACAACCCAAACAAGTATAAGAAAAAGAGCCCAAAAGAAGACAAAAGAAGCAGAGATGCACTCTTTTGTACACTCAGGAATCCCATAAGAACACTACACTGTAGGCCATAATATATATGCAAAGGACCTGGAGCTGACCCATCTGGGCACTATACATGATGCCTCAGTCTTGAGTTCATATGAGCTTTGATCATGTTGCTTTATATGGTTTTGTTCTCCTGATGTCCTCCATCCCTTTTGGCTCTTACAGTCTTTCTGCCTCCTCTTCTGCAGGTTTCCCTGAGCTCTAAGGGGAGGGATTTGATGGAGATATCCCCTTTCAGGCTAAGTGTTCCAAGGACTCCCACTCTCTGAATAATAGCTGGCTGTGGGTCTCTGTATTTGCTCCCATCTGCTTCAGGAGGAAGCTTCTCTGATGATGGTTGAGCAAGAAGTACAGGAAAATCTTAAAACCATCTTCAACGTTCCACCAGGAAGAAACTTCTACTGTTGGACAGTCTCTGTGACTGTACTCTAGTGCCTTCAAAAACCAACAGCTGAAGGAAAATTCCCTCTGGGAAAGAACTGCAAGAAAATGTTTTTAACGGAAAACATCTAAAAACAAAAGGAGATATCAAAAATATAAGGGAAAGGATGAGACCTGGGCAGGCAATCTGGGGAAATGTTGCAGGTCTTTTGAGGGACAGAGGATTAGGTACTCAAGTGGCAGAGGGAGTAAGTGAAAGACAGCAAAAAGTCTCCTTCCAGTTTCCCTCTTTTGAAAAGAATCTGAATTTCAACAAGAAAACCAATGATAGTTAAGAACAACAAAACTCTCCAGAGATTCCCAGAGCACTAAGACTATTTATATCTGTGTATTAGGAAGTTCCTGGCAGATCTGAGTTTGAATGTGTGTTACCATTCTCTATTCCATTTTGACCTTTGGATTATTCAGCTCCCAGGGCTCTAGTTCTCTTACTTCCAAACATACAAGGACAGTGGTAAAGCATCAGACCAGCAAACATGCACACCAGGGTATGGTGAGCCCCTGCTGATAGCAGACGCTCATCACTTACTATTCCAGCTTCTATTTCTCGGAGCAAGAGACCAAAGCTTTGCCAAGGCAAACATGTGGGTGCCCCTTTAATCCTCTGTGGAGTCAGAGGAGGTATCAGTAAGCAAGCTGGCACAGTAAGCCCACCCTAGACAGGAGTCAGGCAAAATACACGACTTTCCTCAAAAGTAAATGAAACATGAGATAGCCTCTTGAGGTTATAGATCTCCCCCCAAGTATGACTGTTTGACCACGGATTCATGGATGTTGGATTCTATTTAATGATTTGCTAGTTACATTATTAAAAAATGAGAGACATTTTTTTTCTTTTTAATTTCAGGCTGGCATGCTTCAGTCCAGGTCTGTGACTCAAACCTTCATCCTGAAAGAATGGATTGTCTCAGTCATCTATCTCATAGCACTTAGCTGGATGGTGACTAATGCTAAGGTGACAGAGAAATGAGGGACTAGTACAGCAGTTTAGCAGTCGGTCACTTTTGCTCCCTGTGCTTTGTCTTACGTTATTGAAGGCAGAACGGTAAAGGCTCACATAGATGTCAAAGGAGAAACGAGAAGACCCATTACAGTCATGTAAAAGTTATTTTTACGTCCTTTTGGACATATGTCAATATAAGCACTGGCCCATGGGTAAAGTGCGAAACCTTTGTGGACTTCATCTTTGTTGTTGTTGTTGTCGAGATTGTCGTTGTCATCATCATTATCATCATAATTATCATCATCATTATTAGACAAAAGGAATTGACAAGAAAACCTCCAAGGCCCTGTAGTTCAGAAACATGAAGCTTCCTCTGGGAGCTTGAAAACTCAGCACCTATAGAATTGGAATTTCCCCTGAGATGCCAAGTTAAAAACATATGTAATTTTCTATTTATGGAACAGTTGTGAAGGGGCATTCCAACTTCCTAGCTGCATGAATCCATTGTTTAATAAAAAAAAAAAAGTTGACCATCAGAAGACAAACCATGGATATTTTGTAAAAACTAAAATCCATTGCACTTCTCACTTGGCCCTCACCCCTAGGGTCTCCTTGGTGACATCATCTGATATCCCCTTTGGGTCTAAGATCCAGTGGTGACTGGGTTATCATACAACTCAGGATATCTATTCCTTTTACTTTTCTGTGGTCAAGCCTATGAAATGTGGGGCTAATTTCAGATGTCAGCTTGACCCAATTCATAGATGCCTAGAAAGCTTGAAAATACCTACCGCTTAGTGTGCAGAGAGGGAAGACTACTTGGTAATCAAGGGACCTTGAGAGTGTCACTCATTGGGTGAGAACCTGAATGGAAGAGACAGTGAGAAAGGGAAACTCTCTCCCTGGCTCTTCCTTCCTATGCTAGTGGTGTCTCTTGCTGATGACCTAAATCTCTCACCCTACCTTCTTCATCGTATGGACTCTCAGACCAATAAGTAGCCCTGGGAGTAGAGTGATCTTGGGCCTTGGATGCAGGGCTATTCATTTGACATATAAATTCTAAGGTTTCCAGGTTGCTGGACTGAGTCATGCTACCTGTATTTTGGGTCTCTTCACATGTAGAACTTGGGGAACTTTTCAGTCACTGGATCCTTTAAACCAAACCTCAGCAAATCCCCTCTTGTGAATATGCTAGTTTACTGATATTGTTTCTTTAAAGTGGTTCTCAACCTTCCTAATGCTGTGACCCTTTAATACAATTCCTCATGTTCCTCATGTTTAATACAGTTCCTGTAGTTGTGGTGATCCTCCCAACCATAAAATTATTTTTGTTGCTACTTCATAACTGTAATTTTCTACTGTTTTAAATCATGATGTAAATATCCGTGTTTTCCAATGGTCTTTGGTGACCCTTGTGAAAGAATCGTTTGAGCCCCAAAGGGGTCGTGACTCACGGGTTCAGAACATCTACTCTAAAGAATCCTAATAAAGTAAGTGTCTTGGTAAAAGATTCAACTAAATGTGCCTGGTACTGAAATACAAGACAGACAGAACAGCCCGCGGTCAACCAACACTGATGGAGACCCCACAAATCCTAAGTTTCCTTCAGCCACTGATGAGCACCAGGGCTTAGAGACATTACTTCATCCTCTGTGTGTCAATATTCTTATGTGGAAATGAACAAAGCAATACCTTCTAACTCCTCCATCTAATACATAATTAAGTGTGTTAATATCTGTACAGTAGGTCCTCTGGTTAAATCTCGGTCCATAATATACACCACATAAATCCTTCTTCATTGAAACCCATCCAAATTTCAGAGACATTCCATTTGCCTATTTTGTAGTTAACAATATAAAAAGCAAGTTCAACTATCAGAATCTTGTGCATAATAATATATTTGATCCAAGTATTGAGCTGTTATAACTGCCATGCTGGTAATAAATTCACTGCGACTCTGTTACTAATTTCCTTCTTCGGATATAATAAGAGCATACTCCATTATGAACAACACAGATGATTCCTTATCATGCTATATATATATAATTATATGACAATCAGAAGAACCTTGAGAAGGATTCATATTCCTATGTAACAGAAAGAAACCTGAAGTTCAAAGTTACTTACCTAGACACATGTAGATACCTGAAAACTAGGGTTTTGAATCACCCTTTAGCTTGAGGATCTGTGCTCCTAAATGCTGTATTTCACATATCACTCTCAGAAGGCCATCCTCCATTCTGGGTTTATTTATCATTTATGTCTATATTGTCTTAAATTCACCTCAGATAACATGCTACATTGGAGCAGGCAACTTTCCACTTTTCTCTGTATAATGCTACTCAAGGAACCTGAAGAGTTAATAACTCATTAAATTTTACAGTCATAAAAATGACATTATATTAAATTCTAATACCAACACAAAAAGTAAACTGGTGTTGAATCAGCCTTTTTCTCTGAAGTTCCCTTGAGTTTGACTGCTGTGTTTATGCCCCGATTTTTATGATATGTTTACATTGGGTCTGTGCAAAATGTTTGCAAATCCACTTGGATAAATTATCCAAAAAGCTAGTAAGTGACCCATTTATGTTTCTTGGAAAAGATCAGAGCTAGTAGGCAATCATTACTATCCTAGAGAGAAAGGGAAATGCAACAAAATGAGGCTGAAGTGGCACAGGGCCTCTGAAGTTACATCAGAGGCTCTTGTTATTCACATGCTGTCATAGGCAAACGGTTTAAAAGCAGACAAGGGAGCTCTCAGTCTCCCTGCAAATACAGGTGAGTAGAGTCTTCAAAACTCTGGCTGCAAATCGCAAGCTGGGGACAAGGAGGAAACAGATGCTTAAGACTCAGCAGCACTGGGGACCAGGGGGCCACCTGGATATAACAGCGTAGAGAATTGTCCAGTTCCAGCGAAACTGGCTGTGCGGCCTCTAGCCTGGCAGCCCACCTGCGAACCCCAGAGCCTTCCCTGAGTATATAGCCTCTCTGATCTCACAGCACTTGAAGGCCCAACCTCCAGCCCCAGGAGTCTTTAGATGATGTGTTGCCCCTCTACACACACAGCCCTAAGGAGACTGAGCCCTCCCTCATGTGGCCCAGCCACAAACAATAAGACCACTGGAGAGAGGTGATGGATCTTATTTAAAATGCAGTTAATGGTAAACCTGGCACATTGTGTTTTTCTGTCCTGCCACTGGTTCCTTGCTGACAAGCTCCCTAACCTCCTTTAAGCCTGTTTCCCCATTGATAGACGAATGAAAATAGTAGTTTCCCAATCCTAGGGTTATTGTAAAGATCATTCCAGCTAATGTGCATAAAGTGCTGAAGGAAGTTTCTAGAGTGTGCTGAGTGCTGGATAAATGTTAACTATTTTTGTGAAAGTTTTTCTGCCTAATTAGGTAGTTCATTCCTCCCTTGTAAGCATTTCTATCCTACGCAACAGCACAGTCACAGAGCAATTTGCATGAAATAGGTGCTCAAAAAAATTATAGAAAGATACATTGGCACTTCCTTTTCAGGCTTTGTTTTTAGACTCATAAAACTGAGATCTGGGACTAAGCAGTACTCCAGTTACTTCAGATTCTACCTCAAAACCTAAGATCATGTACCGGAAGAAATGCAGGGATATGTCCTAGAATAAAATCAGTCAACAGCAAAGTGAACTTCCACACGGGTGACCTCTGTCCCCACTATCCTTCTTAGTCTGGTCTCCTTTCTGTTTTTTTTCTAACCAGGTGTTTACTTGAAGCCTATCTTAGGGGACTAATAATTCTAAAGAGAAGAGAGATTCACAGGAGATGGGGTATCATAAAAAGACAGGGGACAAAGAAGAAGAAACCTGAAGGTTCCCCAGTGCTTGCCCCCAACAACACCTTCAGTCCTTAGCACACTACAGCAGTCACCAAGCCTGGGACCTGTGTGCTGCTATGCCAGTTGGTTAAATTGGTCCTTACAGCCACCACATTTGGTGAGGAATAGGGCAATTATGACATCAGATCTTAAAGAACATGGCTCTGCCAGGGGCTCTACCCCAGAAAAATCCTAAACACATGCCAAATGTGAAAACAGAAATTCTGGGCAAAGTTCCCAGGTGGAACTACCTCTAACTTGGATCTCTGGTTCCTGCTTTAGCTTCTGTGTTATCCCAAGACCCATAGGTAGAGGGCCTGTGAACTAGCAGAATGAAACATTTCATATGGGCATAAACATTTCAAACAATGCATCACTCTCCTTGTTGGGTAGAGCCCATCTCAACTCCCCATCTCTGACAAGTGTAGCTATAGCTCTGCAAGACCAGAGAAGGCATGTAAAAAAGATAGAGCAGTTCAAAGGAAAGGGATCACCAAGAGAATTCAGAGCAAATGTCTTTCTATAAAAAAAATAAATTTACTTCAAGGAGCAGTGCTTTGGAATGTCTGTTTTACATGATTGCATCAGAGTAAAAGAACTGGTTTCTGTAGCAGAAACAGGTAAGATGAAGGACAGCCAGCTGATGAGTGAGTTGTCTTAAAAACTGAAATTTATCCTATAGTTAAAAAGTTCTGGAACTCATTCCAAAGTTTGGGGAAAGCAGGTAAGATTTAAATAACTGCAGAAAGCTGAGAGACTAGGCAGGGAAGGACAAAATTTCATAAAATTTCAAGATAATCCAGAAAAATATGTAACACCAAAATGTAAATTAATAGGAGAGAGGGGTTTTACATGAAATTTTATTCTTAAGATTAAAATTGTTTGCTAAATGAAAATAAAACTCAATAAAAAGTACCTGGGCATATGGCAACATTTTTTTCCACTTCTACTATCTCATAAGTGTCCAACCATATGAACACACAGGGGTCTAGGAACAGCCACTGCATGCAGATACGTTTTCACATAAAACGGAGGAGACCACAGGGAGCACTTATTTTCTCAAAAGTTATTAAGTTTTTAAATTTTATTTATTATTCATGTGTGTGTGTGTGTATGTGTGAGAGAGAGAGACCGACAGACAGACAGATATGGGTGGGGCCCATGCTGCAGTACACACGTAGAGGTCGGGAGACAACTGTTGAATCCGATCCTTCTTCTACCTTTCCATGGGTTACAGGATCCAATTCAGATCATCAGGTTTGTCCAGTAAGCGCTTTTCGCCTGGAGCCATTGTGAAGCTCCAGGCTTCTAAATATTGCAAGAAAAGGACTTCAACAAAGTCAGATGTGGTGGCTCACATCTGAAATATCAAACACTAAGGAAACTAGGATAGGAAGTCTTCTGTGTGTGGAGCCTGTCTGGATGACTAGTGAGACACCATGTCAAAAACAGAAGAAAACAAACAAAGAAAGACTCCAACTCAAGATAAATTTTAAGTCAGCTCTCAAGAAGACAGAAGTAAATAAATGTGCTAGAGTTCCAGCAATATACAACTATGCTATGCTAACAATGAAAGCAATATTCAACACTGCATTGTGGTTGTCAGTGAGAGATTAAAATATGACTTTCTGAATCATAATTTTTAACGACTGCTTCCTGGAACAAATCCAGATACTGTATGTATGTATGTATGTATGTATTCCTTTAAAATATGACTTCAGTTCAGGATTCTCAAATATCTGCATCTTAATAACAAAAAGAAGTCCCATTTAAATTTGTTTTTAGTGAGGTAAATGCCTATAATCCCAGAACTAGGGTGTCTGAAGCAAGAGCATCCTGAGCTCAAGACCAACCTAAGTTACATAATAAGACACTTCCCTCCAACAAGAAAAAAAAAATCAGTCTTTTTTTCCCCACAGTTCCTATTCTTTCTCCTCCAATAAAATTCTATCATGGCTCCCTACAAAAATAGTTTTCAGTCTCTTCATTTATGAAGACTCCCATGGTCTATAAACCTTTAAAGATGTTTGTGCACTTTTCTGGTGTTAATCTGTCTTTGGACCACCAAGTAGATCAGTTCCAACCTAATTTTGTATGGCCAGTCTCTCTAATGTAAGCAGGCATGGGCAGTCTTTGAGACCCTCAGCAAAAAATACTATCCCTGTCTTCAGACACAGCATCCCTTAGGTAGAGCAAAGGCATGTCAGTGAGTTCACGCACTGCAGGTTTACTCCTAAAGCCTAGAGTAATATCCTTAGAAACGTACCACTTCTTTTTCCCTTCAAATGTGCAACGATTTGGACAACAAACTGCAAGGTCCTTCTACTCAGTGGTACGGGGAATATTAAAATGTTTACAAACTAGGACAGTACACTCATTGGTGAAATTGTATGGACATTCAACAACAAGCAAGTAGGACTGAAAAACTCTGACACATTGGGGAATACTACATCTTGCTTCTCCGGCAGATGCATTAGAGGAACACGTACTTATGACCAATAAAACTTCAAACTAAAAAAATCCCTTTAGAGTGAATACTGTGTAATGCTTGCCAAATATCTACCCCCACACTGATGGAACCTCTATTTTCTTCTGACTCCATGTCCCTTTAGCACACTGCAAGCTGCTTTCATTCCAGATCAAGAGATGAATCCTGATTACTCTAAGCCTATGTTGCTCAAGCTAAATCACCCTGGGAACCACTTACAATATCCTGCTATCTGGGCCACACACCCTAAGCTTCTGACTGGTAGTATGGGAGGGGCCCAAAGGGCTGCACTTTTCAACGGCTCCCTATGGAATGGCAAAGGGAAAGAGTGAGAACCAAACATCTAGCCCTTCAGAGTGCTCACATGACAAATTATAGAGTGGGCGTGTTATACAACTGCAGGCCAAGAAGATAGACTATGAGAAAGTTCCTCCTCTGCTTCTGTAAGTGTTTGTTATATAGACTCCATCTTCCCTTAGGTGAAAACTAGTAGCATTGTGGCCTAATTCCTTTATCTTAAGGCCCTAAAGAAAATCACTCTTACGATGAAGTTGCTCCTTGGGACACTGGCATAGGAAGAAAGATGGATCCTCTGAAACACTGCTAAGTCTCTGTTCCAGCTACCCTGGAAAGCCCTGACTTGATGTGATTATACAAACTGCAGTGTATTCTCACCGAGTTTGGTTTTCTGAGGCTTACAACAGAATGGCACTTTCTCGTTGTCTTTTATTTTAACGTGTGTGTGTGTGTGTGTGTGTGTGTGTGTGTGTGTGTGTGTGTGCGCAGTTATTCACTGATTGCTGCTCTAGCAATGCACAGTGATTGACGTAATTGTAAAACATACTTTATTCTATTTAGAAATATCCTTTGATTTTAATTTTTTCCAGTTTTTGCTATGCTATAAGGTATGACATTCAGAATCACTAATGTACTTCCATGATAGCGTGAATTGAGACCAGAAATGCTAAGACTGTAAAGCTAAGCAATATAAGAAATTATTGATACTCTTGTGGTTTGGCAAATTAGACTGAAGCTCTAAGTAGAGGATATCCAAGCACGTATATACCTCAAGTTACAAAATGTGTAGTAAAACTGAAGCTGGCTTTCTATTATATATTGTCTCTCTGTGTATATTACTTTATTGAGCTCCTTAATAATTGCACAGGTTAAGAATGTGGATCCTAGGCTGGAGAGATGGCTGAGCAGTTAAGAATATTTGCTACTCTTGAAGCGGGCTCAAATTTTGATGCCAACACTCATAGCAGGTAGCACTCAAAATTGTTCATATATATAGCTCCAGGGGTCCAGCATTCTCTTCTGAACTCTATGGGTACACAAATTCACATTTGCACATGCCTCCACATATATACACATAATTATAAACAATAAAATATATCATTAAAAAATAATGTGGATCCTAAGGGTCAGATGTGTTTCAGGGGTCCTGAGAACCATATGTTCCCTAGCATATATGTTTTTAATCAGGAAAAAAAGAACCAAATACAGAATAATTTTAAAAACTAGGAGCCATACACAAGAAAGTGATCTCTAGGGCCCCTGAGTTGTAACAAATGTTGGCTAAATTGGTTTTCTCAGCAGCATCCTTGATATTTTCCTACGTGATATTTGTAAGCTTTCTAGAGAACTGTCCCTTCCCCTGCATGCACTTACTGTGCTTCAAGCTTACCCTCTCTTGAATGAAAACTGGGAATGCACAGGTTTTGACAATCATAGTCAGCACTCCTCCATCAACATCAAGACACTGGACCACAAGGAAACACTGGAAATTTGCAAAATCTCTGTAGGTTAACAGAGAAAGCCATTATCACTAATGAACATTTAGAATGGTGCATTTTCCTGGTACTAACTTATTCCCTAACACATTCCCATCCTAGCATCCTAAAAGCAAAGTAAAGCGCATTGCAAGAAAACAAAGTACTATAGATATGTTGGAGTGAGGAGTATGAAGACATAGCTATAGATTAAATGAAGTGGAACCTGAATAAGATAGGTCAGACAGAAGGAGAGAAAAGAATAAGAGGTAATAATACACAGAGAAACTGAAAGTGGAAACAGAAACGACCCACTCCAACACTTGGACCGAGAACTCAAGGACAATCCCTGATCACAGAGGTAACCAATAATTCTCAGTGAATGAACGAACAAACTCCACAGGCAGGTCTGTGGAAATTGGGAGAATTCCACAAATCCTTCTGTGGGAGGATGTCTCTTGCTCCTCAGAGCCTCATTTCGGGCTGGCATGTAATCATTTTTCTAATGCTCCCTGAGTTCTCTCTGGCAGCTCTGCCCTTCACTGTAAATGCCTGGCTCTAGTGCTCAGCCTCGCTCTGAAGCATTCATGATTCACTTACTCCCTTTTCATTGCTTTTTGAGCCTTGTCCCCAGGGAGCTCTGCTCTGGGATGGACAGGGTTTTCTTGCTCATCTTGAAATATGAAATATCGTTATGTATCAGTAGGCAGGCTTCACCTTCACTGGGCTGAGCTGACCTGATGTGGATAAAATAAAAAAAAAAGAAAGAGAGAGAGAGAGAGAGAGAGAGAGAAAGAAAGAAAGAAAGAAAGAAAGAAAGAAAGAAAATGTGCTCCATGCACTTGATTGCTTTCTTCGTGAGAAAGCAGTGACATCGAGGAATGCTTCTTGCATTGAAAGTGATTTCCTAACAAGTGGTCCCACTTCACTTTATGCAAAGAAACTGGCTAAACCCAGAGACTAGACAACTGAGCCGCTGTGAGATCCAGCACTGTTTGTTTCCCTTACCTCTGCAGAGCTGCCAACCTGCAGATTCTCTATCTGTAAACCAGAGACAACCACACCTACAGTTCATGGTGACTGGAAAGAGTAAGAGAAGTAATGTTAAACAGTTTGAGGAACCTGTTGGCCTTGAATACACACAGATAATCCACAAAGATGGATGTGGTAGCATACATTTTAATCTGTGCTTATACAGTAGCAAAATTCTGTCTTTAAAACAAATAGAAACATTGTATGTATATAAAAGCAAAACATTTTAGCCAATGTGTAAGTCAGTTTTGCTGCTACAGAGAGAACTTGCTAAGACTATCAACTTCTTTTAAATAAATACCAACACCTCCCCTGTCAGAGTACAAGGAATAGCAGCTTGGAGTCATCAGAATAAATTTTATTCTCTCCCCCAGGAACTGGGAAGCAGAGCACAGAACATGATTCATTTAACTCTAGGAAAGTGAGCTGAAAAGTCATAAAATATAGACATGAGGTCATTGCCACAAACAGATGGGTGAGCAGAAATGGCACCAGGTAGAAAGATAGGAAAGCAATGTAGAAACAGAGGGAAGACGAAAAGGAGAGAGGAGTCTCAGAAAGCCAGGTCCTCATGACCAAGTCCATAACAAGCACACTTTATGCTTTAAGCTTTTTAAAGATCGATTTTATGGCAATCAAACAAAGCCAGAGACAAACATTGAAACAGAGCTTGAATGCCATGCAGGAAAGGGGGAAGCTGTAATGGGGAAAGGAAAGGAACCATAGAACCATGAATTCAACTTTGCTGTAACAGATAGACATATCACTGTTGCATCATGGGCCTCGAAAGAAAAAATCGATTGTGTGGTGAAGGAAAGTGGGAGGTTTTGAGACTGTACCTAGGACCAAAACTTTGAGCCATGCTAAAATCCCAGGAGCTTTGCAATCTAAATGTGTCATGTATTCTTCTGCTTACCACCATTGCTTGCCAAAGAGCAAACCTTAGGCTTAAAGCCTCAGCTTCTCACACAGAGGCAGACAAGTCTCAGGAGCATGGAGAAAATATATCAATCAAGCCATTCTTTGGGAAATGTGAAATACATTAAGGTGTTGGAAAGGCTGGTGACCTGTTATTACCATCAGTGGCAATATGTACTTCTACAGAAGTTCTTAGATTAGGGAAATTTGATAAAAACAGCACCATATTATTATATATTATAATGAGGAAGGAAGTGCATGGGAGAGCCATTTTTAGAAAGTATGATGACAGAAAGATTAAATATTTTTCTTATTTCCTTCTGGAATGGCAGAAGGTACAAAATTTATCAGGTTGGTAAAGGGGGTGAAAGGAAGTGAAATTTTCATGGATTCCAGGCTCTGCTGTCTAATATTTCCCTGTGTTTTGTTCTTATAGATTGCATGAGGATATAAAAGTAAATACTGACTCATGAGGCAATTTAGCAATAAGATGAGAATTGAACAGATACTGGTCCTAACACTGGTCAGAATACAGAGCTCTGGGTTTGACCAGTTGAAATTTCCCCCAAAAGAAGCTGAGAGAGTAGAATTGGTGTGCAAGTAGTTCGTTTGGGAGTGATTTCGACACATATATGGCACACTGAGCAAGCTAGAATTGCTGATGGAAGAGTCAGTCCTCACAGCAGGTTGACCAGCTCTCTAGTCAGTGTTTTAGACAATGAGAAGGAGGGAGGCTGGAAGGGCAATAGCACTGTATTCTTAACCCACAAAGATCACCCTAAGGCACAGGCCAATCTACATTGATTAACTCAGCCAATGCAATTTTTAGGAGCACTAAAATAATGTAAAAACCACAGCTTTTAAGTCTGAGGCTTTGCCTGATAAAAATAGTAAGCAACCTAGTTTCAATGGAGCACCTACCTAACAGGAAAGAGATCACTATACGAATTTCCAATGGAAAATCAGTATCATTAGCTATCTAAATACATTCAAGCAACGGCCAGTCGTGTAACTGTGGCTTTTACTGGGGCATCAAGGACAATAAAGTCACCTAGCACTGACAGATCCACATCTCACTAGATATTTTGCCTTTTTAGAGGTTTATCTTAGTGTCCACCCTATGATTTCTGAGGGAGATGTATGACGGTCTCATGTTTGTTTCTCAATTTTTCTGTCAGTTGACACTCTTGCAGAGCCTCTTCCTTGTGATATTGTGCAAATGTTGAAATCCTTCCTAAAGGAGAATGGAAAATCATTTTAATAGCCAGATATCTGGGAAGAAGGCCCAGGAACTATCTAAAATGGCCTACATCTGGATTCCTGTCCAAAGCTAGTCCTTTTGTCAGGCTTTCCCAAGGGAGAATCTTAAACTTCCTATTCTTAGAACATGCACTCAGACATCAGGCTCCTGCTTTCATGTCAATGGACCAACCAGCAATATGCATCCTGCCCTGAAAACGGAAGTCCAAACCTTGTCACACCTTACCTAGTAGAATGTAAAAGTCCAGGGTCTCCGTGAGGTTGGATGAATGCTTCCTCTGCATACGCTCCCCAAATGGGGAGTCTATCTCTCTGTGCAAGTGCAAAGCAGAGTTTTACTTTCGCTTTTAATAAACCTTGATGGTATGCTGTGCCTTGACTGGGTGCGTCCACTGCAAACCTCATTTTGTAATTCCTTATTTCATGAAGAAATGGTCCTGGGATTAGATTCCTGGGCTGCATCAGCACCAAAATAAACATCCTTAGACATCACTTTCATTGGGCTCCAGCATTTTCTTATGGACACTGTGTTCCATAAGATATGCCCTATGTTGTGAAACCATTTAACTAAGGCTCTGTTGGCTCTGTCATTTATTCTACTGCCCCTGCAAAGAGGGATCTGGGATCCTGGATATCACTAAGTCCCTCCTCCTAAGCAGTTCTGTCAGTTTCCTGTCAACATAGAGGACCCAGCACTTCTTGGTCCCGCCAAAGGCCAGCACAGGACTATCCATAGTAGTGCCCCACACCCACACAAAGGCTACCACAGGACTGTCCGTTATCTGTAGGCCCACAAGACACAGTCGTCAGTTGTTTCCATTCTTAGATACTCAATCCCCACCATACTGTCCTCTTTGGCATTTAGGAGGGAGCATGGCACACTTTCCTGCTTCTGTCCCTTTGTTCTGGATATTGCTTCCACCTGGATCTTTGAAAGTGGATCTTTCTTGCTACTTAAGACTCAGCTTAAATAGTATCTTTATCATTGCCACCAAATTGTCTGCTGTCCACTCAGCACCAAACTTCTACTGCCATCTGAACTCCAGATACAGAGAAAGACTAGAAGACAGAAGTCTCTATTCTAAGAAAGTTGTAATGCTCAGATTCGGTGACACTTAGTTACTTTGCAGTTCTGCTTCAACACTAGACCTGCATTGTTTCCCCCTTTACCTCCTCCTCTTTCTCTTCCTCTTCCCTCTTTACCTCCTACCCTCTTCCTCCTCTCTTTCCCCTATTTCTCCTTCCCTTTCATCTCTTTCTTCTTCCTCTTCTTCTGTGACTTCCATAAATGATTTTATAGTTCATATTTCTTTTTGTTCAAAAACTAAAGCCATGTATACTGAATAACAGTCCTTCTTTGCTCAATGTATTTGTTAGAAGCTATAAGACAATACAAAACTACCCACACCAAATTATCAACATCATAAGACTAATTTTTTAAACATATAGAAAATGGTAGCATATTGGGTGAATCTGGTAATTGGTAGCCAATGCTCTGTGGATTCTGGGGAACTAACATTTCTAGGGAAATGGAAAGTATTACTTCCTGAATTTCACTTTGAGCTCAAGATTTTCCCGGAGAAAACACAGAGAGTGCTTATCTGATTTCAAAGCTGAAGTTTCCTATGGACTTCACACAGCCCCACATACAGAGATATTTATGTTAACTAGAGTCCAGGATGTTGCCATGTATCTGACAGAGCTCCCTACGGAATAGCATTGCTTTCCTTTAATTACCTCTAAAAGCACATCTCACTGAGATTTTCTTGTGATGTCTTACATCACTGCCTTACATCATGGGAAAAACCAATGGTAATTTTGATTTTTTTTTTCTGTCATTGCTGTATCTCCATTACACAGTTAAAATGAAGATGTGCCTTTCAATTAACCTCTTCGAAGTTTCATTGTTATAAATCTGATCCAATGAGTATAAGAAAAAGAAAGATATCATTGCCATTAAATCCCACCATATAACAACATTCCCTTAATGAGTAATTTCACTTGTAGCTTTGACTTCCTTTGCAAAGGAAGTGAGTCTTATTTGTTGGTCACCTACTATAACCATGTCAGGAACTGTATTAGGCTCTTTAACATCAATTATCTCTTTTCCTTGCATGTAACAAATTGTCTACATCATATGTGCCTAGATTACTGTGAGGTCCTCCACAGTGCTCAGCAAACTTCAAACCATATGTCTCAATCTTAAATTTCAAGATTTTTTTTTTGAATGGTTCAGTTATCTCTAGCCAGAACACAAACATCAGGCTCTGGGAAGGAGATGTAAACTACTGAAAGATTTGTTGATGGAAACAAAGGACCTCGGATCGATATCATCCCATGGAAAAGCTGTGTGGTCAACTCAGTCTGATACTTGAGGTGAGAGTTTATCTCCATGCCAATTACTCAACTTACAATTTAGAATTATTTCTAGTTGGTTATTTAGAGCTAATTAGAACCAAGAACAGAATGAAATAAGAGCCAAATGCCATATGATGACACACCTCAGTTAGGTATGGAGCTTAAAAATCAGCTTTGAGTGCTCCCTCTGCACATTGCAGTCACTGCATCCCTGTAAACTTTTGCTCATGGAACCATACTTTCTGATCTGGCATCCATGCATCTTGCTAGTAGGTGGAGACATGATTGTTCTTAGTTGATGAACAGTAACAGGCATCTACTTCTGGCGTTAGCATGTTAGAGATAGTCTGAATATCATGTGTTCCCTCTTCCTTTCTACTGTGGCCCCTAGAAATCTAGTTTGGAAGATGATACCCACACCTGATGTCCACTACTTCAGCCTGGAGCTGAGAGTTGGCAGTGAAGCTCCAGCTGTAGCACATCTGCAATGGATGAAATTTAAGTATTTTTCCTGGTAAGCCACAGATATGCAGGGAGTCATTTGTTACTACAGAATAACCAATCCTATTCTGACTTAATTATCTTGAATTCCAGGATGTTCTTAATTTCACCAATATAAGTGAATAACACTGAGTGAGAGATCATATAATGATTTGAAGACAGTTTTTCCCCTCACTTTGTATAGATTGTATACTTTTTGCATACAGCATTTCTATAATAAAATCTGGAATGATCATTTCCACAAGAAAACCAAGGTTAAAAGGAGTGCATTTATTATTTATGGATAAGCACAATTCATTGAAAAGGCTAAAAAGAAAAAATCTATATGTACTTATTCCCAATATCAGGACTTTTTCATTCACAGAACAATTTCTTGGGGTTTTTCTGGGCTCACATCCATTCCTCACCTCTCATAAAGCCCCTTACCAGAATACCACAGTGCTTAAATAATGAAAAAAAAAAAAAGGATAATAGCTTTTTTGGATATAAAACCTGAAGTAATTGTATTGTATGGCGTGTCTGTGGCCTTAATGTAAATTATTTTTTCTTTTGATTCCTCCCCACTATGCTAATAGCATGGGCTCCAGAGTAATCAAGTTACCCAGCCAACTAAGCTCTTGCATTACTAAAATGTATTACCCAAGAACAGCATGCGGCCACTGAAGCTTTTCTCCCATCCTGTGAAAAATGTAACGTTGGTTAAGAAGGAAAGCCATTCTTGGAGCCAGTTTGGACTTGGTTGAGCTTTTTCCTTCCCCTAAGCTAATACTAACAATTTAAAGACAGAAGAAGAGTCAAGGCTTACAGTCACATCAATGGCTCTACTAACTATTCTATTTATTGCTACACTTCAGAAGACACACTCAGATACAAAGTGAAATGTTAAAATATCCTTACAGTGTCCAAATTAAACTGAAAATATACAACTATTATTTAAATATTATATTGAATATTATTTTGACAATAAAATCAAACAGAATTTTTTAAGTTGTTGGAAATGAAAAGAAGGCAACACAGACTCGCCATTCTTCATTATGCTCCTCCTCAATGGTGTTTGTGGCATCGGCTAATACAGAAACAGATCCATGCAAATGATAATAATATGGAGACTCGTGTGTGGAGAAATCTTTGGAGGACAGGGATCTAGCTCAGAGGCAGAGTGCTTTCCTAGCATGCGTAAGGCCTTCGGCTTGATCCCACCAATCCAAAAAGGAAAGAGAAATACAGAAGCCATTAAGCTGCTGCACTGCAATATCTGTATGCTCCAGCTAGCCCAACTGTCTTTTCATCTTCTACCTTGGGCTTCATGTACTTTTTCTGAACTTAGGTTTGTTTTACAGACAGGATATTCTGACCGCTTTTGGTTGGCTTTTACTTATCTCTTTGTCCAGTTCTTTCCACTCCTTGGCCAAGCTCTCTTGACAAGAGACAGTTGCTGCCCTCCAGCAGGGGCACCATGTGAGAGAGCAAGTTGGGGCACTGGAGCTGCCAAAGTCTTTACTTTCTACTTCTCTCCTTCTGTCCTCCTCTCCCCACACCTTATGCCTTTCCCTTTCTCCCTCAGGGCAGAGTCTTTCTTAAAAAGGAGTGTGTCTCATGTGATGTTCTAGAAGACTATCTCCACACAATGCACATGACGTCACTACATCCAAAGTGAACACGGGCTGTTTCTCATTCACTTGCTTCAGTCCCACATTTGTCGATAGTTTGTCTCACTCACCATTACTGCCATTTCCTCTCTGAATGTCATCTCCACCATTCTGTCTGTTCCCATGATCTACCACTCCAATCAGGCACAGGTGAAAATGTCTCCCTCTGTTCTCAGCTGGGAAACTCCTCTTCACAGTTCTCATCCTTGAGCCTTTCTGGTTTATGCTCTTGGAAACTTTTTCATGTCTACCAGTGTCCTAATCTTCATGTCACTGTGTCTCATATACTACTAAATTGCCCACTTCATTTTTGAACACTGGAGGGTGTATCATTCACTCGTGAGAATGTTGCTTGGCTCTGTTTCCCTTTTTGTCTACTCAGATTTCATGATGTCTTTCCTCCAAGATTACACTTCTGTTATTTGTTTCAAAATAATTTTGAATGTTTACTCTCAAATAATTTCAATAACTCCAGTACTTGCTAGCCTGGTTCTGTTATTTCTGAAGACACTAAATCTCATTTGTTCTACATGTGTTTCCTAAAACTTGATCTGATCAGGCTCCTCAAAGTCTTGCCTATGAAAAGACTAAACTAATGTTTAGTAGAGAGAAACCATGTTCCTTCATCAGTACAGGTACTAGTAGATCTGACACAGTCAGGTAGAAAGGGGCATTTATTTTGATTTGTAGTTTCAAGACAGATGTAGTCTATCATGTTGGGAGGGCATGGGGCAGGAGTGTGAGCCACTGGTGGCACCTTGTCTGCAGTCAATATCCAGAGGACAGAAGCGAGTGTTTATACCTTCTTATTTTGTCATATCTGTTCAGTCCTGGATCCCATCTCGTAGACTGATGCTTCTTAACACAGATAAACCTCTCTGGAAACCTCATCATAGACAGACATGCAAAACAGACACAAAGTTGTGTCTCCTGGGTTATTCCAAACCCAGTAAGTTCATGCTGGTGATGAAAATTAACCATCCATCAAAGGGTGTCATCAACAGAACCCCCAGAATTTATCTTTGCTGGTGAATTGCTCTGGTTATTGTAGTGGTCACATCTTTTTCTGTTTGTTTTGTTCAGTTTAACTTTTCCCTACCGGAGATAATGAACAAGTCTCTATGAAGGAGCAAATGCCTTTTTCTGGGAGCCAAATGGCTGTAGACTTTACAACAGGATGGGACTGCTCCTCCACCAGCTCATTCACGCTGGGTTACTGGGTTAGTGTCTGTTTCCTAACAGCTCTTTAAAGCCTACAGCCTTGTTTACAGGGCTCTCAAGACAACTTATCGGCTACACTGCGCCCTTTCAAGCCTTCATCAGCTGTGCATGTGAAGCACAAATTTAAACATTTTGAAAGCATATTTAACACGCTCACCATTTTCTAAGGTGGAATGGATTAATTGATACACAATGATTATCTATATAGGCCATAGAAAAGAGAAGAGAGGAATACTACAAATGTTTGTGTTGTCTTGTCCATTTTCTGCATTTTGAAATTTTGGGGGAAAAAGTTAGGGGGACTTTTGCAAAATAACTATAATATAGAGAAAACATTTCACAAATATTCGTGTGCTTCACCAATTTCTCTAGGCAGTTGGTTCTTGAACAATCTGGACTAACTACCTTAAAGATTCCAATCTGACACCATCGGGGCCAAACCTAGGAGAAGAATGCTCACTGTTAGCTTTGTCAAATGTCATCATGTGGTCCAGCTGTATGAAGGCTAATGCTCTGTCAGTCAAAAAACGTGGTCGACGTCAGTTTCATCACTCAGTGCCCTCGGGGAATTATTGCAATGATCAGCAGAATGTGAACGTCAGCTACAGCAACAAAGTCCGAGCCTGCAATGTGTATAATTATGGTATCATTTTTATTTGTTCAGGATATTTTATTTCCTTTTTGTCACTTTCATTTTGGTATGCTGTGTTATAAGCTACCTCAAATCCCAAAAGGGGGGGGGGACATACAGATTTTCTTTTTTAGGGCATGTGTGTTAAGCAGGGGAGAATTCTGAATTTCAAAGATGAATTTCAAAATTATCAGCATTATCAAGTTGAGCAATAATGACTGAGCTGTTTGGACTCAATGTCTCTGTAACTCACCAGTAATCCAAGAAAACATGTCTGTAGGGTGTCTAATGAAAGATAAAATTCTGTAAGGTAAGTGAAGAAATATTATAACCAAATCCACGGTAATTAAATTTGGATTTATAATAAAACTGCACTGTCCCAGCATTCATAATAAAATGAATATACCCTCAGTTGCAGAAAGCTCATTCACTGTGCCTTTCGGTTTTGTATGACTTTTATTTATTACATAAAACATTAAAGCCAAACGATAAAGATAAAATGCATTGGTACAGACCACAATGAATGTAACAGCATCCCTTGAGATGTTTTCCCAGCAGTGTCTGAAGGTGAACCTCAAGGAAAGTGAGCACCAGCAGCACGTTGGGACAGAGCCCTCTTTTAGTATAAATGCAGTTTTATTTCATTTGAATGGTCCTGTAGCAAAATTTACATTTCAGGTTATATGACAAGTGTCTCAGTCTGAGTGTAGGAATTGTTACCACTGCTTTCATAGGTGATTTCTGTACTGTTTGCTGGCTTTTATGTGCCTCTGTTTCCTCAAGTTAAAAAAAAATGCACATATGAATAGTACTGATGTCATAGAACAGCTCTGAGAAGTAAAATGTCAATATTTGTATAACATTTAGCATATGTATGAATTGCTAATTCCTAAATTTAAAATAATTACACATAATGAATGAATAAGTGATGCTTAAAAGACACCATTTATTTAAATATTTAACTGCTTAAATTCAAATAGTTGAATATTTAAATATAAAATTTAAATATTATGCCAGGAATCTTTAAAATTATTTTTTCTTTTAATTTTTGCATTTATGTTTTCATCACTAGAGGTCGTATCCTGGGCCTTGGGCATGCTATGTAACCCTCTGACACTAGTCTGTATGCCCAACTTTGACTGAGATAAGAGCTGATGAGCTGGTTACTGCCTGGTTTGGACGCCTCATAGAAAACTGAACACAGGTGATATGTATCATAGGAGGATACAGAGAGGAAGTCAGCAGACTCAATTTCCTTTCTAAATTAGACTGAAATTTGAACAAATTGTGATTGTTTTTGAAAAGATTGTTTTATGTTAAAATGAAAAAATTGTATTTGCTTCTAATTCTGCTGGGTATTATCTGTGTCACCTCATTTGATCCACATGCCAGCCCCATTGGTAAATGCCGAGAGGAAACCGAAGCAGTCCAATGTTTCCAACCACATCTGTCACATGTTTCCCTGCATTCACTGTGCCAAATGAGTGCTTCACCAAGGACGGGTACGGAATAGATGGCCGAGGCCACACTCATGAAATAAAGAAGTCAAGCCCTAAGCTGATCAGACACCTGTCTCTGAATATCTACTGGTGGCTCACATCTTCCTCAAGATGAAATACCTTACAAACACTCTGTGAGGTTAAGACTCACATGGAGAAAACCTCAGGCTAATGTAATAATTTCTAATTGTTTCCAAAACTGCAACTTGAAGAGAATGGAAGCATGCTCAACAGGAACAAGGACAGAGATTGAGTTATTTCTTTAAATGTCCTGAACATAAGCCAGCTTTCAGTAGTAGAGTGTGGGAAGCCAAGCATGGATTTTTAACACTGGAACATCAGCACAGCTTCACATTTAAAAGTTGGCTTCTGAGAGTAACAGAAACGCTCCTGTCAGAAAACTCCTTCCCAACCTGAGAAAGCCTCTCATGTATAAGCCACCCTGCTGTCTCCCCAGAGCAGCTCTATCAGTTAAAAACCATGAAATGGAAAGCTTAAAAGAAACTTAACCTTGGGAAGTGGTGGAAACACTGGCCTTGAGCCCATGGCCTACAAAGTGCCTTTAAACAAATTCAAGAGAGAAAGCTGGTTGGTTACAGCAGAATCCGTGAGCTGCATGGCCCCAGACCTCTGTGGAAATGCTTGGTCAATGGTTTCTACCATCCAGACTGAATTTTCCTTCTTTCTACACAGGAGCTTAAGGTCAGCTCATTGTCAGGCAGTGACACGTGTCCCTTCTTTTCCCCTGTGAAAATGATTACTACTGAAAGATGTTGATAGCTTCTATGCTTTATGGAAAGACCTAATGAATACAATTTGATATACATGGTGGAAGAAGGATAGTGTATTCTACAGAAGGACAGCCCTGTCAGGAGCAACATGGCCTCTAATCCTGCATGAGCAGACATGATTGTATATCCTCATTAATGCCATAATTGGTATCTGGAATCTGTTCAGAAATGCCGATTTCCTTTGCAACAAGGGATTATGGCTGCATTGGGAGTTCTCTATGGTCTGTAGACACTTGTAAAATTCAAATACAGCTACTGTCAGTTAAACATCTTATGAAAAGCCAAACCTTATACTAATCCAAAGGAACAGAACATGTGCTTGAGGGCATGAAATGCTACAGTACATTTAGGGCACTAACCACTTACAGAGACATTAACATCCTGGGACAGGGCTGTTCAGTGAGCTCCTAAAGAAACTTAGGACTGGTAAGGATTTGCTTCTTAAGAGACTTCAATACCGTAGGGGGAATTGTCAGTCACAAGCCTCCAGTATTTATGAATTATTAATGTTGGCTTTCTGGGTATTTTTTTTCAAGTTTTGCTTTTGTGTGCCTGTTCAGCTGAGTAATTCAATAGACTGATGGAGACATGAATAGATATGCTAACTAGCACCAGGGTTAACCTTTAAAGTTCGTTAAAGCTGTCATCTTTCAATGAAATATTTTCATGTTCTTTTTTTTTTTTCCATGAGCTAGAGTATCAACAGTATGTGTACATTGGGAGCAGAGGTGTTGGGGAGGCAAGTGGGCTCCACTCTGCCATCTCCTCATTTTTAAACCAACAAACCATTAATAGATTCACCAAGAAAGGCATCTTTAAAAAAAAAGAAAACACTTTTCATTTGTAGACCATGCTACCAGAACAGACTCAGAGTCTACCTTTATTGCAGAACTTAAAAAAAAAGTGATGGTAGCCGGGCGGTGGTGGCGCACGCCTTTAATCCCAGCACTTGGGAGGCAGAGGCAGGCGGATCTTTGCGAGTTCAAGGCCAGCCTGGTCTACAAAGCGATTCCAGGACAGCCAGAGCTGTTAAACAGAGAAACCCTGTCTTGAAAAACCAAAAAAAAAAAAAAAGTGATGGTGTGTTTTTGTTCCTACAAAAGATGAAGAAAAAGACAGAATTTGGAGAAGAAAAATCAAAAGCGAGGTGTGTGCCCCCTCAGTGTGTGGGAAGCAAAAGAATGAAGGTTTAAACCTGTGGGAAAGGTGGGGTATGAGCCGGTGACAACCTTTCATCTAAACAGGGACTTCTTAGGAAATAAGGGCAAAGAAGAGGTGCATAATTAAACCCATTATAAAATTTCCAAAATCTTCAAGGATTTTTCTCTTGGTGTGTATGCATGCCTAACAAGCCTGAATAACAGACTCCATGATGGAAAATTTCTACTTTGAGATCCTTCTCTCTGCTGGCAACCACTAAGTTCCTGATGGCATCCCACTACGGAATCATCCATGTCAAACAGCAGAGCCATCCACTACCCATCTGTGAGTCCTCCTTTCATCTCAGTTTCCATCAGAACAAGAAAGGATGCATCATGAAATGAGACAGGGGGTGTATAGCCTTCAGATGGGAGCTGCCTCCCAGCGGGCAAGCCTTCCATTTTTGGGACACAGAAGAAATCTGCTCGCTCTTGATGGGGAACAAGAAATGATGCAATAACTTACCATTGTAACTTTATTATAATGTAAACCTCAGAGAGCTCTACTTTCCTTCAATTTTTTCTCTACCTCATTTGTGTGAGGTGAGCAAAATGATAAGAGTTTCCTTTGCCTTTATGAAGTTTTACCAACTTCATAAAGGCAAAGGAAAAAGATCAAAGGAGTTTTGAGTGATTTGAATGATGATTCAAGAATCATAGGAATACTTTAACTTAATCCTTAAATCCCTCACAAGATAAATACAAGTAGCTCAACTAGTTGCCAAACTAATTTCTATCCATCAACAAATGTCCTGAACTAGGGGGCTTCAAAATGCACCCCAAGACTACATGTGCTCTCCCAGCACTTATGCTTTGTAACTGCTCTTTTCCCCAGGCAGGACTGAAATAAACAAACAAACAAACAAACAAACAAACAAATAAAAGCTTTGAGTGCTTGGAATTTTCAATTTACTCTTCTGTCTCTCCTTCAAAGCCATGTTGTTTCTTTTATTTTCCCATATCTGTCTTTATTATCATTTATAATATAGCAGCCTATCGTAGACACAGTATCTTACATTATAAATGTGCTTTATTTGTTTGGCATTCCCAAGCCCATTTCTCAGAGCATCCATCTGCTTAAAGAGATGTGTTGGGGAAGAAAAATAAAAATGAAGACTGATGTCATATTCAGCATCTGACATACAAAGTAGGGGCTTAGCGGAAAGCAGTAACCTTAAGAGATGTGCCTATATTTTGAGAGACAAAGGAGTTCCTGAATGCTTTTATTTCCTCCTTTAGTCTGTCAATAGACAATCCTGCTGGACCAATATCCATTGAGTTCTCAATGTTACAAAATCCAACTCCCACCTGATGCTGCAATGGTGGGAAACTTCTCTCTCAATTGCAGAATGTAGAGATCAATAAAAACAAAACTTCCTTCATTCTCGTTTGGGGCAGGGGATGTCAGGAGCAGCAAAAGTAAGAAAAGTCACATTTTAAACCACTTAGTAGCTAACTCAAGTTTGAGTTTTGTCAGAAATGCATAAAAGTCACAATCACAAATGCTGGTTTTCTCCAACACCGTGTTAGCTTTCGCCCCATAATGGAAACAGACAGCAGGAAAGAGTGTGTCAAGAAATGAAAGAAGCTCTTCGTCCTGAGTTAGGAAGGGAGGTGATATCTGCTGCCTGTTCAATGTTCCTAACTGTGTATTGACACACAGAAGGATACAAGCAGGTAGCAAAAGGGGAAAGAGAGGAATAAATAAAGGAGGGGATGAAGGAAAGAAGGAAGGAAGGAAGAAAGGAAGGAAGGAAGGAAGGAAGGAAGGAAGGAAGGAAATGAGTCATGTATTCAGTCATTGGTTTGTCTTTCCTCTCTCTCTCTCTCTCTCTCTCTCTCTCTCTTTCCTTCTCACTCTCCTCCCTCAGGTTTAGCTCAGCAAAATAGCAAAAGCTCCAACAAGGACTATAGGACTGAGGACAATGAGGAGCATGCCACAGCAGCATAGGATCACTTAGCCCAAGAGAACAGGGCATGTGATGAAACAGAGGATGACACAGGAGACCCTTCAGAGTCTCTTTTAGTGCCCCCCACCATGGATTTTGCCATCTGATGTAAGAATCTACCAGCCTCACAGGGAATGTTGTTCATGAGCAGATGACAGAACACAAGAACAGAAAAGAGCGTTCTCAAAGGGCCTGGGAGAAAACAAATAGGGAAACTGCACCAGTTAACACTCACAACCGGAAACAGGAACACCTCCCATGGAGTACACCTTCCCCACAGTCAGGAGCCACACCAGGAAGGAAAGAAAAGGAGGCTCTTGGTCCCTCACCTGAGATTGCTGCTCACAGCTTTGGCCCTGTCAAGCTGGAGACCAAATGGAGACCCCGTCACACTTTCTTGACTCACTCTCCACAAGAGTTTTGGCTTGCATCCTTGGGTGATTCCTGCTCACATTACATTTAAAAATCACAACTTAGGGGCTGGAGAGATGGCTCAGCAGTTAGGAGCACTGACTGCTCTTCCAGAGGTCCCGGGTTTCAATTCCCAGCACCCACATGGTGGCTCACAACTGTCTGTAACTCCTGTTCCAGGGGATCCAACACCCTCACGCAGAGATACATGCAGTCAAAACACCAATGCACATAAAATAAAAATAGATACAAGAAATAAATTAAAAAAAAGAATCCCAACCCAATTCTACAGCTAGAGAAAACACAAATGAAGCTGATCCCTCGAGGAGCTGTTAGTAAGCAGTAATTGCTAGAAACTTCTCCTAGGGTTCTCCCTTCTAAAGTCCTGTGTGGTGTCCTTTTCAGTAAACACACAACTGTGCTTCTTAAGGCCCTTTTTGAACTTTCTTTGCCCTGTTCTGATGGCATCTCCACAGAAAGCAATTTACTCAAAGCATACTAGTGCTGAAATGCTCTCAATGGAGCTTGGTCCAGAATGAAGATTAGCTTGCCTGGTGGAATGGAAACTAGTTCTGCTAAATGGTTGAAGGCCCCAAGTAAAAGATGGTGCTCATTACAAAGTTAGTTTAACCGACCTTTAACAGTGCTACGTGTGTAGTGTAGATGACACTGTACCCCCTTGGTTGGATTGGTATAAGAAAGCACAAGGCCTGGTGGGTTCAGTAACATTTCTTGCAGTTCTGGTCATTAGAAATCTGAGAATAGGGTGCTGGCAGGATTGATTTCATCTGAGTCTCTCCTTGGTGTAACTAAATGCAATCTTCCCTGGACACATCTTTGTCCAAATTTTTCATTATAAGAACATCAGTCACATTCTGCTATACTCATAGATCAGTGCCTTACCCAGCCAGGATCTCTTGCTGTAGGTGGGAACAAATATAGACACTCGTAGACAGACACGTACAGAGTGAGATACAGAGTGGAACAGTCATCCCTAAATGTGATATCTCCAAAAAAATCCCTTCCCTCAGAGCTCAGGGATACCTGGGAAGAGTGGCACGTGGAGTATAAGAGCCAGAGCAGATGGAGGACAATGAGGAAAGCAGAAAGATCTAAACCAACAGGATTGGCATATGTGCTTACAAAGACCGAGGCAGAATGCACAGGGTAAGAACCATGTCATGCCAGTGTGATGCTGTAGGTAACCTTGGTGCTGATGGCACAGGCTGACTGCAGTGTAGGAGGAGGCTGGAAAAGATGAGCGTGGGACAAATGAACTTTTGAGAGGACAACAGAACTTGTTTCTGCTTTTCACGATGCTCACCACCAATGCCACAACTGATCTGCGGAAGCCTCATCTAAATTTTATGATCCAAAGAGTTTAGTGGCCAACTTTAACTGGAAACAAGACGGGAAAGTATTATTGTGTGACATGTGATCCTATATAAACTAGATTGGAGTGGTAGAAAACCCAGGCTTAGGAAATTTCTTTAAGATCTGTGGTCCACTCTTTCTAATGAACTCCTCAGAAAACTACATGAAGACTATTCTTTGGAAGATATACCTCAAATAAAATCAACCTGTACAGATGGACACACACTTGTAATCCCAGCACCATGGAGGCTGAGAAAAGAGGCTCAATAGTTCAAGAGCAACTTGGACACTATGGGAAGCCCCTGTATTGGTGGAGGTGAAGAAATTGTATATACCTTAACTGATCATAAAAATATAAGCTCATACTCAATTCTCAGCCAAAACTGTGTGTATTATGAGACAATTTATACCATGATTTTTTCAACATAATACCTCACAAGGCTCCTGGCCTAGACAGTTGGATCTTCCATCGATTTTTATTTTTTATTTTTACTAGCAGGCTTTGAAATCCAAAAGGTCAGATAAAAGTAATTTCTATATGAGTAATGGAATACTATTCACACACACACACAAATAAAATCCAGTCATTTAGAACAATGGGACTGAAGATGATTGCAGGTAGTGGAATGAACCATGCACAGGAAAACAAGTACTATGTAATCTTCCAGATGTATACTGTGAAGAGTTGATCCTATAAAAAGTTGAGAGTAGAACAGTGGTTACCAGAAACCAGTGGTTTCTCTCCACTCCAACCAGCTGAGTGGAGAGAAAGATAGAGGAAGGGTTGAGCAATGGGACTCAGTCATATTCAGGTGGGGTAAGGAATCCTGGTGAACTATTGCACAATAGCATGGTTACAAATGACAATGACTCATTGTATAGTCCAAAGACCCAAATGGGCAGTTTGAAAAGCTTTGAACATAAAGAAATGATCAACATCTCTGGAGACTGGCATATCTATACATGTGTTTTACTATTACATAATATGCATACACATCACAACCATGTTGTATCATTATTGTATATAATTTCCACATTTTTACACACCACCCACCTAGGAATAAACTTAATTTAATCAGCAGGTTAACTTGACACCAGCAGAGAGATTCATGATATGTAACATGAATGTCCACTTAGCAGGATTAGCTAAAGCATTTTGATTCATTTGTATGAAACAAGATGGAAAAGTCTTTTCCTGTTGCAACTGACATTGTAAGAATACACATTTCATTGAACACTACCATGTTAGTTAAAAGAAACCAAATTACATAAAGAAGAGTGTCTCAACTCTGAAAACCAGAATCCATATGCATGACAGAATATCCCATGTGCAGATGGGGCAGCTCAGGTGGCTGGCTGTACTATTTTTTGCTGGTAGCCAGAGATACTGAGAGTATGTATGAGCTGACTTAGGAGCTCTGTGCATCTTTCATCCTTACACTCTCTTTGGCTTTGGAAATTTCGAAAGCTGCAAGACTTTATCGTTTATCTGGATCGTCTTGTCATTGGGAGCATCACGTGTTTGCTTCAATATGCCTCAGAACCACAATTGCCAAAGACAGCAATGCTGGGTGCCTGTCACATTGCTTCTTACCCAGAGTTCCACAAAACCATCAACAGAATGTTAGCTTGGCCTCGCATCACTCCTCTGAAAAAGCTCAGATAATGTCTGGGACAATATGACTCATTAGACTTATCAAGTAATCCAAAGATAAATTGTTAAGGGCATATTTCTCAAAATAGACACACTATAACTTCTTGTCTATCCCCCCAAGAGATAGGAATCCCACCCATCTATAAAAGGAACCTGAGTCTGACTCTTTGTCTGTAGGCAGATAAAGTGTATGCATGTGAAAAGACCAAAGTTTTGGCCTCTGTCTTGGTCTGAGTTTCTATCATTATCATGAAACATCATGACCAAATTGGGGAAGCAAGGGTTCAGTTGGCTTCTGTGGTAGAAGTTAGGCCTCTGTAGTGAATTAGTATACAGTTCAGCTTAGCATCTGGCAGGACATAAGGAGGAATTTGGCGTCCCTTGAACTTGCTAAAATGAACAACGCCCAGTTGAGGCCATAGTTCTGTGAGGAACACGAAATGCCTTGTTGTAGGAGTATGGCTAAAAACTGCACAAGCTGCCGATGATGTTGGTTGCCTCAAGAAGTCATAGGACCGTGGACATCACAAGAGGCACTTGAGACCACCGAGGATCACAAGACAATGCAATATATAAACCAAAGAGCTTCACATGGCATGTTCTTTTCCTTCCTCTTCCTCTTGCCCTCACAGACTGAGAAATCAACATATGCTGGAGAAATGTACAACAAGCTATGCCTTTGTCAGTATTGAGATCACAATGGTCATAAACTGAGAGATGGAGTCTAAGAGAGAAAGACTTTTCACTGCAAGTCAGCCCAAGAAAGACCTTTTGCCATAATATAGCCTATTAAAGTTGTCAGAAAAAAACAGGCAGAGTTCAGAAGCCACTCGGAGAAGGTTTAGGCTGTGAAGCACACACACATGGACCAAGGAGACTACAGAAATGAGTCTCAGCTGATGGAGGAAGTCGACCTCAAGCTAGCAGTTAAAAAAGACTGGCTTTATAAGCCGGTCACAATCTATCAGTTGAAGTAAACTGGACATACAAGCTGGCAAAGTTAGGCCCAGCAGACACTAAGCTTGAAAGGGACTGCCTGCTGGGACTGCAGTATCCAGATTGCCAAAACCAAGTTATCCTGCATGGACCTATGCCAAGAATATTAATATCCTTTTAAGAAAATTAAAATAGGGTTAATTAGGTGTTCTTAGGTATTAGGTATTAGGTTTTAGGTTATAGGATATAGGTTTGTTTTTTTTTAAAGATTTATTTATTATGTATACAGTGTTCTGTCTGCAGGTATATCTGCAGGCCAGAGGAGGGCACCAGATTTCATTATGGATGGTTGTGAGCCACCATGTGGTTGCTGGGAATTGAACTCATGACCTCTGGAAGAGCAGCCAGTGCTCTTAACCGCTGAGCCATCTCTCCAGCCCCATGGATATAGGTTTTATAGGGGTTTGTTAAGTATTAATAAATATTAGTGTTTTAATAAAGATTTTTAGTTATAGCTGCCACTTCCACATCACTATGCATCACCAAAGGATATCAGCACAGGAATTAAAACAAGGCAGGAACCTAGAGGCCATGATGTAGAAGCCATGGAGGAGTGCTTTTTACTGACTTGCTCCACATGGCTTGCTCAACCTGCTTTCTTATAGAACCCAGTACCACCAACATGGGGGTGTCCCCACCCACAATAGGCTGGACCCTTCCACATCAATCACTAATTAAGAAAATGTGCCACAGGCCCTACAGCCCAGTCTTAGGGAGGCATTTTCCCAATTAAGGTTCCTATCTCTCAAATGACTCCTACATCTGTCAAGTTGACATAGAACTAACTGGCACAGCCAGTGAAGCTGGTGAAATTTTCTCTTTTCATATTCATGCTCCCCTTTCAAATTAAGAATCAAGTAACAATCTGCTATTCCTTGAATCCATAGCAAGCAATGCAACTAAAGAAAACTGAATTCCTTGAATATTGTTGTGTGGCTACGGTATGCTAGCTTTTTGTTTTAGGATTTGATTTTATTTTGAGATAGGGTCACTGAAGCTCAGGCCAGCCTTGAGTGTGCAACTGTCTGGCCTCAACCATCCCAGTTCTGAGGATTCTAGACATATACCATATATACCCAGTTGTAGTGTTGTTAGTGGTAACTGTATGGGTGTCATTGCATTTACCCCCTATCTTTCATTTGTCAGTGTGAACCTGTCACATAGCATACTTTTGACCTATTTGGTTGAACCCTGTGATCTGTGGCAATGATTGAAAACTTCTCACTTATACTCCATTCTGTGCATATACAGTATAAGTTTCATAAATATAAATTTATCTAAAATCCTAGATATTTTAAATAAAAAATCATCAGCATTTATTTTCCAATAATGTAAAGGCATTTATTTAGGAATCATTGCAAGCCCCTTTATTTGGGTGATTTGGGTTTCTATAAAATTTTTGCATGAGTTATTTGTTGAAATAACAAATAACTTATTGTCTTATGAAAATAATTTGAAGACTCTGGTAGTTTAAACAAGTTAAGAATTATTAACTGTTCTCTGAGTGTGTCTTAGATATCAGCTCATGAATTTGATGAAATAAATGAAAATATGATTTTCATTTACACGAATGAATATGGATTCTATTTTATGAGTTGGAGTACTTTTACCTATAATGTGGACTTTTATTTTTATTCTACACATTTAGCTTTGAAATAAATAGGTTGGAACATACTATAGTAATTGCGGGTAGACAGAGGTCACCAGGAAACAATAAAACTGTCAACACAAACTAATGACAGCTGAGCAGAGAGGAGCAAATAGGACAGGAGTGTTTTATGAGGAAAGGTCAGAAGGTCCAAATCACAGGGAATAAGGATGGGTTTGTCATCTAAACCAAACACACTTTACAAGTTAATTAAGTTTCTAGAACATGTTCCAGATGGTAGAGAAATACCTTGGGAAACAGATACAGACAAGCAACTGTAGTCAGGGATGAAACAAAAAGAAAGGCCCAGTTTTGAAGAAAGCAGGAAGTCAGCAGATAAGGAACTAGGAGCCAGAACTGTGAGAGGTTATCACAGGTAATGGATTAGAGAGAGAGAGAATAACAATGGTCCCAAGACAAGGCACACTGGCTCAAGCTAAGGACTAAGGACTTGCCAACCTCCACAGCTCCCTGTGGCACCTAGGACAGATGTGATGCTAAATTTCAAAGTCATATGTGTTACAGTGCTGTAGGATCTCCCTGGGGTATTGTATCAAAATTGATGTGGTGTATGTGCTGTGTAGTATCCCAACGCTTTGGTGTATTTTGTAAAGGTTCATGAGGTCATCATTATATACATGGACATGTAATTCTTGCATACTAACTATCTTTCAGTGTCTGTGAGGAGTTTGCTCTCTAGAGGCTCTACAGATGCCAAGATGTGTAGGTGCTCTGATTCTTTACATAAAATAACGTAACACTTTCATATAAATTTAAATGTTCTTCCATATGCTTTAAATTATCTTTAAGTGACTTATAATTACTAACACAATGACATATGCTTCCATGTCCTTACATGGCTTTGGTCTCTGAATACTGACCTGGGGTTATGAGGGAATAAAAAAAAAAAAAAAAAAAAAAAAAAGACAGACACTAACAAAATGACATGCACAGAAAAGCTGTGATCACGTGGTCTGGGTTGTCTGATGGGGAAGCTGTTCCACCCCAAAATTTTGATGTGTTTACTATACATAGGCAGAATATTGCAATGAGTAGAACAAAAAGTTGGTGTTTGTGGTATATAGCTAAACCAAGGAGACAGGTTTAGATAATTCTGGTAGAAGTAGCCTCTATAGGGAAGCATTCTTTAGGCCATTAACATCCATGGGGAGAAAGTTAGTATGTACATTTTCTGCACATAGTACCAACATTAGTACTCAGGACACAGGTTTTTGTCCTCACCCAAGGAAGACTTTGCTTCTCCCATGTGGATGAGGCATTGATTCTTGACATAGCTATGTCCATAGTCAGCAATACATATTCAGGACTTTACTCGCTCCCTACAAAATGCTATGCAAATTGTCTCCTACTTTATTGTTTAGGAAATAATAACAAGAAACAGAGTCTATCTATGCTAAATACAGATGCAACTTTTTTTTCAAATATTTTCAGCATTATTGATATAGTATATCAATGAGGGTTCTGCTGATAAAAAGGGTAAGTGCATCCATATACAAATATACTCATGCATTTGCACTTATTCATATATAATATGCCAAATATTTACCATAACAGCACTTATCTTATATGCACTAAATTATAAAATGACACATTTTTGCATTTCCTAACACCAGGCTTGTCACTAGGGTATAGGGCCAAGGCTGAAATTGGGTATGTAAGTGAAGTGTAAGGATCAAAATTTAAGGTACCATCAGAGCCCTCTATGACTCAGAGCAAGACTAGACTGCACAAGCCTATAATCTCAGGGACTCAAAAGACTGAAGCAAGAGAATCACAAGTTCAAGACCTGTCAGGGCTGCGGGATGAGTTCAATGTCAGTTTGGTCGACAAAATAATCAAGAAAACAATATCTTCAGGCAGTACCTCTAGAACTCCAAAATTAGTATATCCAAAATTAATAAAATCTCAAAATATCCATGCTGAACAAAACATTACAATTATGAATGAAGGTAAGGTCCCAGGCTAGATCTCCACAGTGCATCTTGCTTCTCCCCCCAAACTTGGTTCTAGGGAATTGTTATGGAGATTTATTGTGGTTTCTTTATACATTTCCGTCTGATAAATGTTTTTACCTTTGGGTGTGTAATATGATGAAAAAAATGGCATGTGCTTCACAGTCCCAAGTTTTTCTGTGATTCCCTTGTTATGAACCCTCCCTCAGCATTTGCACAAAGATGCCATGGGGGCATCTTCGTTGCCAAAATCCTTTCCCAGTTGTAGTCTTTTCCTCCAGAAGTAGTGAGTTCCTGCTGGTTTAGTACTTGCCCACAGCCACAACCTCCCATCAAGGTATAAATTCCAGGTTTTCAAATCCATTGTCTTTATTCTCATTGTATGTATGACTAGCATCTTTTCCTGTTCTTGATACACAGTGTGCACTCAGTCAACATTTGTCAAATGAAAAAGGAAGGCTTCCTCAGATTCTTCACAAGGTGAACAAAATCAGAGATAAAGTGACTCTCAGAAGCAAAGGCAACACTAATGGAGGTGATTAAATAAACTATTTGAGTTACAGAAACTGGAATTTAAAGACCTTAGGTTCAGAAAATTCCAAAAGGCTCAAGGAATATGTCAGTAAATGTACTTAAGATGCATTTGTTCAGAATGAAAGCTCTCTGTGTGAGATCCATATTTTCAATAGGAAATGGTTCTTCAATGTCAGACCCCTCAGGATTGTTTACAAACTACATGCATTTGAGATAGGGTAGAATATAGAAGTATTTTTCCAAAGGCTCTTCCACATTTGGTTAAAAATCACTGGAGACTATTATAAATGGCAACACTCATTCCAGAATTGGCTCAATAAAATATTTCCCATAAAAATATGATCACTAATTATGCAATATGCACCTTGAGCCTGGGCTCTTCATCCATTTGTAGAATGCTTTAGTGATTCCAATGAGATTTTTCTCTGAATTTTGTTATCTCAATGTGACCGAGACTTCATGAGACAAATATTTCGAATCCAATGCAGCATAGACTCGTGGGCCTGGAGCCTGCTAGAGCCAGACAGAAATCACATTATGTCCCTTGATGGTGAATCTCTTTATGGACAGCTCTCACCGCTGCTCACTGTCAGCTTCACCTACACATGGAGGGGAAAGTCTGTGTGTGACTTCTGTCTATCTGTCTGTGCCTGGAATCTATGTTTTCTTTATCAGTTGGTGTACTTTCCCTTCCTCCCTGCTCTCCACTCAGACCCACCAGTGTTCAAAAGTGTGTAAATGCAGTAATTCCTGTATTACCAGGAATCCTTACGTTATCTAACTAGTGGTTTCCACACAAGATTTAAGGATTAGAGGAATACCAAATGGGTCAGATGTACTTACTCTCACCTGTGCTGCCTTACATACACACACACCACAGAAGTATTGTTGTTCTGTCTAGTATTTAATTTGGAAAAAAAATAGCTTCCTCCATTAAAGATACATTCATTTTGCAAAGAAAGAGACAAAGTTTTAAGCCATTCTACTATACAAGATTCTTAACAGTGTGATAGACATGCGAGTCGAACCGCCTTGACAGCAAAACCAAGGGGAGGGATATGTTGGCTTATTTAAAATGTCAGTGTTCCCAGGAAGTGCTGGCTTCAGACAAGACTCACACAGAATCCTCAGTACTAGGTTCCTCTCCATCTGTGTCCTTATCGTTTTCATTCTCAGCCTGATCATCTACTGGGGCTTCAGCCAGCTGTGACATTCACTCTTACCCTCACCCTCAGGCATTATCAGCTTCTGGGAAAGTCTGATTGCTCAATGGTTTCTTTTTTTTTTTTTTTTTACTTTATTTTTTATTTCTTCAAGTTACATCTCAATTGAAATCCCCTCCCTACCCCGCCTCCAGTCCCACCCTCCCACCCTCTTCCGCCTCAACCCACCCATCCCCTTCCTTTTTTTTAAGTTTAAGATATATCTTTTCCCCCAACAGCTCCCCCTTTCAGTCCAACAAATGGCTCTTACTCTTATAATAATAAATACAATACAAAACAACAGAGGTAATTAGGCCAAAATTATGAGAGTTATATGGCTTGGCATACAATCCCAATGTCCAGTCTATATGTATTTGGCACCTGACTTCAACATTCTACTGTCAACCTATCTCCATGAGTTTAAAGTTCTGTATCCAACTCAACTTTCATCACAATTTAAAAAGCATCTTCTTAGAACACCCTCTTGATTCCCAAACAACTCAAAATTTAACTATGAGACTCTAGCTATCTATTCTTCAACCACCTCAGAGACCTGAGAGGGACAAATATATCTGATTATATAGGAAGTGCAGGGCTGCAGCTTCCCAAACTAAGAAATGACATACCAGTGGCTGCCTGGACAGCTCCCATTTTCTCTCCATACATTACAGCATCAATCTTCAGTCATTTGGCCCCATTTCTCTGACAGACATTGATTGTAGAGCAGGGGTTATGAAGGACTCGCCTACCCTGTCTTGGCAGAGCTAGGCTGTCGACTTACCTGCTTCCAAGTTTTGTCCTTTTTGGACAGCAGTCTGTCTACAGTTGAAGTAAGGGGTTTTTCCTACCCTGTCTTGGCAGAGTTAGGCTGTCGACTTCCCCGCTACCAAGTTTTGTCCTTTTTGGACAGCAGTCTGTCTGCAGTTGGTGCAAGGGGTTTTTTCATGCCAAGAGAAAGGCTTGCCACCAATTCAACCATCTTACAGTGGAGGTTCTTCGATGCTTATCCTCTACTTGGAGTAGAATAGGGTTGCCGTCAGGCGCTGATATGTCTCGATATAAAAAAAAAATCTTGATTTAAGATAACATCTTTGAATGCCATATTCTGCAGATCTCAAGGGGTTTTTGAAGATGCCCTATCCATCTCTTGTATTTAGATAAGCAAATGTTGCTTGTCTCTTAGCAACTTGATTACTGGGTAGTTTAGACGGCCATACCACCCTGAACGCGCCCGATCTTGTCTGATCAATGGTTTCTAATTAAGTCCAGAAATGTAATCTCATTGTCCTGTGCTCATTTGTGAGCCAATCATAGTAGAACACCACAGAGGTCTTGCTTCGGGGGCAGATCTGAGTAATATACCACGTCTGGAGCTAGGGCATTAGATCAGCCACACAGATACTGAGAAGACTGTGAATGGAGGGTGTGTGTGTGTGTATTTTCTCAGAGAAACACCAGAACAGTTAGGAGAAAATATGGTATTGAGTGGTTTAAATATAAACACACAAAATCTAGAGCTCATTATAGATAGAAAAATTCAGTGCCATGTCCAAGGTCAGTAGAATTCAGGAGTAAGAGCAACAAGATGAAAGTTAATATTTGTTTACTTCCACTCTGGATGGATGAGTTAGTTTCATTGGGAAGTTATGCCAAAATACCACAGTGCTGCCTGAACAATAGCTTTAAAGACAAAAGTCCAACATCAAGTATTGGCAGACTTGGTTTCTTCTGGGACCTCTTTCCTTGGCTTGTGGACAACTGTCTTCCCCTATATCCTCTGGAAGGTTTTCCTCTGTATCTGTCTTAAGATTTATGCTTCTAAGGTTATCAGTCATACAAGATGGGGTCCACCCATATCAGCCCAAGTTAAGTGTATCTCTAAAGGACCTGTCTGCAAACAAAGTCACATTCTGAAGTCCTAGGTGGATATAACAACGATATATGAGCTTAGAAGGGACAAAATTCACTCTAAAAACATAGATTTCATTATGCAAATGGATTGAGGGAAACAACTGAGAACATGGATTATCAAAATGAAGGTTATATGAAAGAGCAATATGGAAACCTACTATGTTGTAACCCAATTAAAATACAGCTGGAAAGGGACAGCAGGACATCCTTACGAGGCCCCACCTGTAGCTGATTTTATTGGCAGCTGATGGCTGCTAAGAGAGGAAGACTTATTTTTCTTTGGGGACACAGTCACTAGTTGATTGTCTGTGCTCCAGTGGATAGCCCCATACCTATGTGCACGTGGGTATCACTCATTGGAAGCAATAGGATATTAAAAGGAGAAATGGACATGGAGTTTGGAGAGTAGTGTGTTCTGGAGAGAGTCTGCAGAGTTTGAGAGGGGAAGATAAAGTAGGGATATAAACAAATCTTTGCATACATTTAATAAATCCTCAAAAAATGAATAAAATCGTTTTGGAAGCTTATGCTTATTTTACATAAGTGAGCAAATGCAAAGACAAAAACCAAGAGCATGTACATGTCTGAGTGCAACTGTGCATGCCTCCCAGCAATACACAGGGCAGAATTATATAAACTGTTCTTGCAACAAAATCATTTTTCCAAGAAAACTACTTTTCAAGGTACAAATTCTCATACACAAACAACTTTTATCAAATAAGATAAACTTTTTAAACCATTCATATAAATGTCAGTTTCAACATTATCTTTTTCACACTCTTTATGCACAAGGCAATAAGGAATGAAAAGTACAGATTAATTTAGGTAACAATTACCATAATTCACAATTGCATTAGCACCTATTAAGGTTCATTGTTCAGTGGAAATTTTAATGATACATTCCTGAGTTAATAAAAGCAGAAGATGATTGGAAATAAAATTGTTTCTATGTGTGCTGACAGGACTACTGAGTGTAATTATACATTTTGGAGGCGACCTGTTTGGAGTTTACTCTGTAATTTTATGTAAATGTTAAATAACTTGTAACTTCATGTGTTCTTCCTCCCTGGTTAAATGCTAATCTGTGTTATTTCAACAAGGGGAGTGCTGCAAGCATATCAGAGGAATTTCTCAGCCAATAAAGCCAATTTCTGAGAGGAAGTTCTACACACTTCAGAATAAAGAGGTGTATTTACTGTTCCTTCATCTTACATCTTATCAATGGTCTGGCAAACTTGCACTTATGAAAAATAGCTTTCACTCTTAAAATTTGTAACAAGAATCCAAGAGGGGAGAAATCTACATATATATAGTTCTCCTGAATAAAATTGTGCTCACTCACCCACTGGTTTGAGTCAAGCTCTACCTAAATGGAAACCAGCAGACAGAATTCTTGAATTGTTCCATGTACAATCACATCAACATGTGGGCACAAATGGTTCTTGGTGTCCGGATCTGTCAGGGCTTCTTGGGGACAAAACAGAGCCAGCAAGAAGCATATGTTCTTAAATCCCTGTTGAATATAGGAAATCTTCAATCTTCCCAAGTCCTTATTAGCAAATAAGGGACCATTTTGCTAAAGTATGCAGGATCTGCATTGTCTTAGAAGACACAGTGGCCTTTTGTATCCCCCAGCACATTCCCCAGAACAAAGACCCATGAAGAGGAGAGAAGAGAGCATAACCATACACCCATGCAAGAGAGCTGAAAGCAAACAGAAGTTTCTCTTACAGTTTAGTTATGGTATTTTAAAGCAGGCTAAGCAAAATAATGAATTTTTATTGTAAGGAATTTTAGAGATAAGATTGAAAGTCTTTCAAATTGTTTGATTTACCCTCTGATAGGCCACAGGTTACAAGCTTTCAATGGAACCATTAAGATAACGTAGAGATAACTATCACCACCCAGATGTTCATTCTGGGTCAGATTTACAGTCAGGCTATGGCAGAGTAATCCCTAGATGCTAGGCTTCTCAAACCCCAGACGTAGTTCCTTTATTTTGTAAAGATAGCACAGCTCAAAGATAAACAGAGAGGAATGTCCTTCTTGCTTTCACTTCTGAATACTAAGCAGTACCTTGGAGTGAAAAGAATGCTGGACTTTCATTTATGACTAGTTAGAGTGAATTCCAAGTCTTTGGCTTACATGTAGTGCAAAGATGGTCAATAACTGACTTGTCTAAACCTGACTTGGTTAAACCTTCAGAAGGACTTGGGGAAAAATCAATGACCTTTTATATTGCAAAAGCACAATGGAAGTGCAGTTGTCCTGAAAAGGTAATCATTTAGAGCTCAGGCCATTCATTCCTCATATGCAGAAGCCCAGTTGGACAGTATGATCTCTCAGTTAGTAGGGAGGAATTAGTAGTCTGGGGAATTATTACATGGATTAACATGTGCTTGAATTTTAAAAACAATTAGTAGCTAAGAATTGTGGATATTTCATTGATAACTGTCCCAGTTATAGACATAAAATAACAATGTTGTTCAAAATTGCAATAATTTAGACATTCCTTTGTGAAATTTGTAAATATAAATCTCTGGAAAACAATAAGATATTCTTCACAATTACATTCTCATATAATTTAACTTCATCTGAAGTGGCTGCTGATTAAAGTGCTAATCAGAGTGTGACCTAGTACTGTGAAAGTTTGCCAAGTCAAGTGTAAGTTTGTGAAACAGACCCAAATATTACACCATCTTGAACACGACCATAAAAATCACTATCAACAACCATCAACTGATTTCTTCCTCTAGGAAAAGGCTTTATTCTAAAGGGAGTTTCTAATCTAGACAGAGACACAAACATATTAAGGTGTGTATTTGTCCAGATTGCAAAGGCTGTCACCTAGCTGCCTGACTTCTCTACTTGATTTTACTTTGCTTGGTGAGACCAATTCTTCCTGTGCCTCTGCCTTCTCTGCTCTTCATTCCAAATGTGCTTATGCCTCCTGTTCTATAATGAAAAAACATGTTTCATAGAGAGTTTTCTCTCTCTCAAGTTTTGCCAACTTTATCCCAGTTTCACAAACACATATACAGAGATGTCACATGTAGTGATAACATGGCCTCGAGTAAGATAAAACATAAGCCAATAGTGGATAAATTTTAAAACAAGGCACTATTTTGGTGATTCAGATAGCAGATGTCAACTCGGAATATATAGTGACACATATCAGGAGGCAACTGCGGCTGAGAATTTAGGAACTACAAATAACTATTGAATCATTTCCCAAACAACTCTCCATACTGGAGGGAAAAAAAATCAAAAATAGAAGTAGTCAGTACTTGTGCTTAAAGTCAATTTGTCTCCAAAGTTCGGGTGACGATTTCACCAATTGCTAGTCTCAAGAGCTCTCCTGAAAAACACGAGGCAAGTATTTGTACTTCCAGAACTAACAGTAACTTCCACTCAATGTCTGTCCTTCCTATCCAATTTTATTTCATAATAAATTGCATAAATTATTTAAACTGTAATAAATATATTTTTATTGATCTATCTTTTCCATGAGACTAAAGACATGAGAGCAAGGACTGTTCTTGCATTGCTTATTGCTATATCTCTAAGACCAAAGGATTCTGTGACATACATTAGATGGTTGCTCATTTTTTAAAATGATAACTATCCTACAACCAATACACCAAAAGGATCAGGAATATAGACTTTATTGCCTATTAAGGGGACAATTTGCCCTAGGAGTGCTACCACGTTGGCCCCAGTGCAAAAGGAAGCTCTTAGCTCCCACATGACTGTTGAGCTGAGAGGGGCAGATATGTAGGGACACTCCACATTGGAGGAGTGAGAAGGCTGGGAGATAGAGGAGAGGGTGGGAGGGATGGAATGAGGGCACTGTGATGGATATGTAACTTGAAGTAATAAATAAACAAAAACAAAACAAAATAAAAGGATAACTAAAGTGTGCATGGTATTTAGTAGAAGACTTATTCAGATCATTCCCCAAAGTCATCTTGATCAATGGCCTGTAGAAGGCAAGGCTTTTGGTGACCACACAGTTGACACCAGGGAACCTTCTAGTAGTAGAAAAGTCTATAATGGGATTGACTTCTTGCTTTCAATTAAGCTAGAGAACTTTAGTAAATAAAATAAGGAGCTCAGGATTTTGAATTCTACATGAAAATTTGTATAAGAGTTTGGAAATCTTCTATGGATATTCTAAAAAATATCATCCTTTACTCCTGGGTGAACATGTGCCAAGATATCTGAAAAGTAAACTCAAAATCTAGTCTTTCTAGTGGCTGAATCCAAAGAGAATTGAATTCACAAACCTTCAGTGTTTCTGATATTTAAGTTGGGTTATTAACCAAAAAAAATAGAACTCATAAAATTCAAAATGTTACACATTGGCAAATTTTCACAAAGCTAGAGACCTTGCAGATCTACATTCCACAGATCCCTGTGTGCAAGTAGATGAACTTCCTGCGCTGAAGTCAGTGCCCTCTTGCCTGAAACCATTTAACTAAAGTGGTTGCCTGGCAATAGATTGCTAGTTCTTATGAAAATCCTCACAGCAACCAGAGTGTGTTATGAAGTGGGGAGCATAAAAAGATATGAATCACACCAAAATATTGCATGTTTTTCAACATATATAGAGAAACCTAAATAACATGTATGGAGATCAATTGACAGGTTCATTATCAAGATTGAGAAAATATGGTACAAGATAGGAATACAAGAATGAAATCCTTAATCAGGGATAACACACCAGGATTGTGACTTTGGTATGTCAGTTTCAGTAGATCTAAGAGTTTTTTTCACTTCTCTGAAACCTGTTGACCCAACCAAAATGAAGGAGAAATTCCAGAACCCTATGGCATATCATAGAAGGCATCAAGGAACAAAACATGAGAGTATATTTATTACCTAATCCTGCTTTCCTAGCTTCTAAACTCTACTCAATGAGGGTGCAAAATACCTTCATCAAGACAATACAAATCATAGTTATTCAACATGGCAATACTTTATCACCAGGAGGTTGAGCTAAGTTGCAGCAGAGCTGTCATAAGTCACAGTACTGTTGACACAGAGACCTGGACTCCATCTCTGTTCTCCCCTGAGTGTATCTCGCCCTTGGGACAGAAACCCAGGCTATAGCAGCAGGAGATTAGGCACTGACACAATGTAACAGTCCAGGGTCATTGTGCAGCTGGCTGAGTAACAAGGGCTATCCTGAGTCACAGTGATTCTGGCTGAGAAGCGCAAGCTGCATCTGTGATTCCCCGCAGCTACAGAGGCACAATTCGTCCACAGACCAGACACCCAGGCTACAGGGAGAGTCAGACTTAGGCCCGCTGGCTCTAACCTTCAGTCTGTGTCCCCACCAGTCTCACTAGGAAGACCAGCTGGATCTCAAGATCCCACAGGCTAGAGAAACACACCCCACACCAGTCCCCAAACTGAGAGCCCAATTAGGACAAAACAAGAAGTGAGCTGTTAGTAACCCACTGAGTTCAAGCCTCCAACACAAGGCCCCATCCATCCATCATCTTGAGGAGGGCTTCAGGTCACCAAGTTCATAAGGCCTCCAAACCAAGGCTCTTTCCTTGGCAAAAGTCCAAGGGCCACCAGGAACAATCAGGCAATAACAAACAGCCAGAGGGCTAAAGGTCAGTGAAGGAACAAATTTGAGGAAAACATGACACCAGTAAAACCCAACTATCCTAGTACAGCAAGCTCTGACCATGCCAACACAGTTGAAACTCAAGAAAATGTGACAAGCCTATACTTATGAAAACATAGAGCCCTTAAAAGAGGAAAATAACCCTTTGAAGAATTTAAGGAATTCACAATCCAATATATAAAAATGATGGGGAGAAATCCATTAAATACATCCAGGAAAACTCAATAAAACAAGAGAAGGAAAAGGATAAAGCCATTAAAGAAATAAAGGCAAAGACAGTCAAGCTGGAGAAGAAAATGAATAAAACGGTTGAAGATCTGAAAACAGAAATGGAAGCAACAAAGAAAACACAAGCAGAGACAGTCCTGGAGGTGGAAAATTTAGGAAAGAGAACAGGAACTACAGACACAAGCAACACGAATAGGTTACAAAAGAAGAGTTGGAAGACAGAATCTCAGGTGAGGATAATTCAATTGAAGAAATTGATACAATAGCCAAAACACATGAGAGAACTAAAAACAAATACATTAGACCGAAAATAAATTCCTCCTACCACATAATAATTGACCCAGAAATAAACCCACCCAGAGCAGAGGCCAGCACTGAGCCTGGCGCAAAACAGAGGCCAGCACAGATTCTGCCACAGAAGCAGGCAAAAGCCATGCAAATACTCAAGGAATAGCTCCAAACCACAGACAGGGGTACTAACCAGCCTCCAGAGCACCCAGCTTCCATGCTGGCATTCATACAGGAGAACAGCAGGTTCACCAAGATTTATCTCCAATGGAGCAACTGGCTGGGAGGCACAAGCATATCTGGGCTTACCCAGAAAGGTGTTGGACATAAAGTTTCCTCTACTGGATATACAATCACTTTGAAGAACACTGGACTCAGACAGGGAAGAGGGCCGCTCTTCCTTCACCAGTACAGTCTCCCACAGGTCTGATTACTACAGGATCTTGGGAGGCAGCCCCAACTGTCAGAGAGAGGTACCTCTCTCAGCTACCTGAGTGCCCAATATTCACACGGTCAATCCAACACCCTAAAGAGGACCTGCAGTGCTGCTGAAATGGTCCAGAAGAAATCAGGGACAATCAGCTTAGGGCAACCAGATGGGTAAAGGTCAGTGAAAGAACAAAACTGACAAAAATCAGGGAAATATAACTCCAATGAAATTCAGTGAGGTTAACACAGCAAGCCCTGAACAGCCCTCCACAGCTGAAACACATGAAAATGATGACAAATCTATACTTAGGAAAATGATGGAGTCCTTTCAGGAAGAAATTAAATCACTGAAAGAATAAGAAGAATCTTCAAGTTTACAAACAAAAGCAATGAATAATACCATTAGAGACCTCCAAGTCAAAGCACCCCAACATGAACAGGAAAGAGACAAGGCAATGAAAGATTCAAAAGATTTGAAAGATTTTCAGACAAAGACAAGCAAATTGGAACAGGAAACATAAAAAAAAACAAATAAAATACTTCAAGTCTTGAAATTGGATGTAGAAGCAAAACAAAAACACAATCAGGGATAATCCTGGAGTTAGAAAATCAAGGGAAGAGAACAGGAACTACAGACATTAGTATCAAAATTAGGATACAAGATATGGAAGACAGAATCTCAGGCATGTAAGAGTCTATTGAAGAAATCAGTACAACAACCAAAGAAAATGAGAAATCTAAAAAAGTTCTCACCCACAACATCCAAGAAATCAAGGGCTCAATGAAAAGACAGAACCTAAGAATTACAGGCATAGAGGAAATAGAAGACTCCCAATTCCAAGGTCCAAGAAACATCTTCAACAAAATCATAGAAGAAAACTTCCTAAACCTAAAGAAAGAGATGACAATAAATTTCCGAGAGGCATACAGAACACCAAACAGATTAGATCAGAAAAGAAACTCTTCTCACCACATAATAATTAAAACTCCAAATGTACAGAACAAAGAAAGAATATTAAAAGCTGTAAGAGAAAAAGGTCAGGTAACATATAATGGCAGACCCATCAGAATTACACCTGATTCTCCTCAGAAACTTTAAAAGCCAGAAGGGCCTGGGCAGATGTCCTACAAGCCCTGAGAGAACATAGGTCCCCAGCCAGACTACTGTACCCAGCAAAACTCTCTATTAACATAGATGGAGAAAACAAGATATCCCATGAAAAAAATCAAATTTAAACAGCATCTACCCACAAATCCAGCCCTACGGAAGATCTTAGAAGGAAAATTACAACCCAGAGAAGATAACTACACCCAAAAAAACAGAGGAAGCAAAATATTCCACTGCAGCTAATCCAAAAGAAACACACAACCACCACCTATACCAAAATAATAGAAAATAACAACCTTTGGTCATTAATAATCATCAATATCAATGGACTCAACTCCCCAATAAAAAGACACAGGCTTACAGAATGGATTTGTAAACAAGACCCATAATTTTCCTGCATACAAGAAATGCATCTCACTAACAAAGATAGATGCTACCTCAGAGTAAAGGGCTGGGAAAAGGTTTTCCAAGCAAATGGAACCAGGAAGCAAGTTGAAGCAGCCATCTTAATATCAAATAAAGTAGACTTTCAACTGAAGTTAATCAAAAAAGATAGAGAAGGGCATTACATACTTGTTAAAGGAAATATTCATCAGGATGACATCTCAATATTGAATATCTATGCTCCAAATACAAGGGCACCTACATTTGTAAAAGAAACTCTTCTAAAGCTTAAACTAAACCTCGATCCCCACACATTAGTGGTGGGAGACTTCAACATCCCACTCACAACAACACACAGGTCATCCAGACAGAAACCAAACAGAGAAATAATGAGTCTAACAGAGGTCATGAAGCAAATGGACCTAACAGATATCTACAGAACATTTCACCCAAACATAAAAGGATATACCTTCTCAGCACTTCATGGAACCTTCTCCAAATTGACCATATAGTCAGACACAAAGCATGTTACAACAGGTACAAGAAAATTGAAATAACCCCTTGTAGCTTATCAGACAACCATGGAATAAAGCTGGACTTCAACAACATCAGAATAACAGAAAGCCTACACACTCATGGAAACTGAAAAACTCTCTACTGGATGACTACTGGGTCATGGAAGAAATAAAGAAGAAAATCAAAGACTTCATAAAATCCAATGACATACGAAGAAAGTTCATACCAATAAGTGCCTTCAAAAAGAAAATTGTATACCTCATTAGTGAATAAACAGCAGAACTGGAAGAACTGGAAAAAAAAAAAGCAATCACTCCCAAAAGGAGGAGAAGGCTGGAAATCATCAAACTTAGGGCTCAAATCAACAACTTAGAAACAAAAAGAACAACACAAAGAATCAATGAAACTAAGAGTTTGTTCTTTGAGAAAATCAACAAAATAGACAAATTCTTAGCCAAATTAAATAAAGGCAAAGGGAAAAAAACCCAAATCAACAAAATCAGAAATGAAAAAAGGAGAAATAACAACAGACATTGAGGAAATCCAGAGAATCTTTATGTCTTACTTTAAAAATCTGTACTCCACCAAATTTGAAAACCTAAGCAAAATGGACAATTTTCTTGATAGATTTCACCTACCAAAGTTAAATCAAGATCATGTTAACAGATTAAATAGCCCTATAACCCCTAATGAAATAGAAACAGTCATTAAAAGTCTCCCAACCAAAAAAAGCCCAGGCCCAGATGGTTTCAGCAGCACAGAATTCTACCAGACCTTCAAAGAAGGGCTATAACCAATACTCTTCAAACCCTTCCACAAAATAGAATCAGAAGGAACACTGCCAAACTCATTCTATGAGGCTACAGTCACCCTGATTCCTAAACCACACGAAGACCCAACAAAGAAAGAGACCTTCAGACTAATTTCCCTCATGAACGTAGATGCAAAAATACTTGATAAAATACTGGCAAACCAAATCCAAGAACACATCAAAAGTATCATACACCATGATGAAGAAGGCTTCATCCCAGGAATGCAGGGATGGTTCAACATATGAAAATGCATCAACGTAATTCAGCATATAAACAAGCTGAAAGAAAAAACCACATGATCACATTGCTAGATGCTAAAAAAGTATTTGACAAAATCCAACACCCCTTCCTGCTAAAAGTGCTGGAGAGAATGGGCATACAAGGACCATACCTAGAATTAATAAAGGTGATATGCAGCAAGCCAGTAGCCAACATCAAATTAAATGGAGAGAAACTTGAAGCATTTCCTCTAAACTCATGGACAAGTTAAGGATGCCCACTTTCGCCATATCTCTTCAACATAGGACTTGGAGTTCTTGCTAGAGCAATAAGACAGCTAAAGGAGATCAAGGGGAAACTAATTGGAAATGAAAAAGTCAAATTATCCCTATTTGCAGGCGATATGATAGTATAAATAAGCAACCCTAAAAATCCCACCAGAGAACAAGTTCAGCAAAGAGGCTGGATACAAAACTAATTTAAATAATCAGAAGCCATTCTTTATACAAAAAAATAAATGGACTGAGAAAGAAACTAGGGAAACAACAACATTCACAATAGCCACAAACAATATAAATTACCTAGGGTAACTCTAACCAAGCAAGTGAAAGTCCTGTACGACAAGAACTGCAATTCCTTGAAGAAAGAAATTGAAGAGGTATTCAGAAAATGGAAAGATCTCACATGTACATAGATAAGTAGGATCAACAAAATAAAAATGGACATCCTGCCAAAAGCAATATACATATTCAATGCAATGCCTACCAAAATACCAACACAATTCTTTATAGAACTAGAAAAGCCAATTCTCAACTTCATATGGAATGAACAAAAAAAAAAAAAAAAAAAAAACCAGAATAGCTAAATCAATCCTGTACAATAAAAAAAAAAACAAAAACAAAAAACTGGAGGTATCACCATCCCAGATTTCAAGCTATACTGCAGAGCAATAGTAATTATAGTAATTAAAACAGCATGGTACTGGTATAGAAACAGACCAGTGGATCAATGGAATCGAATTGAAGACCCAGAAATGAACCCACACATCTATGGTCACTTAATTTTTGACAAAGAAGCCAAAACCATACAATGGAAAAAGGACAGCATCTTCAACAAATGGTGCTGGTCCAACTGGATGTCGACATGTAAAATAATGAAATCAGACCCGTACTTATCATCTTGTACAAAACTTATTCCAAGTGGATCAAAGACCTTAATATAAGGCCTGACATACTAAATCTACTAGAAGAGAAATTGGGGACACATTGGCACAGGTGACAACTTCCTGAACAGAAAGAACACCAACAACTCAGGCTTAAGACCAACAATCAATAAATGGGACCTCATGAAACTGAAAAGCTACTGTAAGGCAAAAGATACTGTCATTCAAACAAAATGGCAACCTACAGATTGGGAAAAAAAATCTTTACCAATCCCACATCTGACAGAGGGCCAATATCCAAAATTTACAAAGAACTCAAGAAATTAAATGCCAAGAAACCAAATAATCCAATCATAAAATGGGGAACAGAGTTAACAGGGAATTCACAAAAGAGGAATCCCTAATGGCTGAGAGACACTTGAAGAAGTGCTCAACATCCTTAATCATCAGAGAAACACAACTCAAGATGTCTCTGAGATTCCATCTCACACCTGTCAGAATGGCTAAGAACAAAAACTCAAATGACAGCACATGCAGGCAAGGTTGTGGAGAAATGGGAACACTCCTCCATTGCTGATGGGAGTGCAAGCTTGTGTAGCCACTATGGAAATAAGTCTGGAAATATCTTAGAAAACTTGGAATAGCTCTACCTAAAGACCCAGGCATACCACTTCTGGGTATACATCCAAATGATCCCTAACCAGATCACAAGGACGTTTCTTCATCTATGTTCATAGCAGCCTTATTTGTAATAGCTAGAATCTGGAAACAACCCAGATGTCCCTCAACTGAAGAATGGATTAAAAAACTGTGGTACATCTACACAATGGAATACTTCTCGGCTATCAGAAACAATGAAATCCTGCAATTTGCAACCAAATGAATGGAACTAGAGAAGCTCATCCTGAGTGAGCTAACCCAGACTCAGAAGGATGCACATGGTATCTATTCACATATAATCAGATTTTAGCCTTATAGTACAGGATAACTATACTACAATCAATTCACCAAAGGGAACAGAAACATAGACTTTGTTTCCTATCAATGAGACACTTTGCCCTAGTAGTGCTGCCTTGTAGGCCCTCAGTGTATGAGGAGGCTCTTGGCCCTCATATGACTGCTGAACTGAGGCAGGGGACAGTCCACTCCAGAGGAATGGGATGAAAGGGATAGGGGGTAGAGGGTGGGAGGGTGGGACTGGGAGGGGTGGAAAGAGGGCACTGTGATTGAGATGTAACCTGAAGTAATAAATAAATATTTTAAAAAACTCGACATGCTAAATCTAATAGAAAAGAAAATGGGGAAAAGTCTTGAACTCTTTGGCACATGAGACAACTTCCTGAACAGAACACTAATAGCTCAGGCTCTAAGACCAACAATCAATGAATGGGACCTTATAAAATGGAAAATCTTCTGTAAGGCAAAAGACACTGTCATTAGAACAAAATGGCAGCCTATAGATTCTTCTTTCTCCTCAGTTGTGATGTATAGTTTTGCTGGGTAAACTTGTCTGAGCTGGCATCTGTGTTCTTTCAGAACTTGAAGCATATTACTACAAGTTCTTTTGGTTTTAATTTTTTTATGTTTATTTATCACTTCAAGTTACATCTCCATCACAGTGCCCTCTTTCCACACCTCCTGTTCCCACCCTTTCCCTCCTCTCCCACCTATCCTATTCCTCCTATGGAGTGGGTGTCCCTACATATCAGCCCCCCCACCAGTTCAGCAGTCATATGAGGGCTAAGAGCTTCCTCTTGCTCTGGTGACTACATGGCAGCACCAGTAGGGAACCTGAAGTGTTCCACTAACAGGTAACAAAGTCTATATTCCTGTTCCTTTTGATGTGTTGGTTGTAGGATAGTTATCCTGTACTATATGGTTAAAATCCAGGGGAGGGGGGCAGGCACAGGCGGTGAGAGGGGCCAGACTCCAAGCACCTGTGGCTGAGCAGACAGGGAGGGAAGCCGGCCCATGCGGGCGGGGCTGAGGGGCCAGGCCTGTGGCCGAGAAGCCTAGTGGGAAACCAGAAGCCAGGGGACCATAGCTGTATTCTGGAAAACCCAGACATAGTAGGTGTAGAGCCGGGCCCTGTCAGCCTCCGTGATGACAAATAAAGCCCACAGAATCTGTGCCTGGGCAAATAGGTCCATACCATCAGAACCATTACAGGCTGATCACTCAGTGTGCAACATAGAGAAGTCTGAATTGGGAGCAGTGAAACAATCCCGGACCATTACTCACTACCTGGGAATAGGCTGCACCAGCTCACAGTGCTTCAGGCTATTAAAACCACAGTGACCCTGAGATCCCCCTGTAAGCAAGGACAGATAGCCAAGCAATTCGACTCCTTCACCAAAGCATCCCCTGTGGAGCCAAGCACATAAAATGACAAGAACAGACAGCTAAACACATCGATATGGCCAAAGGTCCAAGAAAAAATAGAAATCAAGGAAATATGACTCCAACAATGCAGAATTATCCTAGCTCATCCAATTCGGATGACCTCACACCAACAGAAACACATGAAAACGATGACAATTCTGCATTATGGAAAGTGATAGAGTCCCTTCAAGAAGAACTTAAATCTATGAAGGAACTCAAAGAAGCCACAATTTTACAAGTCAAAACAACGAACAACACTATTAAAGAACTCCAAGCCAAGGTGACAGAGTTTGAACAGGAAAACGACAAAGCAATGAAAGATTTTCAGACAAAAACAAGCAAGCTGGAGAAGGAAATGCACAAAACGAACAATACCATACAAGACATGAAAACAGAAATAGAAACAATAAAGAAAACACAGTCAGAGTTAAAAGAGGAAGTGGAGAATCAAGGGAAGAGAACAGGAACTACGGATGTGAGTTTCAAAAACAGGATGCAAGAGATGGAAGACAGGATCTCAGGCATGGAAGATTCGATGGAAGAAATCAGTACAACATCCAAAGAAAATGAGAAGGCTAAAAAATTCTCTCACCCACAACATCCAAGAAATCAAGGACTCAATGAAAAGACAGAACCTAAGAATTATAGGCATAGAGGAAAGAGAAGACTCCAACTCCATGGTCCAGGAAATATCTTCAACAAAATCATAGAAGAAAACTTCCAAAACCTAAAAAAAGAGATGCCAGTACAAATCCAAGAGGCTTACAGAACAACAAACAGATTAGATCAGAAAAGAAACTCCTCTCGCCACATAATAATAGAAACTCCAAATGTAGAGAACAAAGAAAGGATATTAAAAGCTGTAAGAGAAAAAGGCCAAGTCACATACAATGGCAGACCCATCAGAATTACACCTGACTTCTCCTCAGAAACTATAAAAGCTAGAAGGGCCTGGACACATATCCTGCAAGTCCTGAGAGATCATAGGTGCCCAGCCAGACTACTATACCCAGCAAAACTCTCTATCAACATAGATGGAGAAAACAAGATATTCCATGACAAAATCAAATTTAAACAATATCTACCCACAAACCCAGCCCTACAGAAAATCCTAGAAGGAAAATTCCAACCCAGAGAAGAAAACTTCACCCAAGAAAACAAAGGGAATAGAAAACCCCTCAGCAACTAAACCAAAAGAGGAACAGAACCATCACCTATATACCAAACTAATGGGAAATAACAACCCCAGGTCACTAACATCCATCAACATCAATGGACTCAACTCCCCAATAAAAAGACACAGGTTTACAGAGTGGATCCACAAGCAAGACCCATCCTTTTGCTGCATACAAGAAACACATCTCACTACCAAAGATAGACACTACCTCAGAGTAAAGGGCTGGGAATAGGTTTTTCAAGCAAATGGACCCAGGAAGCAAGCTGGAGTAGCCATCCTAATATCAAACAAAACAGAGTTCCAACTGAAGTTAATGAAAAAAGACAAAGGACATTATATACTCATTAAAAGGAATATTCATCAAGAGGAAATCTCAATACTGAACATCTATGCCCCAAATACAAAGGCACCTACTTTTATAAAAGAAACACGTCTAAAACTTAAATCGCACGTCGATCACAACAAACTAGTAGTGGGAGACTTCAACACCCCACTCACAACAATGGACAGATCATCAAGACTGAGGCCAAACAGAGAAATATTGAGTCTAACAGAGATCATGAAACAAATGGACCTAACAGATATCTACAGAATGTTTCACCCAAACACAAAGGAGTACACCTTTTCTCAGCACCTCACGGAACCTTCTCCAAAATCGACCACATAGTGGGACACAAAGATAGTCTCAATAGATATAAAAAAATTGAAATAACACCTTGTATCTTATCAGACCACCACGGAATAAAGCTGGTCTTCAACAGCAAAAGAACCAACAGAAAGCCTACACATACATGTAAATCGAACAGCTCCTTACTGAATGAACACTGGGTCAGGGAAGAAATAAAGAAGGGAATCAAAGACTTCTTAAAATCCAACAACAATGAAGACACAACATACCCAAACCTATGGGATACAATGAAAGCTGTGCTATGAGGAAAGTTCATAGCACTAAGTGCTTACAAAAATAAAATTGTGACAGCTCATATTAGTGAATTAACATCTAAGCTGGGTGAATTGGAAAAAAAAGAAGCAAACACTCCCAAGAGGAGCAGAAGGCAGGATATCATCAAACTTAGGGCTGAAATCAACAACTTAGAATCAAAAAGAACTATACAAAGAATCAATGAAACGAAGAGTTGGTTCTTTGAGAAAATCAACAAAATAGACAGACCCCTAGCCAAATTAACTAAAAGGCAAAGGGAAAGAACACAAATCAACAAAATCAGAAATGAAAAGGGAGAAATAACAACAGACATTGAGGAGATCCAGAAAATATTCGGACATTACTTTAAAAATCTATATTCCACTAAATTTGAAAACCTAAGCGAAATGGAAAATTTCCGAGATAAATTCCACCTACCAAAACTAAATCAAAATCAGATTAACAGCTTAAACAGCCCAATAACCCCTAAGGAAATAGAAACAGTCATTAATAATCTCCCAAACAAAAAAAAGCCCAGGGCCAAATGGCTATAGCACGGAATTCTACCGGACCTTCAAATACGAACTAACACCATTACTCTTCAAACTCTTCCACCACATTGAAACAGAAAGAACACTGCTGCCAAACTCATTCTATGAGGCCACTGTCATTCTGATTCCTAAACCACACAAAGACCCAACAAAGAAAGAGAACTTCAGACCAATCTCCCTTACGAACATAGATGCAAAAATACTTAATAAAATACTAGCAAACCGAATTCAAGAACACATCAAAAGTATCATACATCATGATCAAGTAGGCTTCATCCCAGGAATGCAGGGATGGTTCAATATACGAAAGTCTATCAATGTAATTCACCATATAAACAAGATGAAAGAAAAAAACCACATGATAATCTCGCTAGATGCAGAAAAAGCATTTGAAAAAATCCAACACCCCTTCATGCTAAAAGTTCTGGAGAGAAAGGGCATACAAGGACCATACCTAGAAATAAAAAAGGCAATACACAGCAAGCCAGTGGCCAACATCAAATTAAATGGAGAGAAGCTTGAAGCATTTCCTCTAAACTCAGTGGCAAGACAAGGATGTCCACTTTCACCATATCTCTTCAATATAGTACTTGAAGTCCTTGCTAGAGCAATAAGACAACTAATGGAGATCAAAGGGATAAATATTGCAAATGAAGAAGTCAAATTATCCCTATTCACAGATGATATGTTAGTATACATAAGCAACCCCAAAAACTCCACCAAAGAACTCTTACAGCTGATAAACCACTTCAGCAAGGTGGCTGGATACAAAATTAACTCAAAAAAATCAGAAGCCCTTCTTTATACAACAAACAAATATACCAAGAAAGAAATAAGGGAAACAACCCCCTTCACAATAGCCACAAACAATATAAAATACCTGGGGGTAATTCTAACCAAGCAAGTAAAGGACCTATACAACAAGAACTTCAAGCCCCTGAAGAAAGAAATGGAAGAGGCCTTTAGAAGATGGAAAGACCTCCCATGCTCATGGATAGGTAGGATCAACATAATAAAAATGGCTATCCTACCAAAAGCAATATATAGATTCAATGCAATTCCTATCAAAATACCAACACAATTCTTTATAAACCTGGAAAAAGCTATTCTCAACTTCATATGGAACAACAAAAAGCCCAGAATAGCTAAATCAATCCTGTACAATAAAAATGCATCTGGAGGTATCACCATCCCAGATTTCAAGCTGTACTATGGAGTAATAGTAATAAAAACAGCATGGTACTGCTATAGAAACAGACCAGTAGATCAATGGAATCGAATTGAAGACCCAAACATGGACCCACACACCTATGGCCAACTAATCTTTGACAAAGAAGCCAAAACCGCACAATGGAAGAAGGACAGCATCTTCAACAAATGGTGCTGGTCCAACTGAATGTCCACTTGCAAAAGAATGAAATTAGACCCATACCTATCACCTTGTATAAAACTTAAATCCAAGTGGATCAAAGACCTTAACATAAGGCCGGCCACACTAAATATACTAGAAGAAAAAGTGGGAGAAACCCTCGAACTCATTGGCACAAGTGACAACTTCCTGAACAGAACACCAACAGCTCAGGACCTGAGATCAACAATCAATAAATGGGACCTCATGAAATTGAAAAGCTTCTGTAAGGCAAAAGACACTGTCATTCGAACAAAACGGTAACCAACACACTGGGAGAAAATCTTCACCAACCCCACATCTGATAGAGGGCTATTATCTAAAATCTACAAAGAACTCAAGAAACTAAATGCCAAGAAACCAAATAATCCAATCAAAAAATGGGAGATGGAGCTAAATAGAGAATTCACAAAGGAGGAATCCCTAAGAGCTGAGAGACACCTGAAGAAATGTTCAACATCCTTAATCATCAGAGAAATGCAACTCAAGACGACCCTGAGATTCCACCTAACACCTGTTAGAATGGCTAAGATAAAGAGCTCAAATGACAGCACATGCTCGTGAGGGTGTGGAGAAAGGGGAACCCTACTCCATTGCTGGTGAGAGTGCAGGCTTGTGCAACCACTATGGAGGTCTGTCTGGCGATATCTTAGTAATCTTGGAATAACTTTGCCTCAAGACCCAGCCATATCACTTCTGGGTATACACCCAAAGGACTCCTCACGGAGTCATAGGGAAGTCTCATCTATGTTCATAGCAGCCTTATTTGTAATAGCTAGAAATTGGAAACAAGCCAGATGTCCCTCAACTGAAGAATGGATTAAAAAACTGTGGTACATCTATACAATGGAATATTACTCAGCTATCAGAAACAATGAAATCATGCAATTTGCAACCAAATGGCTGGATCTAGAGAAGCTCATCCTGAGTGAGATAACCCAGTCTCAGAAGAATGCACACATGGCATCTATTCACTTATAGTAGGATATCTGTACTACAATCAACAAATCAAAAGGAACATGGACATAAACTATTTTTTTCTTTTTCTTTTTCCTTTTCCTTTTTTTTTCTTTTTCTTTTTCCTCTCTTTTTTGTGGTTGTTCTTTGTTTTTGTGGGTTTGTGTGTTTGTTGGTCTTTTTTTAGTTTTCCCCCTGTAGCAAGGAGACACCTTTCACTGGCAGTACTGCCTCGTAGGCCCCGGGTGTATGAAGAGGCTCTTGGCCCTCATATGACTCCTGATCTGTGGTGAGAGACTGTTATGCAGGGACACTCCACCCCAGAGGAACAAGACAGAAGGGTCAGGGGGTAGAGCATGGGAGGGTGGGGCTGGGAAGCGGGAAAAGAGGACGATATTATAAGGATGTAACCTGAAGCAACAAACAAATAAATTTATTAATTAAAAAAAAGCAGGTAACAATGTTAAAACATTGTAAATAAAATAAAGGATACAGCCGTTCAACGTGGTTTTATAAACCTCCAAGTGTTGAAAAAACGTAAAGCTAAGGTAAAATACATGAGAAATGTGGTGTTAACCCATGCCTTTAACTTCAGCAGAGACGGGAGGAGCACCATAGAGTTAGTGGTCTTATAAATTCTAGAGTTACATGGAACAGGGTGGTGAGGGTACACACCCTTAATCCCATCATTCAAGAAGAGTACACCCTTAATCCCAACACACTAGAGACAGAAACAGGCAGATCTCAGAGCTCAAGGTCAGCCTGACACCAAACAAACTCTAAATAGAGAAAACTTCGATCCAGGAGTGGTGGAACACATCTTTAATCCCTTCAGATGGGAACCACAGGTCTCTGATCCCAATAATTAGAATGCAGAGAAACACACATAGGATTTGGAAGGACCTAAGGTTAAAAGCTACTTACAAAAGGCCTACTCAATACAAACAAATTGTCCTTTGAGATCTCAAAATATATACACTAAAGCTGGTTTAGCTCCAAAATAACAAAATAATTTCTTCTTTAACCCAGATTGAACGATAGCACTTTATATACTGTCAAAAAACCAAATTTGCTTCAGGAGAAATATTACCTAGCCCCCTCCCCCCCAAAAAAAAGAGGGTAATTGTCCCAGAGTTAGGATTAGGGCAGGGCTCTGTTCTTATCTTTCCAGGAGAATCAAAGCATCCATTCAAGGAACCCAGAGACAACTGGACAACGGAAACCTCAGCAGAAAACAGAATCAGACACCAAAGAAGACGAGTGACCCAGTTGATTCAACCTGACAGACTCCCTCAACAGCGGTCTCCATCAAAAGCCTACAACCACAACAACTCAATATCACTAAGACCGTTCAGCTGTACACAATTCCCCAGCTGGAACCTCAGTAAAGCCTGGAAGATCAGCTTCTGCCTACAAACTCCTTAGGACATCTAAACAGCTGAGAACAGAAGGACTGAACATAAAAGGATTGTACTAACATCTTTAACCATTTTTCCATTTTGGTTTGGGCCCCAAAATAGGCTTACTATGACCCAAATCAGCAGGAAGTCATTTTAAGAGTGCGATGTCCCATGCCCAGAGGGTGGGGAGGGTGTTTCTCTGCCCCCCCACCCTTTTTGGTTATTTGAAGGATAACTGAAAACTCTGTTATTTAGGGGAAGAGATTACAAGTTGTTAAATGGTCCTGTTTAATGGGTTTTGGAGGTTAGACCCAGGGTATTCCTTCTTTCCCTTTTCTGTATCCTCCTTTCTCTCCTATGTAGGAGTGCACGGACTTGAGAAAAATGAGACATAGACATAGCACAGGAAGGACAAAGAAGAAGGGACAGATTATTGAATATGCCCTTATACCTTTGTATATTGATACAAAATTAGTAGTATATTTGGCTAAAGTGGTATTGACCATTGTTTATTGTGCAAAAATATGATTGTATTGGACTACATCAGTATTGATCTTTGTATATTGATACAAAATTAAGATTATAGTTGGCCACAATGGTATTGACCCTTGTATATGGACGTAATATTAAGATTGTATTGGGCTACATAGGCATTGATCTTTGTATATTGATACAAAATTAAGAGTATACTTAGCCACATTTGAATAGATCTTTGTATATTGATACAAAATTAAAGGTAACACTTCCTAATGGTATCGTACCTAGAGATACTTAAAAATGAAATGTGAAGTTCTGACCTCTTGATACCAACCGTCTTAAACTGTTTAGGATAGTTAAGAAAAACAAACTCCTACCCATGCAAGCATGTCACTTTGTTAGCTACTATGACAGTCTATCACAGATATTCTCTAAGCTACTCAGTAATCAAGTTGTTAAGAGACAAGCAACATTTGCTTATCTAAATACAAGAGATGGATAGGGCATCCTCAAAAACCCCAAGAGATCTGAAGAATATGGCATTCAAAGATGTTGTCTTAAATTAAGATTTTTTTTGATATCGAGACATATCAGCTCCTGACAGCACTCCCTATTCTACTCCAAGTAGAAGATAAGCATCGAAGAATTTCCAGTGTGAGATGGTTGAATTAGTGGCAAGCCTATCTCTTGGCATGAAAAAAGTCCTTGCTTCAACTGCAGACAGACTGCTGTCCAAAAAGGACAAAACATGATAGCAGGGAAGTTGACAGCCTAACTCTACCAAGACAGGGTAGGTAAGTCCTTCATAATCCCTGCTCTACAATAAATGTCTGTCAGAGAAACAGGACCAAAAGCCTGAAGACTGATGCTGGAATGTATGGAGAGAAAATGGGAACTGTCCAGGCAGTCACTGGTTTGTCATTTCTTAGTATTGGAAGCTGCAGCCCTGCACTTCCTATATAATCAGATATATTTATCCCTCTCAGGTCTCTGAGGTGGTTGAAGAATAGACAGCTAGAGTCTCATAGTTAAATTTTGAGTTGTTTAGGAATCAAGAGGGCTTTCTAGATCTAAGAAGATGGTTATAATAGTGATGCAAGTTAGTATGAAAGCTAAGTCAGTTATAGAACTTTAAACTCATGGAGATGGTTAGATGGTAGAATGTTAAAATTAGGGGCCAAATATGTATGAACTGGACATTGGGAAGGTATACTGGGTCATTTAACTCTCATAAATGTGGCATATTTATTTCTGCTGTTTTGTACAGTATTTACTGTTATAAGAGAAGGAACCATTTGTTGGACTGAAAGGGGAAGCTGTTGGGGGGAAGAGGGTAGAAGGGTGGGACAGGAAGGGGCAATAGGGAAGGGTTTGTGACTGAGATGTAACTTGAAGAAAAAAATAATAAAGTATTTAATAAAAAAAAATTCAATTAGAGATGGACAAGGAGACATCACAACAGATAACAGACAAATCCAGAAAATCACAAGGATGCATTTATATATATATATATATATATATATATATATATATATATATATATATTTATTTATTTATTTATTTATTTATTTATTTATTTATTTATTACTTCAGGTTACATCTCCATCACAGTGCCCTCTTTCCACCCCTCCCAGTCCCGCCCTCCCACCCTCTACCCCCTCTCACTTCCATCCCACTCCTCAGGGTGGAGTGTCCCTACATATCAGTCCCCCGCCCCAGTTCAGCAGTCATATGAGGGTCAAGAGCCTCCTCATACACTGGGTCCCTACAAGCCAGCACCACTAGGGCAAAGTGTCTCATTGACAGGAAACATAGTCTATGTTCATGTTCCCTTTGGTGCATTGATTGTAATATAGTTATCCTGTACTATATGGCAAGGGCACTTTTTTAAAATCTGTATTCCACTAAGTTGGAAAACCTAGAAACAGATAAACTTTAGATGCATATGACCTATCAAAGTTAAGGCAAGACAAGGTCAATAAGCAGACTTATAGCAAGCAAGGATATTGAAACAGTAACAAAAACATCTTCTAATTAAAAACAGTCAAGACCCAGATGAATTCACAATAGAATTCTACAAATATTTAAAGAACTATTTATCAAATAGAATCAGTATGTTGGATTCTCATAAGATTAGAAATAGAAATGCCCAAGCCTGCACTCCCACCAGCAGTAGAGGAGGGTTCCCCTTTCTCCACGTCCTCGCCACTATGTGCTGTCATTTGAGCTTTTGATCTTAGCCATTCTGACAGGTGTGAGATGGAATCTCAGAGTCATCTTGAGTTGGATTTCTCTGATGATTAAGGATGCTGAGCATTTCTTCAAGTGTCTCTCAGCCATTAGGAATTCCTCCTTTATGAATTCTCTGTTTAGCTCTGTTCCCCATTTTTTGATTGGATTATTGCAACCACTATGGAGGTCAGTCTGGCGATATCTTAGAAAACTTGGAATAGCTCTCCCTTGGGACCCAGCCATACCACTTCTGGGTATACATCCAAATGATTCCTCACAGAATCACAAGGAAGTTTCCTCATCTATGTTTATAGCAGCCTTATTAGTAATAGCTAGAAACTGGAAACAACCCAGATGTCCCTCAACCGAAGAATTGATTAAAAAAAACTGTGGTACATCTACACAATGGAATACTACTCAGCCATCAGAAACTACGAAATCATGCAATTTGCAGCCAAATGGATGGAACTAGAGAAGCTCATCCTGAGTGATCTAACCCAGATCCAGAACAATGCACATGGCATCTATTCACTTATAGTCAGATTGTAGCCATATAGTACAGGATAACTATACTACAACCAATACACCAAAGGGAACATGAATAGACTTTTTTTTCCTGTCATTGAGATGCTTTGTCCTAGTGGTGCTGCCTTATAGGCCCCCAGTTTATGAGTAGGCTCTTGGCCCTCATATGACTGCTGAACTGGGGCGGGGGACTGTTATGTAGAGTAGTGGGTTGGAAGGGATAGGGGGTAGAGGGTGGGGGGGCAGGACTGGGAGGGGTGGAAAGAGGACACTGTGATGGAGATATAACCTGAAGTAATAAATTTTTTTTAAAAAGTAGCAATGCCATATAGCCTACCAATGCCATTCCTGGGCACATGCCTTGTTAAATTTATACAAGGGACACTTGCACAACCAGATTTGTTGTTGCTATAATCACAATAGCTTGGAAATAGAATCAACCTAGATATCTAGCAACAAATGAATGGGTAAGAAAAAATGCAGTACAAATGCTCAATTGAATATTACTCAGCTCTAAAGAAAAATAAAATTTGCAGGTAAATGGATAGAACTGGAAAGAATATATACTAATTGAGATATCTCAGGCCCAGAAAGACAAACACTTTAAGTTCTTTCTTATATGCAAATCCTTGCTTCAAATCTTTTGTTTTTGTGTGTTTAAATTGGAGGGAGGTTCTTTTTTTCTGATCTGTTATTGCTTACTTAAAAATTTTATTTTAGAAATGTATTAGTTACTCAGAGATATTATAATATTCTATATTGAAATACTTAACTTTCAAAGTATTTGGAGTTATTTTTCTGAAAACACTCACCTTGGTAATTTATTTTGGTGTGTTATATTTCGAGCTCCATGTGTTTGGTTAACAGATATGTGGCTTTGTGTTTATTTCTGCTGCGGGATGCTCTGTCTTGGACCACTTTCTCTTTTCAGAGTTGTCAACCTTATCAAGGCAACTACAAGTGAGATTCGCTTCCCTCCCATTAACTCAAGGCTTAATTCACATTATCAGCTGTTACTAGTACTTTATTTTTAGAAATTCACCTTTTATTTGAATGTCCTTCACTGCTCTGGTCTCAGTACTGAGTTTGGCTTTGATTTATTTATAGGTGCTTAGAGATTTCTATGATTTCCTGGAAGCCCAGCAGTGAATCCCAAAGTATATTTAATGCAAAATCCAGCTGACTTTTAGATGAAACACCCTGGAATGTAGTTGTTTCCCTCTCCCTGAACCTGAAGCCTGAAGCCTGCCTCTTCTTTCTGTAAATTTCATCATTAACTCACTCCTTGGTGCACCAGGCAAGGCCCTGACTCCAAGCTCTTTTTTTTTTTTTAAATAAATTTATTTATTGCTTCAAGTTACATCTCCCTTGTAGTGTCCTCTTTCCACTCCTCCCTGTCCCGCCCTCCCACCCTCTACCCCCTAACTCTTCCATCACACTCTTCTGGAGTGGAGTGTCCCTACATATCATTCCCCCACCCCAGTTCAGCAGTCATATGAGGGCCAAGAGCCTCCTCATACACTGGGGGCCTACAAGGCAGTACCACCAGGGAAAAGTGTCTCATTGGCAGGGAGAGAAAACAAAACAACACAACAACAACAACAAAAGTCTATGTTCCTGTTTCCTTTGGTGTGTTGGTTGTAGTATAGTTATCCTGTACTATATAGCTAAAATCCGACTATAAGTGAATAGATGCCATGTGCATCCTTCTGAGTCTGGGTTAGCTCACTGAGGATCAGCTACTCTAGTTCCATCCATTTGGCTGCAAATTGCATAATTTCATTGTTTCTGATAGCTGAGTAATATTCCATTGTGTAGATGTACCACAATTTTTTAATCTATTCTTCGGATGAGGGGCATCTGGGTTGTTTCCAGTTTCTAGCTATTGCAAATAAGGCTGCTATGAACATAGATGAGGAAACTTCCTTGTGATTCGGTGAGGAGTTATTTGGATGTATACCCAGAAGTGGTATGACTGGGTCCTGAGGCAGAGCTATTCCAGGTTTTCTCGCCAGACTGACATCCATGGTGGTTGCACAAGTTTGCACTCCCACCAGCAATGGAGGAGGGTTCCCCTTTCTCCACACCTTCACCAGCATGTGCTTTCATTTGAGCTTCTGATCTTAGCCATTCTGACAGCTGTGAGATAGAATCTTAGAGTCATCTTGAGTTGCATTTCTCTGATGATTAAAGATGCTGAGCATTTCCTGAAGTGTCTCTCAGCCTTTAGGAAACTTAAGTCCAAGTTGATCAAAGACCTTAACATAAGGCCAGGCACACTAAATCTACTAGAAGAGAAAGTGGGAAAAACCCTCCAACTCATTGGCGCAGGTGACAACTTCCTGAACAGAACACCAACAGCTCAGGACCTAAGACCAACAATCAACCAATGGGACACCATGAAACTTAAAAGCTTTTGTAAGGCAAAAGACACTGTCATTCACACAAAATGGCTGCCTGCCTACCGACTGGGAAAAAAATCTTCACCAACCCCACATCTGACAGAGGGCTAATATCCAAAATTTACAAAGACCTCAAGAAATTAAATGCCAAGAAACCAAATAATCAAATTAAAAATCGGGAAAAGAGCTAAACAGAGAATTCATAAAGGAGGAATTCCTAAAGGCTGAGAGACTCCAAGCTCTTGAAGCACTTCATTTTGGCCTTCAGTCATCCTAAAGCCTCCATGATCTCTTCTCTCTCAATTTCTAGTCTCAGAGCACATACTGAAAGAGTCCAATCTGCATCATCCAGAACCACCAAAAAGAAATAGATTCCTGACCAAATGACTTTGGCCTCCACAGCTACAACTCTTTAATTTCTACATACAAAGCTGTCTTTTTATCAGCACTTAGGCGGCCTAGCAGGATATAATGCCCAGTGTAATGAGTCACAGCCTGACTCTCCATAGTCATTGTTCTGAAAGCTGCTTTGATGCTGAGCCAGCCCTCATGGACCTGGCTCCTCCAGCCCTCTCCCAGACCTGCTGACACTGCACTTAGGGATCTGACTCCACACTGACTTTTTCAGTCATCTCATTTGTCTAAATCTTGTCTTCATGTCCACACTCTCTTTGAGTGTCCTGGCTGTTGAGAAAAAGTCAGTGAGTGTAAGATTTTAGTGGACAGGAAATGTTGGAGGGAAATACGAGGAAGAAACATGGTGTATAGGCACTAAAATGTCATGATGAAACTCATTATCTTATAGGCCGACTTGAGAAACCAGCTGATCAATTTTTAAGCTGATTAATGGTACCACTTGTCTGATCCTATTGAACATCTTTGAGTAAGGGCAATTCCAAGGACTGGTGGCGCACGTTCATTTCCAAATGCTTTTACTCCAGAGAGCAGCTCTGAGACTGAGCGATACAGGCTGTGTCATTTGAGTATTTTCAAGCTTAATTGATTAATGAGGGAAATATCAACATAAGTGCACTAATGAGATGGTACAGGTGTAAATTAATTCTCCTGTAACATATTGATCTTCCCTGTTAACACAGTTTTAGCTGTTCTGGTAAACTAGGAATTATGTTTACTAAAGAAATACAACTCAGAAATGGTCTGTGTATTAGTCTTCTAACATGAGCAATTAACCCTTGAAATCATTAGCTGTTGCTACAATGTAGTTTTATAAAGGCCAAAATAAGAAGCCAAAAAGGAAGTGCTCCAAAGTCCAGAGAAATGTACCATATAATTTTGGCCTAAAAAAATTAAATTAACGTAATAACAACTTCTTGGGTGTTTTCTGTCTTCCCTTGTTCTTCATGCACTAAAACAATGATACCTTGTTCTTCGTGCACTAAAACAATGATACTGAATAGTTAAATTTGTAATGTGAATTTTATAACACTTTTGTTCTCCTAACCTGATGTCCAAAGGACTTCTCCAAACTTATCTTGGAAACTGTGTTTAGGAGTAAATAATCAAGAATTATTCCAGGCATACAAGAAACATTAAAACACCTCCTCTTCCTATGGGAAAACACATCCAGTGTGCATTTGCCTATGCAAATGTACTCCAAAGTTAGTGTCTTCCATAACATCAAACAATGAATTATTTAATTACCTTTCCTAAAATTTAATGCTCTCAAGTATAGAGATCAATTATACAAGCAAGCAGTCAATCCCAAAGGTACCATTATTCCTTGTTCTCTACAGAAACTCTGATGGTGGGGTAGCCTACAGCACTACGCACATGTATCCCTAAGTAGTTTCCAGGAAATTGCCATTCTGAAGTACTCAACTCATTTGAGAACTATTGCATTAGCAATGACACGTGTTTCCATTGCAACTTTCTCAGGGAGGTTATTCAGCTAGCGTATACTGTAGTCTTGCATAAGAGCTTCAGAAATACAGTGTTTCAGGGTTTTGTTTTACTTTAATACAAATATGCCTTAAAAATCTTGGAGAGTTCTCCTTTGGGGGAGAATAAACTGAACTGACTGTATAAGGTCATTAATAACTAGAATAGAATATCTGTTTATGTACTTACCACATTGCCTGCTGCAAAGTGAGTTTTCCACGTGTCTTTAGAAATCATGAAAAGTAGTAGTTGAAATTTCATAAGACCCTCAGAAAGAATTAAAAATACTTAAACCCCATTGGTCAAGGCTATTATCCCCATGAACGATGCCTTGGATGTAAAGACACTTTTCTATATAGCTGTGCAAACTTTCCTTTTTATAGCCACATTTTATTTTTCTTTACTATAAAACAGAAAAATGTAACATAAAAGTTAGAGTTCTATCTCTACCTAATGCCTCCTAAACCCCACTTGTTAGATGCTGAGCCAAAAACTAACGTCCTCTTTCAGCTGCTCCTTTGCATGAATAATATGCTTTGTGTGAATGGACCACAACATGCATATTATTAACTTGTCACTATAGATTAGACACAGAGATTTACCTTATCTTTCTTCTAGTTGCACAATATTCCTCTGTATAAATATGACATAAGGTATTTAATCAGTCCCTGTTTGATAGATTATGTGAGCCAAATGACAGCTTAAAGAAGCATTCATGTATAATTTGTGGTTTATAAGCCAAAATAGAAAGAATAGGTGTAGTCTAAAGGCATATAAATCCAAATGAAAACAAAATAAACAAACAAAACTTGTTCTGAGCAAAATAGGAACATTTTGATATTCCTGTTAGGAAGAAAACCTTGTGTCTTCACCCACCAAAGTCCACGTTTGGGGGCAGCAACATGGGCATCCTGAGTCCGCACTGAGAAGCTGTATACATCTTTTTTTTTTTTTTTTTTTTTGCTCTTAGATGGGTGAAGAGCTCAGTAGATGAGTTGTTGGGGAAACAGGTAGGAAGCAGCACAGAGAGTACACAGGAGGACAACGTGGGCTGATCAGTGAAGATTTGGGATCAGACTGCTGTGATCTGAATCCTGGCTGAGCAATGAGTTCAGTTTCTTCATCTATAGAATAAGGATATGTATGCCCCGCATGTTATTGCTGAGAAATCTAGCAACAGTAATAAATTAAATACTCATTGTAGGCCAATATATTAATAGGTGTCCTTGGCATGGTCTCTAGCTTAATTGCCAAGACAAATCTCTCATCCTACAAAGAAACGGGGTAACAGAGGTCAAATGCCATGCCTGTGGTGACATGGTAGCAAGAGAGGTTCTGGGGTTAGAATTACAGTTATTTGTTTTTTAGTTGAAAAGTGTTTTTGGTGGTCTAGTGGCTGAGGATTTTGCATTCTCTCTAAAGATTTAGAAAGACAGTGGGATTTAATTCACAGACCCTAAAACTCATTGCTTTGAACACACAACTCAGGGCTTCCTGATACAGTCCAAAGACTATGCAATCCTTACCATTACCTGACTTAAAACATTCTCATTCCTCCAAAAATATAGCCACCCAATTTAACCTTCTCCATAGCCTACCACTCTGTTTCGGTGAATTTCCTCATTTGGAACAATTTTTTTTCAAATCCTACAATTCTGTGACCTTTATGTTTGGTTCCTTACATTCATGGTATCTCCATATTTTTCCATGTTGTAGATGTTCCTGTAGCCCATCCCTCTAAGTGAATAAATAATATTCCATTGTACAATTATCCCACATCTTAGTTATCTAATCACCTGTTGATAGATACCTGAATTAGTTTCATCTTTTAGTGATTAGAATCAAAGCTATAAATTTGCATGTACAAGCTTTAAATAGACTGACATTTTTTGTTTCTTAAATATAGTTGAGAGTGACATTTCTGGGTTATATGGTGCTGTATTTTGGATCTGGAGAGCTCCTCAAAGGTCCCAGCATTATAGATTTGAGGCCAAACCTGTGATGTTACAGGAGAAACTGTGGGATGTTAAAGAACTTAGCCTTGTGAGAGGCCTAGGGTTATTGGGGGCATGTCCTCAAATAGGAGTGAGGGACCCAGTGTCTTTCCTTCTCCTTTCTCCCCACACATTGCCTTGCCACTGGACTAAAAGCAATGGGTCAAATTAAACATGGCCTGAAACCTCAAAAACTCTGAGCCAAAGCAAACTTTTCTCTTTTTAAGTTATGTTAGGAACATCATTCAGACATAAAAAGCTGATTAAAGCATCATAATAAGTCCATTTAATGTCCATGGGGAATATCATTTCTCAAAGCTGCTTTCCACAATGGTGACAGTAATTTCATGTCTTTATGTGCAGTCTGTGAGGGCACCCATTGCTCTAAACCCTCACCAACACTCACAGTTTCCTGTTTACTTTTCAGTACTATCGCAGGAAATCCCAGTACATGTGAAATGGTACCTCGCTGTGGCTTTGATCAGGACTGATGATCTTCAGTATCTTCCATGAGCTCATGTGTACTGCCTTAGAGAAACATGAATCTACATCCCTCAGCATTTTGCAATTGAGTTTTACCTTTGCACTATGTATTAAGAGTCTTGTAACTGCCTTATTAGGCCCCTATCAGATATGTGACTTATAAGTGTTTTCTCCCTGTTGCTGGATTCTTTTTCATCTTGGTACTAGTGTCCTTTGATGCGCAATGGCTTTCATTTTGTCATTTGCTATTTGATCTATTTTTCTCTGGTTTCTTTTACTTTGCATCATTTGATTTTATAGTTCTTCCCTCCACAGTACCCAATGCTTTAGGAACAAGATTAGATATGCAAAGTCCTTTCCACTGTATCTGACACAGCATAGAATTTTAATATATTTCAGTTCCTTCTTTCTGTACTCAGGAAGCCAGAAAGAGAAGGAGTTTGGATGCAACAAATGTCTGGACTCCACATATTCAGAGAAAACCCAAGAGCTAACACAAGTGAGGGAAAAAAGGGTGGGGCTGTAGGGTAGTGTGAGTGTGAACTAATCAAACTCCCAGCAGAACAGAGCTGAACCCGCAAAGTCAATTTGTAGGAAGGCTGGGGATATTGTGTGAAGATATGTAAAAGCCAGGAGTAGTAATAGTTGGCTAGCACGAAGGATATTGGGGATTTATTTATGAATTTGGAAGTTGTAAGTTGGACAATGGTGAGGTATTTTTAAAGCCTGAGTAAAGTTACATCATTCCACCTTCAAAGCCACCGATGCTTCGCATTACACTAAAACCAAAACCAACTGCAAACCTCAGGTCTACACATCAGATATACCCATGGAAAATTTGAAACTGAGTTGGCAACAGTGGAAAGTCAAGTGGCACCTGTGTGAGCAGGTGCATGGCAAAGTAAATTGGGTGGTTTCTGACACCTAAGCTGGGACACATTCTGTGTTGAGTGGTGGTAGGAGTGGAGAGTTTGATTCTCTGGCCTTTGAACAATGGCCCTGAGGACTGCTTGGGGTGTTTCTGTCTGCCAGAGTTCTGAAGCTTCCTACTACCCACTTTCTAGAAATATGTATCAATACTTTTTTCTTGTTACACACTAAGAATGGATTCTCTCATTAACAACTAACTTCCTTGACCCATGTGGACAATGATATAACAATATGCTTGCACATCTATTCCTTCCATAAGAACTGAGAAGAGTGGTTTCTAGCTGTGTGTGTTTGTTCCAGATGTTAGAAATTGTTACTACTAGAATGGAGGGTGTTACTTAAACCCAACAAATAGGTCAAATGTTCAGCTAAACAGCCTACCATGTAAAAGACACCATTCTCAACAAAAGGTGGGCCGATTCAAAGAGTCAGTGGTGCTAAGAACAAGAAACCTACACACAGTAATTGCAGAACAAAATCTTGCCTTGTGAATCATTATGTGTCCAGAATAAGATTCTGGCATGGCATAGGTGTTCCTAAGTCACTATGATAGGATGGGCAAGCATCAGAGGCAGTGAGTACTCCTGGAAAATCACCACTGAGGAGTTGATGAGAAAAACATGAGCCTTACTTCACCTGATCTCATTATTCATAGAATGTTTTCCTATGATCCTCCAATTGTCAGATTGTCCCCATGGGCTTATCCCCATGGCCCTCTTCCTGTCTCCTCTTCTTCCTCTAGTCTTGTTGTGCACCCTCAAGCTACACTCTTCCTAAGTAATCTCCTTCTATTGTCTAATTCACTGCTAAATATACATTTAGAAGACCTAAATTGTGTTTTCAGCTCAGATTTCTTTCCAGAACTCCAGCACCGCCTCAGTGTGTGGCTGTTACAGTCTACTTCTCATGTGACTCCATGACACACACTTCACATGATCAGCACAAGTCAGTCTCCAATTAAGGAATCTGGGCTGTCACTCCCTACCATGGACCATACATTCTTCCTATGAAATCTTCTATATAGTTTCTGAATCTATCTGCTCTCCAACTTTGTCCCTGGGAAGACATTCCTCTCAGCCAGCCTTCCTGTCTTCAGTGCTACCCTTCTACTCTTGTGTGGTATCATGACCAGCTTGACCTTTCCACAAGTTATGTCCTATCATAGAACCATCTTTCTTAAAAATCCCAAGACATCTATTTGGAAAAAATCCATACTTCCTACCTTTAAAAATGCATGGGAATTTAGGATTTTGTCTCTGTCTAATATCACACCTGCCTTCACTTTTTGGCTTTTGTTTTTAATTTTTAAAATATTTAAACTTTTCAATTTTTGGACTTTCAGACATGAGTACTGTATTCACATCATTTTCATCCCTCCTTTTTTCCTCCTCAACATTCTCCTGTGTCCCTCATTCTCTCTCATATTCATGCTTTCTTCTTTAATCATTGTTACATATGTATGTAGCTCATACACACACATCTGTATACATATATACACATATATATATACACACACATATACATACTTTCTGCTGACTCCATTTAATGTTGTTCATATGTATATGTATTTAGAGCTGACTACTTGAGGTTGGATAATCTATCAGAGCTAGTTCTTAGAGAAGAATGATTTTTCCCTCTCTAAACAGCCATTAATAGCTAGATCTTCATCTAGAGGTGAGGCCTTGTTATACTTCCCCTATCTACATTGGCATGTCAGCAGATATTGCCATTGCTAAGGTCTTTTTTAGGCAGCCATATTGTTGAAATTTCACAGGGTTAGCTTCCCTGTCATGTATAGAGGACATAATCTTCCAGATGTCCTGGTCATTAGATGTCCCTATTCTTCGATGTTCACTGACCCTTAGTGTACATTGGGCTGCATTGTAGTTATATCCACTGAGGCTGGGTATAACCACAGTCAGTTGTTCTCAGCATTTTGATCAGCTGTGGCTTTCTGTAATAGTCTTTCCTGCAAAAGGAAGCTCCTCTGATGAGGGGTGAGAGATACACTTACCTGTGAGTATAGGGATAAAAATGTACAATGCATTAGGGATTACACTGGTTTAGGGAATTAGCAGAAGTAGTTTCTCCTCTGAGATCTATGACCTCACCAGCCACAGGCAGCTGGCTAGGCTTACCATACTAGGCAGGAATTCCCTTCTATCAAAAGAATTAGTCCAATTAGATTGCTGTTGGTTATCCCAAGATGTATGTTGGGGTTATCTTTCCACACTGGTCATTATGTGATTCATAGGCTTTACCACTTGGTAGGACATTTGAAAATGTTGGAGAAAGGTATGCATTCCTCCTCCCAAGGAGCAGGGATTTTAAGAACAGCTCAGAGGAGGAAACTCTAACCTATTTGAGGCTCTCAAAGAAACATATGGCTGCATGTCGAGCTTCAGAATGGAGAATTTCACCAATTGAGTTGAAGTGAACATGCTGTATACTTTAGAAAGCTGGCAGAATGTGCCTGGCACACAGGAAAAATCCACAGACTTGATTTTTGCCTTCATTCTTTTTTCTCTCTGTTGCTTCCTCCACATAACACCAGCCCTCTGCTTTGATCCATTGCTGGCTCACACAAGGGGTCCTTGCTTCTATCTCTGACATTCCTTTGCCATAGAAATCACATATAAATGTCTGTATGGGTCTGATTCTGTGATCAGTCATCTTTTGAGGCAGGGTGAGTTTGATTGCTAGGAACCTGGAACTATTAGAACTATGGGATGGGGTACTTCACCTCTAGGAGGAGGTAAGAGCCAAACTCCTAACAAGGTGGCACAGCCTGAAGCAGCTGGGTGCTACTGAGTCTGTGAGCAGAATGCAGAATGGCAGGGGAAGGTGTTTTAGAATTAAGTTTCTCTTACAAAGGAAACAGAACTTCCTTTTGATTTTATTTCAAGCTATAATTTCTTCTAGTATTAAGAGTAGAAGGTTGTGTTTGAGAAGTCAGCAGTGAATATTTCAAGTCTATTCCATCATCCTGGGTGGAATATTTTGGCTAAAGTACTTAGGCATATTTGAGATATGAATTCAACTGAAAATTCAACTTGCCCTTGGAAATTACTTGATGTCCTTGTATAATTCTTCTATGTCCTGTTTGAGTCAAAGCTGAACCACACAGCTTGCTAGTGCCAGGAAAAGATCAGATCCTTGGAGTCAGAACAGGGCCTAGGCTATGGGCGAGAAGTGGAATCTAATACCCTGGTGTGTCACTGGCCACTCCTCCCCTGGAACACCTTGTCCTTGGCTTGCCACAGGCTTAACCATCAGCCTAAACTCATGGGTGAGAATAGAAAGCTAAAAAGAATGTGAGCACACTGGTCACCTCTCTGTGCCTATGGCTGTCACCAGTGGTGAAGCCAGGCAGAAGACCTTCTCTTCCTGGCTCCCTGCACCTGTATCCACTCTCCTAGCAGGAAAGAAGGGCAGAGATTTTCTGACAATGTCATTGCTTGCACCATAGGCCCATGATACAAAGTAAAGCTCAGAACTTTGGTCTCCACTCTGAGTATCTTAAATTTTCCTCTATGGGCGTCTTGCTACCTGTACCAGGACAAGCTTTTCTAAGTACTCCTACATGGGCCCAACACTGGGAAGAGGCCCAAGGTTCCTCTCACATCAAATTATCACCCTAACCCATCCAGCTGTCTCCAGCTCTGTTTTCACACTCTGCCACTGGCTGTTTCCTTCCGTTCTTCCTGTCTCCTGTTGTTTCTTCTCATAGAAAGTGGAATGAGATTTTATATATACCTAGTCTTGCTGTTCTACCACACCTAATGCCAAACTAGTTTCTTGACTCCAGCCCTCAACCCCTGGTCATTCTGGCCCTGCCCAGCATTCTAGTCTCTGTCTGCCTTGTTACATCATCCTCACTAGGCTTCACCTACAGGTTGTTTTAGTCAGCTCAGGCTTTCATTGGAAAACATCCAAGGCTTGGGAGTATAAGAAGTAGAAACATACCTTTTTACAGTTATAGAAGATGTAAATCCAAGGAAAAGGGGGTTATTGGTTAGTTTCCTCAGAACTCATCACTACTTCCCTTTCTTTAGCTTGAAATTGGGTGCCTTCCCACTGTGTCTTTACATGATCTATTATCTGTGCCCATTTCCCTGGTACCTTTTCATCTTTGTTTTTAAAATTATGACTATTTAATACATGTTAATTTTACCAAACAGTGGTACTCACATGATATTTTCATTGATGTAAAAAATGTATCCAAGCCGTTTTTAATCCAGGAATTACACTTTTAAGAAATTAGTTCATAGACTTGTCTCAGTGCATAAAAAAATCCACCTGTACAGAGATGATCACCAGTAACTACCTAGAAATGAAATCCATCTAAACGTAAGTTACTGGGGATGCATTGTGTTGAGGATGCTACTATACCCAACTAACATGAGAAAGCTGAGGAGAAAAGATAAAGAGAACCTTCTGGATTCCTCCATCTTACCCCACAGATGGTGACCAGAGATCAAGCTCTTGGCAATGGGTTTGCCAAGCTGAGCTTCCTCTCCCTCAGCCAGGGACCCAGCCTGGGTAGTAGTAAAGCTTCATGTCTTCCAAATAGCAAGTCAAGACTTAACTCACAGAATACTGTCTGCAGTACTTCGAGGGTCTCTCTGTCACTGGTTTACTGAGGGTATCTTCTAAGCATGGGAAGTACCTAGAAATGAAACTATCGACAGCAGAGGGAGAGATGGGTAAGAAAGATATTTTCATATTTCACTGGGAAGGTTTGTCTCTTTTAAGATTCAAAGATTTTTGTTTGTTGTGTGCTCAGTTTTACTGATTTTTTTTCTGTGACAATTTTATTAAGACTCCCACACTTGGTAGGGAATCATTCTGACCTCAAGGTTGGAAAATCATTGCTCCATTTCTTCCAAGTTTTTGTCTTACTAACAGCAGTCCAGTTTCTTCCTATTCTTTTTTTAATAATTTATTTTTTATTCCTTCAAGTTACATCTCAATCACAATCCCCTCCCTACTCCCCCCTCCAGTCCCACCCTCCCACCCTCTTCCCCCTTAGCCCCCCATCCTCTTCCCTTTTTCTTAAGTTTAAGGTATATCTTTTTCCCCCAACAGCTCTCCCTTTCAGTACAACAAATGGTTCTTTCTCTTATAACAATAAATACAATACAAAACAACAGAAATAAATAGGCCACAATTATGAGAGTTTTATGGCTTAACATACATTCCCAATGTCCAGTCCATATGTATTTTGCACCTGACTTTAACATTTTTTTTTCCAGGTGGATTTTTTTTTTATATTTAAATACTTTATTTTTTTTTCTTCAAGTTACATCTCAGTAACAAACCTCTCCCTATTCCCCCTTCCTATCCCGCCCTTCCACCCTCTTCCCCCCAGAAGTTTCCCCTTTCAGTCCAACAGATGGTTCCTTCTCTTATAACAGTAAGTATTATACAAAACAATAGATATAAATATGCCACATTTATGAGAGTTAAATGGCCCAGTATAACTTCCCAATGTCCAATTTATACATATTTGGCCCCTGACTTTAACATTCTACTATCTAACCAACTCCATGAGTTTAAAGGTCTATATGTGACTCAACATTCATACTATCTTGCAACACACTTTTAAGAGTATCTTCTTAGATCTATAACACCCTCTTGATTCCTAAACAGTTCAAAATTTAACTATGAGACTCTAGCTGTCTATTCTTCAACCACCTCAGAGACCTGAGAGGGATAAATATATTTGCTTATATAGAAAGTGCAGGGCCTGCAGCTTCCAAAACTAAGAAAGAACATACCAATGACTGCCTGGACAGTTCCCATTTTCTCTCCATACATTCCAGCATCAATCTTCAGCCTTTGGGTCCTGTTTCTCTGACAGACATTTGTTGTAGAGCAGGGATTATGAAGGACTTACCTACCCTGTCTTGGCAGAGTTAGGCTGTCGACTTCCCTGCTACCAAGTTTTGTCCTTTTTGGACAGCAGTCTGTCTGCAGTTGGTGCAAGGGGTTTTTTCATGCCAAGAGAAAGGCTTGCCACTAATTCAACCATCTTACAGTGGAGGTTCTTCGATGCTTATCTTCTACTTGGAGTAGAATAGGGAGTGCTGTCAGGCGCTGATATGTCTCGATATAAAAAAAAATCTTGATTTAAGATAACATCTTTGAATGCCATATTCTGCAGATCTCTAGGGGTTTTTGAAGATGCCCTATCCATCTCTTGTATTTAGATAAGCAAATGTTGCTTGTCTCTTAGCAACTTGATTACTGGGTAGTTTAGAGAATATCTGTGATAGACTGTCATAGTAGCTAACAAAGTGACATGTTTGCATGACTAGGAGTTTGTTTTAACTATCCTAGACCATTTTAGACGGTTGGTATCAAGAGGTCAGAGCTTCACATTTTATTTTTAAGTATCTCTAGGTATGATACCATTAGGAAGCGTTACCTTTAAATTTGTATCAATATACAAAGATCTATTCAATTGTGGTTAAATATACTCTTAATTATGTATCAATATACCAAGATCAATGCCTATGTAGCCCAATATAATCTTAATATTACGTCCATATGCAAGGGTCAATACCATTGTGGCCAACTATAATCTTAATTTTGTATCAATATACAAAGATCAATACCGATGTAATCCAATACAATCTTATTTTTGCACAATAAACAATGGTCAATACCACTTTAGCCAAATAAACTACTAATTTCTGACTTTAACATTCTAACCATCTCCATGAGTTTAAAGTTCTATATCTAACTCAGCTTTCATACTAACTTGCATCACAATTTTAAAAACATCTACTGATATTTTTTAAAGAGGAGTTTTAGATTCATGATAAAGTCGAGAGGAAGACCCAGAGATTTCCTATGTGCCCTACTCCCCACATGGCCTCCTCGCTTATCAATATCCTTTGCAGAGATGTGCATTTGTGATCATTGGGGAGCTATCAGAGTCACTCAAAGTCACTTAAAGTTCATGCTGGAAGTATTCCTGGTCCCCAGCCTTTCATTACTGGGGATGCATGTACAATGTGCATGGCCAGCACTGTGGTTTCCTACAATATTCTCATTGCCCTGAAGTTCTTTTTACTGTCTGGCCATCTCTTCATTTCCCCAAACTCTTTGCCAACTATCGGTCTTGTTATACTTTCTATTGGCTCATCTTTTCCTAAGTTTCCTGTGTAGGAATCTTACCCACATGGTTTAAGGAAGCAAATCACTTTCTCTTGTCCCTCCAGCTCGCTGCAGATATTCAGAAAGATGTCTGCAGTTGCCCACTTCCCTGCCTTACCCATTTCCTTAAAAATACCTAATTCTTTAAATGTTTATAGAACTGAACTGGACTCATTGGGTGGTTTTGTTTTTGCATTAGTCCCCTCCTTTGTCACACATTAAGCCTAGCTGTGAAGGACATGGTGCATTAAAGCTTGTCACTCTGTGTGTAGAGTTATGCCACTAAAGACACATTATGAGAACTGCACCTGCGTTCAAGCATTTCCACACACTGCAATGGCTCACAGTGTGAATCCAAGTGCACAGCCTGCAGTCCTTAGAATTCCTGCCAGAGCTGAAGAGATGTGCACTGGAGTGAGCTGCTGTGAACACATTTGGCATCTAAGACAATTGCTTCTTGGACAGCCCTATCTCGGCAAGCAAGGACTACAGTCTCAGAGAAGTAAGCATTACTGCACCCTAGCCACAGCACTTACATCTAGGCCCTGTGCTCAAGTCACCAACAGTGCTAGATCCACAGAGCGAGCATCTCTGCAAGCCAGGGCTTCCTCCAGTGGAGCATGTTGGGAGGGTGGAAATGGTGTCAACATGACAGAAGTGGCTTCCCCTGTGATGTACAATTGCAGCAAATACACTTGAGGTGAAGCCCTCAACCAACAGGAAAATGGACACAAATGCAGATGTTTCAATATATTATGGTCAGACCTCATTTCTCTTCTTTGGTTCTTTTTCACTTCTTTTTTACATAATATTTCTGTTAATTCTCTGACAATTTCCTATATGTACACAAAGTATTGTAATCATAGTCACTTTCTGCTCCTCCTAATTTCTCTTAAATTCACTCCTCTACCCACCTCAAAATTTCATGTTGTTTTGTTTTCATAGCTTCCCACGTCCAATTTGTGTTGCCAATGTACTCATGGGTGTGGAGTTACACACTCAACCCACAAGGGCCACAGC
>CAJQZJ010033704.1:2809449-2824336 GCA_907164525.1 Lophiomys imhausi
CATATTGTACTCCCATATACATGTGAGCATGCATACAAATACACATGAAAATTACACACACATACATATGGAGATAAGGAAAACAATAAGGTAGAGAGTGATTGAAGAAGACACCCAACATGAACCTCTCACCTCTGCATGTATGTATACTGGCGGGCACATATGCACAGGAGTATGTGCACATACACACAGACTCATACAAACACACCAACGCAATAGTGAAATTTCATTACCATTTATTAATTTTTGAACTAAGTCTACGAAAGTCCTGGAAATTAGGATAGCCTTGACCCATATGCTCTCCCACTTGCCCATAGCAATACACTCTGGAGAGCCATCCATAAGTCAACTGGAAGAGGTTAATATTTCCTGACACCCCATGCTGTACTCACATTTTAAGACAACCAGGACAAAATTTTCTGGCCTGGGATTACATCACTTCAGTCAGGAGTAAAGCTGCAGCATAGTACTCTGCTGGGCAGATGTGTACTCATGGCCCGCCAGCACCCCGCCATCTAGACACTCAGTGTTTACCTTGAGGACATCCAGGTACATTTCCTTTTGACTTGTTCTCTGACAAATGTCAGTCTCTATGAGAAGTCCAGACTGCCAATCCACTCTTATTTTTCTGTACTATTGTCTTCAACAGTCTCTTTATTCTACTTTTTTTTTTCATCTACAACACAGCCCAGGTGCTGATGCTCCAGCACAGCCTTGGGGGATCTGTGCCTAGGCATCTGCATTCCCCGAAAGCATCCCCTTTGATTCTCACTCTGCGGACAGACTGTTATTACAGGGCCACTTACTTTTCACCCAGCAGCCTGGATTGGTGGCTGTGGTAGCTTGCGAGGTTCTGCCAATGTCAGGCCTGCAGGAAGGGGCAGGTTCCTTATTTCCTAAAACTGCCTCTCAGCTGCCCTTGCAGCTCCCCACAAGAATAATGTCCTCCTTTCTGAGTAGCTTGCTATTATTAACTCCACTTTCTTAATCCCCCCAAGGCTTTATCTCCTGACTTACTGCCACTTCTCCAATATACTTGCTGACTTCACTGTCCTATATACCACCTCCCTGATATTTTACACTTTGTGAACTGTTTTATGTAGCCCAGGCTGACTTTGAACTTGTCCCCCTGCCTTAGCCTCCTGAGCAGCTGGAGTTAGAGGTGTGGCCTACCATGCCCAGCCTGTGTTCTGATGCCTCCCCTTTCAATGCTGCCTCCTCTTTGCCTCATTTACTCACTGTAAACATCATGTTCTACAGTGGTCATCACCAGCTAACAGGACCCTTTTATAGTCAATGTTTCAATAAATCTGTCTTTCCAACTCACTCTAATGCCCTAACTCTAAGAAGCATTGGCTCTACTTGGAGCTTTTAGCCACTGATTGCATAGTCTATTCAGAGCTCCTTAGTTTCTTCTGTGCTTTGATGGTTCAGTATATTATGCCCTCCTACACGTTTCCTCACAATCTTGCTTCATTGTTTTCACTTTGGAAATACTCAGGCCCTATCCACCAACTCGGGTGACTCAGTGCATCAGTTGTGACAAGCTATCAACTTATGACAACTTTTTGCAAGAGAAAGCCGCATCAGCTGTTGACTGGTCTCATTTTAAGTTCATGATGAGTACACAGCAGGACTATCCTCAGTTTTGCCCTTCAGTCACTGTCCTTTCACCCTCTACAGAAACTCAGACTGACCTGTGACTACCACAGAATTCTCCAAAGACCAAGGACTTGGGAAAACTCGGGTTACTATGCTGCATCTCCCAAAGTCTCTGGGCCATTCAAGATTAAGACTGATACAAGAATGCATCTTCATATAAGGTGAATGCTACTGCTCTGGACCACCCTCTGAGAACGCCCACATTACAGGATTATCTCATGATTTTTTGTTCTCCCTAAGCCTACAACATAGACCGCCCTCTTCGCTCCCAGCTCATGAAGTTGCTTCCACAAATGCATACAGAAGACAAGTCAAAAGCTGCAGCCACTGAGCTTCCATTACTCCTGGGATCAGAACTATGAGCTCTTCCTGCTGTCTCCTATGGGGAATGTCTCAGATTTCTCTACAAAGCCAGCTCCCCTTGAATGCCTTAGATTTCACAACCCCACTTTTGTGTATCAAGCAGACTCCTGAGGTTGCCTGTCTCCAATCTTCCGATTAAGAACCTTCTCTTTCTCTGAATCAAGCATCTTGAGGAGAAGCCTTGCAGCCAACTGTGCTCTCCTTTTGAGGGCTCTGACATAATCTTTGACTTGATACTCCACCTGGAGCTTCTGCAAAGGGAACTTGATAGTCCCACTTCAGACCTTAATGTCATTTTCTCAATGGTAATTTCTCAGAGCAATTCAGTTTTAAATACCACATCTGTTCCCCATGACCAGGAGCCCTGTACCATCACAATCCTATGACCAGGAGCCCTGTCCCTCATTCCCACTGACCATGAGCCCTGTCCCTTATCCCAATGACCATTGCTCTCTCATTGCCACTGATCAGGAGCCCTGTCCTTCATCCCCAGTGACCGCAGGTTATTCTTCTCTTCCTTATTATTTAAGGTCTGAAATTCACTTGGATTCAGATAACAACCGAAACTGAGCAAAACTAATCTCTTTACAAAGGAACACTGAGGACTCTTGGGCCACATCAAGTGTGTTCAAAGTTTTCTTAAAGTATGTATACTCCTGATGGATTTTGAATCTGGCTCATTTTTCCCAAGGCCACTTCAAATGTGTCTTTAAGTGTGTGTGTGTGTGTGTGTGTGTGTGTGTGTGTGTGTGTGTGTGTGTGTGGTGTGTGTGTGTGGTGTGTGTGTGTGTGTGTGTGTGTGTGTGTGTGTGTGTGTGTGTGTGTGTGTGTGTGTGTTTTCCCAGTGCCTAGATTGGAACATTATATATGCTAGATGCTAGCCCAATGTTCTGCTACTGAGTTACATGCATACTCAGCTTGGAAGCACAATTCTTAACACTCCACATGGCTGTGGGTTATTTAAAAAAGTGCAGATCCATGAGACTTTTCTCATCTTTCCTTCTATTCACTCATTCAATTCTATTTTAAATCTTACCTGGAGAAACCGGGCAAGAAAAGGGACAACAGACTATGCCCTATTCCTGTCCTGAAAGAACCCTGTCTGTGGCCTCAAACGAATTCCTCAACATTCATGAGGTACTCAGAGGCTGTTCTGAAATGAAGTTCTGGCTACAAGTAAGCTTTTCTACACCACACCATCAGCAGCATGTCGCACCAAAGGGGAATGAATTTAGCTGACTCCAGCAGAAAGCATATGCTGTGTAGTGTCCAGGAAAGAAAATAATCAGTCAAAATGACAAGACTGATAGATCAACCTTATAACTGAAGGACATGCAATTTCTCCTCTGCACAGTGTCTAGATAAAAGAGGTCATACAAAAGCTACGATAATTAAACAATGAAATATGACAATTAAAATATTTAAAGAATTTTCTTGTTATTAGAGCACCATCATCTGGGGTTACAGGATTGATGTGGCTCAGTAATATGGAAAATTAATCCAGTTATTCAGTTTTAAAAGTAGATTTAAAATACTCTGGTTTCTATTAGGCCTGTAAAGGTAAAGGCATCTGCCCCCAACCCTGACCACCTGTGGTCCAGTGCCAGAGCCATAGGGTGGAAGGAGTAAGCCAACTCCTACAAGTTGTCCTCTGACCTTCTCTCTCTCTCTCTCTCTCTCATTAAATGTAAAAACATTAATTATCCTGGCTTCACTATAAGAGTGATCTAAAACTTAGTAATATTACATATTTACTGAGTCTTTCAGTGTTGTGACTGCCTCAGAAAACAAGGGGAAAAAATAAGGCTAAGCTAAGCCATCACATAGCCCATCATCTGTAAGGCATGTCACTAAAGGTGTTGGGGAGAAATTACATTTTCATGCTGACTGAGGTGACAGGTGTCAGTGTTTGTGACTGAAGCAATAAACCCTCATATTAGAGGAAAGAGTACCCAGTATTTTATCCTTTCTGCTTCTCGTGTTAATGTGGAATAAAAACAAAATAAAAAAATAAAGAAAGAGGAAAGCAAACACTAACGTAAAGCTCCCCACCATCGAGCCTGGCAGTGCTCCACAGCAGTGGCCCACCCTCCTCAGGGGACCATTGCTCCTCTCTCAAGGAACATCATTTCCTTGCAGATAGAACGACCTGATCCTCCCAGGATATCACATTCCCAATTCAGGCTCTATGGCTGTTGCTTGTAGGAAATTTTCCATTCCATTATTGAACCAAAATGATCTCTGGGCTAATCAGAGCCTCCTGGGAAAGGCTGAAAAATAAAAAACACCCACTCCTTTGAGCAAGTCTCTAATCTGCTTCAAACTGCAATACGGCCTCATAATCCCCTCAGGAAACCAAAACTTTTTCTAGTGGAATATTTATTGAATTTGTCATAAGAAAAAGATAATTATTCTTTTGTGAATGTTTTATTAGCATATATTAATTATATATAATAATGGGTTTCATTATGACAATTTTATTTATGTATATATGCAATTTGATCGTATTCAGCTCTATTACCTTTCAGTCCCTCTCCCAACCCCAGTGATCTCCTTCCTCTTCCCAGCTAGGCCCCTTCTATTTTTATGTCTTTTTCCTTTTGACATAATAAGTTTCATCAGGATCTCTTACAGAAGTGTGGGTGAGGGGCTATTTACAGGAGAATGGCTATCTTGCCAGTGGCTGCACCACTGAAGAAAATGTCTCAACACTTTTGGATAAGTTGGATAAGTGCCTTGCCTTGATCTCAAAGATAAAACATGTACTTTTTATCATAAGCAAGGTCAGCATAAGCAGAACACAGTTTTTGCCTGGCTGTGTCCCATTGTCAAAATGGGTAAAAAGAAGGAAAACGCACCAAATGCCTCCTCTTGCATACTAAAAAGTAAAAAAATCACACTGTCTTCTGGCCTTCACAGCCAATACTCGCTATGGGCATTCCCCATTTTGTAGCTTAGTGAAGGATTGCATTAGGCCAAAGTTAATAAATACAAAGAACCAAGAGCCCAAAGCAAGGGGCTAGTAAAAACTGCACTCAGGAGAAGTGGTGCTGGCCATACTTGAGTTTTGAGAGCACAGAACAAGTTTGGTCAGAAGTATTAACCCTGTAACAGGTGGGAAGCCAACTCAGCCAGCATGTGGGAGGGACACACATTTCATGGCACTCTCTGTTTTGGTAATGATATATGAGTACATGGAAAAGTAAGAAAAGCATCACCTTACTAAAGACTCCTTCTCCATCTTTGTTTTTAGTGCTAAGATACTGGCCTCCATGTCCCTAAGCCTCCCACTACCCCTATTTTCAAATGAGTGAGGAACTTGGTAGCATACAGGCTATAATTATCTAAAATCCAACTCCAACACAAGTTCTCAGGAAGTGCCTAAGTCCTGAGAGTTGTCTCTGACCTCCATTTGCAGCCTGTGTGCACCTGTAAACACACACACACACACACACACACACACACACACACACACATACACACACACTCAAAATAAATAAACAAATAAGAAATTTTGTTTGTATAAATATCAATATAATATCTAAAAAAATCTTTCAAAAAATAAGTCCTCAATTTCAAGGCCCTCTATGGTTTATTCCACATAAGTGAACCTTATTGGATCATACCACATCTTTGTCACCCAGTATTAAGCTATAAAATGGTTACAAAAGCTATCATGACATCATTCAAAATTTAAATGACACATTAAATTTTGAAAACTCAACATTTCTATAAATAGATTATCTCAGTTCATCTTCACTACAGTTTGGTAAGTTGGAAGAGATATAATATGCTAATATTCCTATATTATGAAGAAAGAAAGAGGAGTCTAAAAATCCAAGCAGCCTACATACATAGAATGGAACTGTAACACCCAAACTAACATTTGACATGAGAAAGTCACAGAAGTACAGCTTTCAGTCACTCACTGAGGACCAGAGTCTACTAACCGCCCATGGGTAGAGCCCTTACATCCCTGGTGTGTTCTCAGTCCTCAAGCCAGCATGCCTGACTAAAGCAATGGAGTTTTTGACCCACAATAGGACCAAGAAAACCTGAAGTATGGTCCAAATAGCCATCCTGGGTGGCTGGGCTACCCCAAAGTGTGTCTGGTTGGCCTAACATGTCTGTTTCACCAGCAGGAGGGACTGAGGGATGGTAGGATTCTATGAATACATATGTAAACCAAGCATTATCTGAATTGCTGCATACCTTTTCTTTTGCATCTCAAATTGTCCTATATATTAAAGTAAACAAGTAAGGTGACAATACACCAGGAAAAGCTTTTGTGACCAACTCTAAGAAGCATCTATCCAGACAGTTTTCCCTGGATTAACTGAAGGTTTTCCAACCCAGGCTTTAGAATGAATGCAGATGGGCAGCCATTTGCTCCCAGCCTGCAAGACCTTCTGACAAAAGAATCCCTTTGCTGGAAACATTTTTTCTCCTGTTCTTATAAATCAAATAAGAACAAATAACAATTTCTGCTAAGCCATATGCCTCTGCCCCTGTCCTTTATTGGCCTAAAATACAAAGATTACCCTTCTGTGTTCTTTTCTCTACCCCTTCTTCTCAGGGAATGTATAGAGAAAGCTGGAAAAAAGGGAAAGAAAAAGAAATCAAACAACTGTCTAAACAAATCAATCTCATGGTTCGAGGGCTTTTGACCTGCAGCAATGTCAGTTGGTCTCGGCCTTCTTTTTCTCTTTCTCTCTTTGAATCAACATAATCTGTGATTCTGATAACCCCAGTACATCTGTGCCTGCTGAAGGCACATTTTATTGTTCATAAAGCCCCAGACAGTAATGAAAAATAAGCAAGAAAACAATAAATTCATCAAAGTTGTGAGAATATTTGAGGAAAAAAAGGAATTTCCTGAGGTAACTGTCCCCGACCTGGCTCTCTAATCCAGTAAAATTTCATCGCTTTATCTAATATCATGCTTCATGCTTCGGGCTCCCTGCAATCCTATTTCGGTGTGGTCTAATGGGTGGCTGGTGTAGTAGGTAGCAGTGCCCAACACAGTCTGTGCTGACACACTATGTGGCTGGCAGCCTGGCGGGGTTCCAGCTCCGTCACGGAGAAAGGTGACTCTTCACTGTGCTCGGCAGCCCACCCTGAAGACTCTACAGCTTACAAGGCTCAGGACCTTGTGAAAGGGCCGTGGCTGATTTGGGTGGCTGTACATATGTGCCTTTGGGTGACAAGTTGGAAAAACCTGTTACCGTGTCTGCGATCTGAATCTAGACAGTGTAATGGAGAGTGTCATTCGAACCTCTTTGCAGGCGACTCTTCTCAGAACCCCTGATTCAATTTGATATTCTGAGGTTAACACACTGTATTGGGCCTGAAAATAGAAATGCACACCAAAAGCTTTTATACTTATTCAGTTCAGTAAGCATGGCAAACTCATCAGCAGCCGTTTGTACTGTAGGCATGGCAGGACTTGCTTTGATGTACTGATTGATGCTTGCTATTCCTCCTCCCAGTCTTACTTTGGAGTTGAAATGCATCTCTAAAATGTTGGATTGTGACATAATAGCTGTGGAAATTATAATAAATGAAGCAATACATGGAGAGAGAGAGAAAGAGACAGACAAAGAGAGAGAGAGCTGACACAGCCTTTGACTCTAAATTTCCAGTGTAGACAAACTTCAAATTTTTCTGCCAATATAAAGGGGGGAAGGAGATGTGATAGCTGTGTGAACTGTGAGACCCCAGGCTGAATTTAGCACTAGAAGCTGAAAAGTACCACCCAGACTATCTCCAGGACAACCTGTGCACTGTGAGTTGGAGGTTGGAAAAAAAACCTCTTATGGATGTTAAGCTTCCTGGATTTAATAACTTGCTGTACTTATGTAAGAAAATATGTTTTCTTAAAGAGTTCACAGCAAATTAAAGGTATTAACTAGTATAGGGGCATGGTGCATACAAATTACCACCAAAAGCTTCAAAAATTTTTTAATTAGAGAAAGGGAAAATGATAAAGGCTATGTGGCTAGATGTGAAAAGCCAGTGAATCAGGCAAGCAATGCAAAATAATTCTTGTTCAGAGGCAGAAAATAAATTCTGTTAAAGGCAAGTTCAGTTGCCATCCCCACACCCAACTTGAGAAGAAGTAAATTAACTCTGAATATTCCTATCTGTATGTGAACCTTGGAGCCAGTTACAGCATTCACTTGTCTCAATTAATGGTGAGCCAAAATCTGTTAACACACATTTACTCAAAATAAGATTGTGAACAGGACCAAACAGAAAGGCTATGCAGATCTCTTAACCAGCCTTGTGACATTTCCACAAGTTTGAAATTACCTCAGAACAAAAACATTTCTAAAATGACTGTAGGCAGTGAGTAATGGTGGATGGGAACTGATGGGGAAATGAAGGCATTCTATATGAAATAGAATTGGGCTCTCTAGGAGACAGGGTAATGGTCTAGGTCCCAACAATGATGACACTGAGCAAGTCACCACTAGTCTGATACTGCTCTGGCCCTGATTATACTGCAGTCCATGATCTGTGGCCTCATTAGCCCTCAGAGATGTCTACCCAGAGCACTGCCCTCATGCTATGCCCTGATTCACCTTTGTTCTTCAGAGTTAGGGTGCAGCAGATTTATACCCCAGAGATTGGATTTAATTTCCAGTGGAGTGAGCTATTTCTAGTTTGTGGGAGAGGAGGCATCACACAGGATCAGATCTAGTGATTCTCAAGGCAAGGGGGCATCTTTTCTCATAAAATATTCATGGTTTCAGTTAAAGAAGAACATTTACAGGAGAGAATAAGGCAACAAAAACAGCTCTCCCTGAATTGAAAGTAAGTGTTTTCACCACTGGGCCAATAAGGCATGTTCTGTCTCTTAAATGCCAATCCACATGACAAACATTTTCCATTTTAAACACAGACATTAAGTGTAATACAGTCCATGTCCTCCCTTTGATGTCCTACTTGGCTTTCTCAGAAAGTGATTGGCACCATGGGAACTATAATGACAGCCATACTTCTCATAGCCTTATAATATGTTGAGGCTTTAATGGGTGCCATGTAGTCTAAACATGTTATCACATTGTCTCCATTAATCTTCCCAATTCTGTGACATTATAAGCTACATTTTTCAGATCAGTAGAGTGAGGTTCACAGTGCTACAAGCTGCTTACTTGACCAAAGGTAGCTAATGCCAAGTGGTGGTAGAGAAGGGTTTCTTTCCAGGTTAAACCTGAAACGTAAATCCTTCTCCTTAAACAGCCTCTAGAACTAATGAAGAGAAGCATGGAAACTGTGTTATTAAACCTTATTAAAGGAAAAAAATCACAAATTAAATGTTCACTATATGGTACCCTGTGTGTTGTAGCCATGTGTCATCTGCTGCCAGTGCCTCATTCTGACAGTGTAGTAGCTGGTTTAAATAAAGATGTAGAATATTTAGAGAAAAGGATGAAAAGCTGGTTTTTTTTTTTACATAGATATTCCAAAGTTACTAAGAAAAGGGGAGAAAGAAGGAACTACTCCGTTTTCCATTCTGAGGATTTTAAAAACCCTACTTGGCAAGAACCAGGCTTTCTAAGACTACAAAACAAAACTTGACTGCCAAATTACCATACATGTTAAAATGGAAGACTTGAGTGCTGTTTTAGCAATAGTAATAAACTATGCTGATATTTTCCTCCTACAAATAAGAGTAATTTTATAAAGAAAAATATCAATTTATATTGATCTTTGCTAGTCAATAGATCATAGCTCTAATGTTTGGGTCTGACATTTTAAATTACTTGATTGTATCAGAAACATTAAATCTGTCCACCATATTTTATGAGTTCCAACATATATTAATCAATAATGAGGATTTGGAAAGGTCTGAAACATTAGCTAAATAAAATGTGACCTTGGGTTCTATTTTGTCACCTGACTGGTGGTTTCTTTGCTCCTCTGGTATTTATTGAAATCACTTAAGATCTATTGACTGTTCATTAAAATTTTTCATCCAGAAGCTTAGAACTAAAAGGTAAAGTACATGTGAACAAGTAATGCTAAAAAAGGAAAAATGAATCTTTTTATCTCAAATATATACATATATTTATTTATTTAAGAATATAAGAAACAAAAGTCATTCTCCTGTTAGACAGTCTCTTACTCTGCACAACTCTCTGTTAATCTTGTCCATGTACAGCCCTGTATCCTTGACCTCAGAAATAAATAAGTTAATGGCTTAGACTGGTCAATGAGAGAATCCAAACTTGACTAAAGTAACAGGAGAGCCTACAATGACACATGCTCCACACACAGATAACCAAGTCCTGTGCTGGGTTGATACACCTGCTGTGAATAAAAATTACACTCCAAGACTGATAGCTAAAAGGCTGGATGTAGTGGCACATGCTTTTAATACCAGCAGTTGGAAGTCAGAGGCAGGCAGATATCTGTGAGTTTGAGGCCAGCCTAGTCTAAATAGAGGGTTGCAGGACAACCAGGACTGAAGAGTCCCCATCTCAAAAAAAAAAAAAAAAAAAAAAAAAAAAACAGCAAAAAAGATTGGGAACTAAAGGTATTAGTAAAATATAGGGCTCCCAAGAACTACTTTCCTACCATGTTCAAATGTAAGGTTTTCTATGATTAAATTCAACATTAGTTCTAATAAATGTTAGGAGAGACAGATCCCTGAGAACATTACTCTGCAACTACATTTAGTCAGCTCAACTACTTCATTATTTCATTCCCATTTGTCTCTTTCTTTGAAAATAAAATGCTCAGGCAGACCACGCCCAAGATGAACACAGCAGCCTCTGGTGAGGAGAGCACCCTGGAGATCACCCCTGCCTGATGTCACACAGCTTGGAGAGGGCATAGCATTCCTAAGATGACCCCAGACACCCAGAGGGCCGGGGTGCTACCAAGATGAGCAAGTAAGTGGTGGAGAGATGAAAGAGGAAGAAGCAGAAGGTTGTGTGCACAATGAACAGCCTGATGTGAGTAGCCAGCAGTGCCACATAAGGCCATGGTGAGGTCCTGGCCTGTGCGGGCCCTGTACTTCACCTGGGCAGCAGAGTAGATCTGGCTCTGGCTGTGGAGGTTACAGATGAGCTGCCTCCCAAGGGTGTGAGCATGGGAGAGCTGGCCCTATCCTTTGTCTGCCCTGTGGTGGTATAAAGGAAGGAGAGATGCATTTCCCACAACTTACCCCTCACAACCTGAGGCAAGCAGGAGAGATAGTCCCCAGGTCATGAGAGTGGGAGATCTGGCCCTGCCCCTCACCAGCCACAGCATACACCAGAGAGCGGGCCCTGTACCTTGCCTAGGCAGCATAATAGAGCTGGCACTACTGGCAGGGGTGAGGGTGATCTGGCCCCCAGGGCATGACAGCAGGAGAGCTGGCTCTGCCCCTTGCAAGCTGTGGTATTGGGAAAACTAGCCAGAACAGTGCTGAAAAGCTCACCCCAGTGGTGTGAGTGCAGTAGAGCTGGTGGAATGACCAGCTCAGATACCACCCAGGTCCAGATCTAGACTTTAAGTTGGCCTACCCCAACATCTACCCCATCTATGAACCATTGGATCATTTGAAGAGGCAGGTCCTACAGATCCAACGCTCCAAGATCTCTGTGACACAGGGCAACAACAGGATATCCCAGAGAAGTCCTGGTTAGAGAGAATTCCTCTATCTTGTGTTGAGAGAGTAGCAGAAGCCAGAGGCCTCTAACCAGACCAATGACTCATTGCAACGAACATTTGCAAATAAATATGTGCAGACAAAAGGACATACTGTGGGACACACTGTCACACACTTCATCTTCCACAATGGGATTTTCCCCTCTTTTTCTTTTGGCGGGGAAGAAGTCTGGTATGAAGGGATGGAGAGATGAGTGGGATTGGGGGTACATGGTGTGAGATTCACAAAGAATTAATAAAAAGTTAAAGAAGAAAGAAAAGAAAACTGTCTCTCTAGTAGTAAGATGAGTCTGAATGAGTTTCCAACTCTAAAGATTTATTGACTTTCTCCATGTGCTATTGGAGAACAATTCCCTGTGTCTAGAGAGTACACACAGGAGTTTCCCAGGGGAATGGATATTCAAGGACAGGTTTTCCAAAGTGGCAGAGGAAATAGTTTCAAGATTGAGATTGTTCATGAGCAAAACCATCAGTACAATCATACAAGTTACTAATCTGAACACATAGTCCCCATAGAGAGATGAAGAAAATGAAGTCATGAGGGAGAGGAGGGGCATAATCAAAGAACTTGAATGTTTATCAGGCAGTCCAAAGATTGTTATATAAGAAATTAAACCACCAAAGGCTCTGGAAGAAAAAAAAATCTCATATCTTATGCTCTCTTCAAAAACAGTTCTGTAACGGGAGCGAAAAAACGGAATTAGGAAAGATGAGAACAGAAGGCAGTGTGGGACTTGGTAACAGGCCAGGTGGAAAGGGTTAAGAATATAAGGAGAATGAATGCACAGAAGGAGAGGTTCGAAAAGATAAGTAAAGTAAATTAAGATGACCAGGTAAGTAAAGTTAAGCTTTAAAATGGTATCTTTCCCTTCAATATGTGATCTTATAAAGGAATCCTAATCTGGTAAAGTTTCATAGAAACAGTTTTTGATGGCTTCAAAACACAAACTTGCAAAGTGGAACTAACCTTTGAGAGATGCTTAGAAATGATCCAAAACAAGCAGATGCACTAGGCTCACTCTAGTATCAGGAAGTGAAAGAATCTTAGTTCTAAGTTTTGACTTTGTAACACATTTTACACTGCAGACAAATGAGCTGGCACAATGATAGAGTCACAGTTAGTTGCAAGATGAATGCTAAGTGATGCTTCCTCTGGGTCTTTGTGTGGCTGAGCCTAATCTCAGGACAGTAACCAAATGTCAACAGAGGAGGCCTTCCTCTCTCTCTCTCTCTCTCTCTCTCTCTCTCTCTCTCTCTCTCTCTCTCTCGTTTTCCCTAGTACTCTGCACTATAATTAAATCTGTACCTAGACTTAGAAAAAAAACTTCTTTTCATAGTGGAAATAGTAGAAACAACAAAGGAAACATTAGAAAATCCTTCACTGGCTTTAGAAGTCAGTAAAGATTTCAGTTTTAGTACTTATTGAGTGACTGGTACAATGCTAACCCTAATTTTTTACCCAAAGTAGCCAGATCCTCTAAATATATGTTGCTCAGAATCTTGGAGAGCTAGGGTTTTTTTGTTTGTTTGTTTTTGTTGCTATTTTCCTTGTTTAGTAGTTAGAAACTTTCTCTTCCAGCAAGATAAGATTCCTAATAATAACACAAAAATTGAAGCCGATTTTCTTTCTTGGATTGATGATATCATTCTTTTGATTCAAACAAGGAGTATAGGGACCTTCCAGAAATTTCTACTATAATTTTTTCTCAGCACTATAAATGATGATTTCCAATTATAATCTCTCTGAGGAGATCCTGGCACATTCCATCTGTCAGGTACATATCAATTATTGGTTACTAACATTTTCTTAGATGTTAAACTTAATACCAAGCCACAGTATTCAATAATGTGTATCTATGTCAGACAGCACATGGTTCCTGCAGGATGTCTTCAAAAATAAAGGAAGGGAGAGAGACTTCTTCATAAACATAATTCAGATGGAGGTATGACCCATCACCACAGTACCTACATGGTTTTTAACTGAACTTAAATTCAGTAGTATCAAAAAAATTAGAATAAACCAAATGTGGCAGCACATACTTTTAATCCCAGCACTCTAGATGCAGAGACTGGCAGATCTCGGTTGAGTTCTAGCACATCCCGCTCTACATAGTGTGTTCCAGGACAGCCACAGCTACACAGTGAGAAACTGTCTCAAATAAACAAACAAACAAATAAGAATAGCCCCTCCTCAAATAAATACCATATACTGATATTATTGCCATAAATAATATCATCACATATGTAATCTAGGAGCTTAAATTATACTTAATATTTTCTTCATCTTCAAAATCCAAAGAGGAAGAAAATGAATTCCTGTGACCATCTCTAATAACCCCCCACACACATACAGAGTTAGTAAGAAGGTGGGAGACTGGAGGGGGACCATGCCTGGTCCTTTGTTCAAATCCCTGGCACAAGGATTAGGGATAGTATGCAATACAAAGTGGAAAAGCTCCCCTTTAAGCAGTGGTTCTCAAATTTCCTGATGCTGTGACACTTTAGCATAATTCATCATATTGTGGTGACCCCCAACCATAAAATTATTTTCATTACTATTTCATGACTGTAATGTTGCTACTGTTTTAAATCATAATGTCAATATCCTTGTTTTCTGATGGCCTTAGGTCACCCCTGTAAATGGTTCATTTGACACCAAAGGGATCGCGACCAACAGGTTGAGAGCCACTGACTTAAAAAGACCTAAGTCCTAGAAATCGGTTCTAAAGAATTTGAACAAGGTTTGCTCATGAAAAGCTGAACTCATTAAGTCATCCCAGATTAATAAACAGCTTATAGCTATTAAAAAGGATTCTCAATAAAATATACTTCTCAAGTCCAATACCACGTGGACTAATGTATTCACTAAAGCATAGAAGATTCATTCTAGTCAATCAAGAACAACCAAAAACATTGAATACCACAGAGGACCTTCCTTAAGGGCCACAGAGGAAAGCAAGATCCTGGGGAAAGACATTTATTCAGGCTGTGTCTACTCTTTCATATTCCTTGGATTTTTTTGGCCAATTAATTCCTAATAAGAAATTCAGTTAAACATCCATGAATCTGATCTTTAAAATGAGTGTGCTCCTATAATTTCCTTCTTAGACCTGACAACCAACTAAGCAGTTATTAAAAGAGAATAAGAAGGAGCTATCTGCTGTATTTATTAAGATTACTCTTTCACTAGTGAAGGAGCAAT
>CAJQZJ010033704.1:2824346-2838349 GCA_907164525.1 Lophiomys imhausi
AGGAGCAATCTGCTGTATTTATTAAGATTACTCTTTCACTAGTGAAGAAGCAATCTTCTGTATTTATCAAGATTACTCTTTCACTAGTGAAGGAGCAATCTGCTGTATTTATTAAGATTACTCTTTCATTAGTGAGAGAAGCTGAGTAGATGTATGTTTTCCACATTTGCTTGACCTTGAAAACTCAGTGTTTTGCTCGCTCTTCTGCTGGAAGTTTTAAATGGCAAAAACATTCCTGGCTTCATTTGCAGTCCGAAAAAGTAATTCAATGATAACAGTGACATTTGAAATATTTGTGGCTTTAAGTAGCATTCCCTCTGAGAATTATAAATAAGCCAAAAACATTGAATAATGCAAAGAGGACCTTCCTTAAGGACTACAGAGGAAAGCCAGATCCCAGGGAAAGCCATTTATTCTGGATGTGTCAACTCCTTCATATTCCTTGAACTTTTTTCTTTCTTTTGCCCAGTTAATTCACTAATAATATATTGACTTAGACATCCATGAATCAGCTTCTAGATCTTTATTTCTGAGCTAATGTTCAGCTGAGCAATGGTTAAAAAAAAAGAAAAAGAAAAGGAAATTCAAGGTTATTACTTTTACTTAAAAAAAAAAAAAAACATTTCCATGGGTTCCAGAGCGCGCGTGCGTGCGCACACACACACACACACACACACACACACACACACACACTCACACACACACACACACACACACACACACACGCATGCACGCACACACACACGCAGTGGCATCTATATATATTTTCATTGTTCCTTCTATCAACCAACTTTTTAGCATAGGAGCTGAAGGAGCTAGGAGATGCTCTAGTAGGAAGGGATTTTTTTTTAAAAATATCATACTGCATTCAAATCTACTCATGCTTTTGGTTAGTAAATTTTGAAGGTATTTAGTAGTAGTAGTAGTAGTAGTAGTAGTAGTAGTAGTAGTAGTTGAGTCTCCAAACTGTGTATTTTTAAAAGGAGAATTTTTTAAAATTTATTTATTTATTGCTTCAGGTTACATCTCCATCATTGTACCCTCTTTCTACCACTCCCAGTCCCGCCCTCCCACCCTCTACCCCCTAACCCTTCCATCCCACTCCTCTGGAGTGGAGTGTCCCTGCATAACAGTTCCCCCAAATCACAAGGATGTTTCCTCATCTATGTTCATAGCAGCCTTATTTGTAATAGCTAGAAACTGGAAACAACCCAGATGTCCCTCAACTGAAGAATGGATTAAAAAACTGTGATACATCTACACAATGGAATACGACTCAGCTATCAGAAACAATGAAATTATGCAATTTGCAGCCAAATGGATGGATCTAGAGGAGCTCATCCTGAGTGAGCTAACCCAGACTCAGAAGGATGAACATGGTATCTATTCACTTATGGTCGGATTTTAGCCATATAGTATAGGATATCTATACTACAACCAACGCACCAAAGGGAACATGGACATAGACTTTTTTTTTTCCTCCCTGTCAATGAGACACTTTTCCCTAGTGGAGCTGCCTTGTAGGCCCCCAGTGTATGAGGAGGCTCTTGGCCCTCATATGACTGCTAAAAGGAGAATTTATAATAATTATAAGTCCTTTGCAAATTGATTAGACCATTAACCATAATTTCAAAATACTTTAAAAGAGACTTCATTAAAATACTAGTCTTACATTGTCTCCCTTACTTCTAGCTACGTGAAATAACAAAAGAAAAACAAAAAAGGAAATTTCTCCCAAGCCAAGAACATAGAGAAAGTGGAAAACTTCAGAAATCCAGTAAAAATGATCCATAAAATAATGGCAGATTTCAAATAAAAGTCTTAACTTGCAATGATTCTGAAAATCAATGTGTTTTTCTAAAGGACAAGCAGAGGAACCCCCAAAATAGAGAGTACACAATGTATCACAGTAACAAAAATCTTAATGCTTTTCTGGAAGAGACCATTCAAGGTTTTTTCTCCATCGGCAGAGTGTGGCTTTTTTAGAGAGAGGGACATTACAGGGCAGGGAAGCAAGGAGGTGAGTAGAGAAAATGAGGGTCAAGTTCTCAATCAACATTTCCTTAGGGGAGGTCATACGTCAAAGGGGGTATATTCTCCCTGGCTTTAGTGGGAAAAGTGTTCGGGCCAAACTCTACCAACAGCCAGAGTGTGCCCAGCAGATACTTCCTGAACATTCCCATATGTATTGCTTTTCCATGCCTTGTTTATTATTTTCTCCATCGTATTTTTTATGGAGAAAAATCAGGGGAAACCCTACAAAGCCTCCCAGTGGTCCTCGCTGTTGGGGAAGCAAACAGGAAAGAGACAGATGGCTTCCACACCTGAGGAATACCGAGTCACTAACTCCTTCACCTCTCTACGATCTCCATAGCCAAAAGCAAGTGAACCGAGAAGGCCGTGGGGCCATCTGAGAACTCATTCTCTGCTCCATTACTCCCACGGGACTCACTCACACCTTACCGTAGTCAGAAAAACGATATTGCATATCTGACTGTAGGACGTAGCCCTGAGAGGAAAAGTCAAGAGAAGCTGTAACTAGTGTTCCAGATAATACGATTACAGGTGTCACTTCCATGAGAATCAAGTGCTTCTTTTTCCCAGTTTGTGGTATAAGCAAGGTAGATGATGCACACACATTCCCTGCACTGTACCAGCCACCGGCTTCCCTAGCTCACGACATTTAATCGAGTATAGTACTTTATTAAAGAGAGTTGTGTCCATTTAATTGAAAACAAAATTTAACAAGTGATTGTTTTACATTTAACCCTTAATTACAGAAAGAGTTCTACTTAAAACTAACCAAAATAGCCTGAGATGAATGAGGATAAGACATATTAGTTTTCTCAGTACAGACTTAACATTTGTTCACATGGTCTCCTGGGACAGTCTTGGAATTAGCATTGCTGCAACTGCCCCTCCCTGAGGGCACATGCCTCATTACTCAGTGGGAGCACACGGATGGGGTGCCCAGCCTTTGTTTAGCACAGTGGTTCTCAACCTGTGGCACACAACCCTTTTGGGAGTCAGAAGACCCTTCCACAAAGGTTGCATAAGATATCTTGGGTATCAGATATTTACATTATGAATCATAACAGCAGCAAAAGTGCAATTATGAAGTAGCAACAAAAATAAATTGGAGGGTTGCATATTAGACAACCTGCATATCAGATATTTACATGACAGTAGCAAAATTACAGTGATGAAGTAACAAAGAAATAGTTCTATGGCTGGGGGCACCACAACATGAGGAACTGTATTTAAGGGTTGCAGCATAAGGAGGGTTGATCACCGCTGACTTATCCCCTCATCCCTAGGAAGAGCTATTGCTCAGAGGATAACAACTCCCTTCAGCTGCCCCAGTGGAACCACTTACGTCCATGTCAGTTTCCAGCAGCAGATTTTGTTTGTTTTGAAAATTAGACACATTTGAATCCAAACCTTGAGAAATGGTTCCTTGAAGTGAAAAAGAAATGACAAAATACCAGAAGCTAGAAGATTAGATACAAATCCCAGATAGGTCTTCACAGTTGAAGGTTGGCGTCCCAAGCTCACACAAGCTCTCTAGGTCTATCTTTCCCTCTGTAAATAGGGAGAGTTGTATCAATTCTCCTTTCCATGTAAACTGACTGGGAAAATTTCATAAGATAAAATTTATAAAATTAACAGCAAAATGTATATTTTACAAATGTAGAGAGTAAGTTTTGCCAACAAAAATAAGGTGCCAGAAGACCATTGAGGACACATCTACATCATGAGTCAGTAATTGTTTATTGTAATAATTGTTGTGTTTCACATTTTCTGTTAAAACAGAAGAGTGCTCACCTGCTTCCAAAAGGCCAGGAAAATGGCCCTGTTATGCCAGAGGGTCATGACCTCAGAGAAGGTTCTCTCTGTATAAATAAGTTTTGCCAGAAAAAAAAAAAAAAAAGGTGAACCATGTTCTTTAGATTCTTAGATTGCAGCTTCTCCTGGGTAGGTACCTGCCTCCATTCCACTGACTATTGTGAGAGCCACTGCCACACACGCCTACGTAATAGTAAATTAAGATGAAATAAAATAAAAAATGTTATTTCATTACACTACTCTCATCTAAAGTATCTAATAGGCCCAAGTGGCTAGTGATCACCAGGTAGACAGCACAGACAGACAGCTTGGTTTCCCTTGACCGAAGGTTTTACCAAACATGTGATAAAGTAAAGCTTGATGGTACTGGAAGTGCAGGAGTAAAGAGATTGTCTACTTTCAAATTCAGGATAGACTTAAATTCCCTAGATCTTGTTTCTTCATCAGTAAGTGGGGGCTGTAGTAATTACAAAGAACAAGATAGAGGAGAAAAGGAAGCACCTAGCACTCACCCAGCAAATGTTATTTATTACTTTATTCCAATCTGAGATGAGAACATTTCACATTTTTAACATATCTCAAATTCATATGTAATTTCTAAGTGGTGCCAAGAGAAGCTTGGCAGTGGAGGAAGTTGTGACAGGGAAGTCAGCACCGGCACATGTGCCATTCAGCATGTGTGTGGAAGGTTAGAGAACCACGTGAGTCTCACCTAAGCAGAGACACCGCTTTGCCAGCGAGGCATGACTTTGAACCTCATATTAAGTGAGGATCATAGTTGTCATTTGAGATGACTTTGAGAAGGATATTTAAAAATGAACTGAGAAGTAAATGATCATTGTCTTTGTGGAAAATGTTGTGAATTGTATTTACTGTTTTAAGAAAAAGAGCCTTTTTATTGGAATAAAATGGGGAGCTGTTGAGGAGGAAAAGATATACCTTAAATTAAAAAAAAAGAGCTGATAGGAAGGAGAGGGAGAAGAAGGAGGGGGGGGGGACCGGGATAGAGAGAAGAGAGGGGACTATAATTGAGATTTAAATTGAAGAAATAAATTAATGTTGAAAAAAAGTAGCAAAAATGGCCAAATCTCTTAGACTGATCATGTGCTTCTCAAAACTGAGGTTTAATAATATGCATTATTTTTCTCTTTTAATGGTTATTTGACACAATAATTGCACACTTTATGGAGTTTAGAAGGACATTTTAATAGATGTAAGCAATGTGTAATGATCAACTCAGGTAACTAACACACATATCAAATGAAATCTTTATAATTTTTTTTTTTTGCATGGGGAACATTCACAATCCTCTCTAATGGCTCATTTATTCTACAAAGTACCTAGCATAGTATTATGCAAGTACCTAACAGTACTTTACAGTGCCTAAAGACCTTAGGAGTTACTCCTCCTGTATGTCTGTTCTTGAATTTTAAATAGCTTTCACTGCTCTATCATCAAACCATCAGAAACCCCTCAATGACCCCTTTTTTATTGACAATAACTTTTTCATATAATATATTCTGATCATGCTTTTCCCTTCTTCATCTCCTCCCAGATTCTCCCTACCTATCCAACTTCACACCTTCTCTCTTCCTCTCTTTAGAAAGCAAATAGGCAAGCCAATAATAAAAAACAGAAAAAAACAAAATGAAAAAAAGCTCAAGAAAGCCATACACACCTGCACATACAAACTCAAAATCAGAAACCATAACACATAAACAAAAGGCCAATAAGGTAAGGATATGCCCAAACAAACAGAAATAACACTGAGTTTATCTTGTGTCATCTACTAATGGCCATGGGGCCTGCCTTTAAGTGGGGTTTGTAAATCCAGTGAGACTTTATTGCAGAAAACTAATTTTTCTTTGTGAATGATTGATACTTGCTGGTAGCCTCTGGGTTAGGGATGGGGACTCATCTCCACTTCCTCTCTCAGCTCTGGGACCCCGTCTTGTTTGGACCTGTGTTGGCTCTGTATATAGTGCCATCCATTGTCTCTGTGAATTCATATGTGAGTCAATCCTATGATTGTTTCCATTGTCTTCCATTTCCCCTGGTTCTTACAGTCTTTCGGCCTCTTCTTCTGCAGAGTTCCCTGAGCCCTAAAGGGAGAGGCTTGATGAAGACATCTCATTTAGGACTGAGTATTCCAGGCCACTTACTCTCTGCACAATGGCCAGTTGTGGGTGTCTGGGTTAGTTCCCACATACTGCAGGAGGAAACCTCTGATAATAGATGAGTGAGACATTGATGTATGGGTATATGTTGTTAGGTATAGGTAAAAGCTGTTAGGTATGGGTATATGTTGTTAGGTATGAGTATATGTTGTTAGTTATGGGTATATGAGTAATTTTATTGCTATGTTCCTTTAGCACAACAATAGCATTGGATTTTCACCTAGATCCCTTGTCTATCTAGTCTTGGGTTCCTGACTACTTGAGCAGTGTCAGGCATGAGTTCCATCTCAAGAAGTGGACCTTAAATGCAATCAGATAGTAGTTAGTTACTTCCACAACTTTTGTGCTACTAGTATATCACATCTTGCAGGCAGGTCAGTATTGTAGATTGAAGGTTTTAACTAGGTTGGTGTTTATCTTTCTCCTCTGGTAGCATGAAGAGACCCTCCTGTACCATGAACACTAGTCAGTAAGGGTGAAGTCTCTAGTTATGCACCAGAATGACTTCTCTGTGTTCAATAAGATATGTTGTTGTCATTTCCCAGGTGACTCTTAAAAACTATTCAGTGCCCACTGATAGGTAATTTAATTACGAGAAGGAAAAAATGTAATGATGCTTTTAAAACTACACCAACTGGTCACAAGGCTAGAATACTATATATGCTTTGCAATTGTTCTTCTTGTTCTTATGTAATGAAGAGAAGTCAATTATAAAACAGGTTTGCAATTTCATGCTACAGTGGGGGTCTAAGTAGACCCAAGACAACATCTGGATCTTAGATATATAAAAGCTTGTGATTAGTCAAACTGTTAACTAGAGGATATATATGTAACTATCAGAAATAGTAAATGTGTGTTTGTTTCATTTTTCAGTAGTTATTACTAGGTTCACAGTGTAGTTCAAAAGTATGGGGCTAAGTATGAAGGAAGGACTATCAACAAGAAATGATATATGTAAAATAAGATATGTCCTCTAGTCTCCTAACTAAGCACAGAAAAGTGGAATTTCTTTATGTCCCATACTTGTTTAGTTGTTTCTGCATTATTGTTATCAACATATTCCATTATATTGATAACTTAGTTGTAAAACACATGGCTACTTCAATTTCTTTCAAGAAAAGAAAACATGTTGATTAAACTAATGGAATGTTTTGCCATTTATGTTTTTCATTTAGTATTCACTGAAATTATTTGTTAAAACCTATTTTTTCCAGACTTCTGTGTATTTACAAAGTGAAAACCCATTGACAAAAATAGTCTTGCTTAAGGTGCTACAAAAAAAAACTTCATATGAAAGAATCAAAGGGCCTTTCCAAATTCACAAAAACATCACACCTGAATACTCCAGGAAACATTAGCAAGGATTGAAGAAGTTCATTTGGTGAGTGAGGGTTGAGGTAATTTCCAAGTCCAAGTGGGTAGGGTATTCCTAAATGGGGCAGAGGCAAGTCTGTCTACCCCAAAACTGCCAAAGGCCTCCAGGTGCACAATCCTGTGGACATCCAAGTTTCTCCTACACAAGACATTGCACCGTGTAGATATTAGTTTTGAGATATATAGTTCATTTGTATACATGAAACTTTTTTTTCTGCCTTTGAAAAATATCCTTACTCATTGTAAAGAATTTAGAAAACCAAGATAAAGAAATTTAAAAATAAGTGTTTCTAAATTTTCATTGTTGTTAGTGATTTTATATATTCTCTTCTAGTCTTTTTTCCATTAAACTAACATTATACATGCTGACTCCTAAAGCCCAGGAAACATTTTATTTTAAAAAAAATACAGTAAGAATTACTTTCCTATTCAAAGTCATTCATTTCCATAATATTTTGGGGGAAATATGTATAGATAGAGAGATATAAAGATGATATATAGATAGATAGAGATAGACAGATAGATAGATGCTAGATAGATATAATAGAGTAGATGAGAGAGAGACAGAGACAGAGAAAGAACTAGATAGAATACCAGTTTTAACTGTGGAGATTTCTTCCAAAGGGCTGAGAGCCAATTGGCCAAGATTGACACTAACACTTCTTTGACATTTCCAGAAGCATTAGGAGACATAGCTCTTCAGGCATTTTTGGTTTACTATCTTGACTATCAAGGGGCTGGCTATAGTTAGTGGTCTAGTAATGAATGGATCATATTTCCACATCACTCTACTTCTATGTCTTTCTGCACAAGTGATCACTTTTTAAAACTTGAATTAATTTTTAAATATTTTTATAATCCCTTACATATATACAATATGTTGTGATCCTATTCAATTCCCCATTACCCTCTCTCACTCCCCTCCACACTCCCGATGACTTCCTTCTTCCCACCTAACTCATATGATACTTTTATGGGTTTTGCTTTTGTTTTTTTGCACACAAGTCTTGTGCAGGTGGCTATAGTCCATGATTGCAATGGCCATGTCATGTACAGGAGACAGTATTTCACAGAGTTACTCCCCATTCTTTGACTATTACATTCTTTCTGCTTTGTCCCAGTAGCCAGCTAGCAAGTAGCATCCCTCATAGTTCTTACTGTACTTCCTAGGCTATGAGTGAGTTCCATGGTCAGAGGTAATGCATCATTGGACATCCCTTCAAGTTCATGGTTGAGCTGCCCTGATTTCTCTCAGTGATGAACTGTGACCTGGAATTATAAGGCAAATAAATTATTTCTGCTAAGTTGCTACTGGTAAGTGTTTTCTCACAGCAACAAAAAGGAATCAAAACAAATCACTTTTCCTAACTGTTCTTTGGTCTTGAAAGGAATAATATAGATGTTCATGTTTTGTGTTGAGTGCTCAACAGTCACTTATCCTCAGCATTTGGGCCACTTAGGAGCTTTGTGTTAATTGTCACCCACCGCAACAAGAAACTTCTCTGACAAGGACTAAGAGCATTACCAGGCAATGACTTCTTTCGGTACAGAAACGCAGGAAGCATTTGAGAAAAGCAGAATGACAAACTCAACACATGCAATAGCAGCAAGGCATATAACTCAATGAAGTGACAACATAAATATCTAAGACTAGTGTGCACATGCTGAGCAAGGACAGCAGTGTCACAGCTTCCCTCTGAGAAATTCCTTAATGCCTCTGATGATAAGAGATATCATTATTTCAATTTGCAAAATACAGTGCTATTTTCAAAACCAATGATTGTCAGCTCAGCAAGGAAGCACATGCACAGAATCCAATATTTAGGAGCACTGGGACAGAAGACGATCTAGAGTCTGCCTGATCTACAGGGTAAGACCCTGCCCCCCCTCCCCCCAAAAAAAAGAAAGAAAAGAAAAGGGAGTTGGGCTAAGAGTATGATTCAGTTGTTAATGTGCCTGCTGCAAAAGCATGAGAAACTGATTCCCAACACCCATGTAAATGTCAGGTACAGTTGTAATCCCAGCCTGAGGTTGGGAGTTGGGGAGGACAGGTAGATACCTGAAGCGTATTGGCCAGCCAGCATAGCCAAATTGATGAGTTCTAGGTTGAGTGACAGACCATATCTAAAAAACATAAGAGAAAGGCTGGAGAGATGGCTTAGTAGTTTAAAGGCATATACTGCTCTTTCAGGGGACCTGATTTTGGCTCCCAACACATGTGGCAGGTGGCTAGGTTATCCAGCACTTCTTCAAGACTCCATGTTCACCTCCACTAATGTGTACACATCCACACAGAAATGCAATTAATAATAATATTATACATATTTTTAACAATGAGGGAAGAAGACACCCAAAGTCATGGTGACTTATGGTCAACCTACACATACACACATAAAGTCAACCTATGAGAAATATAAAGGATCCAACCGGTGTACTCCACACTACAGGAAACTGGGTCAAACAAACCAGTTTTTTCACTTCCAATAAATTATAAAGGAGAAGAGAGAAACAGTTGATTAAAAGTGACTTCAAAGAGAGTTTTGAAATGTGTCAGTCAATCCTAATGCGTTGAGATATCCATGAGGCAACTTAAAATTTGGATATGGATTAAAATTTAAGCATATCTGGGTTCTGGCATTTCAGGTGTGCTAATGGAACTGCAGCGCTGAATCTGCTTCAGTGTGGCTGTCTTTCATGGAGGCATGTGCAACAGAAGACATGGTATGCAATGTGAGATTTGCTTCAAAAGACTGTCGGAAAGAAGAGTTGAATAGCATAGTGATGCAAGTTAGTATGAAAGCTAAGTCAATTATAGATCTTTAAACTCATGGAAATGGTTAGAAGGTAGAAGGTTAAAGTCAGGGGCCAAATATGTATGAACTGGACATTGGGAAGGTATACTGGGCCATTTAACTCTCATAAATGTGGCATATTTAATTCTGCTGTTTTGTATAGAATTTACTGTTACAAGAGAAAGAACCATTTGTTGGATTGAAAAGGGAAGCTGTTGGGGGGGGAAGAGGGTGGAAGGGTGGGACAGGAAGGGGGAATAGGGAAGGGTTTGTGACTAAGATGTAACTTGAAGAAAAAAAATAAAGTACTTATATTAAAAAAAAAAAGAATAGTTGAATAGAAGGAATAGTTACCAGCTTTGGCTTCTAGAAAGGCCCCAGATGACTCCCTCCTGGCATGCCTTCACTTTCCCTGGGGTTTAGACAAGAATGAGAGATTTTTTTTTCTGAGGATTAAAATATAAAAAGGGTATGGACTACCACCTTTTCCACACTATGGTATCCTCTGTTGTGCTTTTTCTTGGGACACTTTGAAGAGGCAAGTTGCCATGAAATGAGATAATGTACAGAGCTGCCCCCATGAAAAAGATCAAAAGGAAGTCTAAGCTAATTCCTTATGAGGAACTGAGAGCAGCTCAGATCTACTGCTCAGTTCACTATACCTGAAGGGGCCAATACCACAGAATCCTAAGGAGCCCCATGCACATGGTTGAGAGATGCTAAATGTAACAATTTTACTTCCATAAATATCAAATATTGTATAAGAAACTATTGGTCATGGTTTCATGAATCTTAGGATTGGGTGCCAAGTACACAGGAGTTCACTTACAATTCTAGCCACTTGTGGGTATGTTTGAGATTCTACCATGATAAAGATATCTTCAAAAGGAATCAGTGGAATCTGCCAATAACAACCTCTTGTCTGTTAAGGTGATCAGAAAGCTGCTTGTATTTTATTGCAGTTACTGGCCCCCAAGATCTGGTTGCTGCCCAGATGAACATATTGTTACTTATACCTGTCTTTGTTGTGTAAACCTTGCTCTACCTAATCTAAAGTTGGTTGGTTGAATGAAGTGTCTGCAGCCTGGATTGGGTAGAAGAAAGGTAAGTAAGGAGAAGGTTCTCAGGCTTTTGGAGGGGAGAGAAGGGAGGACAAAGGAAGAAGAGATGCCATGAACTAGCCAGGAACACATGGAAGAGAACAGCTTGCTTTGAGAATTACCATGATGGAGTAAATGCAAGTACTATGGGGTTCTACCTGGAGAGGTGAAAGGCTAGTATAGAGAGTTTAGATCTGCCTAGCCCAGTGCTATAAGGCATTATAAAAATGTAACAGGTATTTGTGTTTTATTCATAAATAGCAGCCTAAGTGATAACTCTGTTGCCCTAATAACCATATTAATCAATTATAAATATTAATAAATCATGTTACATCTGTCCTTACTGTTCTCCTTCCTTTAGTGAAAGCTTTGCCATTTCCAGATGGATAGAGTTCGTTTCTACATTTCCTGCTCAGCTTTTCCAAAAGCTGCTCCTAAAGCTACAGCAATATGAACGAGGCCCAATACACAGACTTAAAGGGGAAACACTAAAGAGAAAGTCCTTGTGTGTTGCTTTTATTGTAATTTTTGGGAGTGGCAGTGGGACAGATACAGTAATAGGAGTCTTACTAGAGAGGGTACACAAGAAAGGAAGGAGGCAAAAGTGCTAGGACTTGTACTAAGAAAATACAGATGAGGGAGAAGTTGTTCATTCATTTTCCAGTCTGTAGATTCATTGCAGACTCTGTTTTGCTCCTGCTTTCTTCAGACTTCACTACTCATCACTTTGCTATCTTTTAAAACTTTTCCTGGCAGAGGAATAAAAAGCCTATAACACTGGAGTCAGCTGTTCCTCTCTATCAAGACATGCTGAACATGTTAGAGATCATGGATGTCAATAACAGAATCTAACCATAGTATTAATTAACACAGAATGAGTAGTGGGTGGAACTTTGCATTGCTACTGAGCACACAGCTCATCCATGCACCAGAGGTCCAAGTTTATAAGGTCACAGTTCTATAAAATTTAACAAGTGTTTTAGAAGAGCTATAAAATGTTTTTTTAATCAAACCCACATGTAATTTTCTTATCTTCTTTTGACAGGGATGATTTTAAATTAGCTATTTGCCACTTTGTTCTCATAAAAAAAAAAACGATTATAGAATGTGACTCACAGGGACCTAAGTTATGTAGAAATGCTAGAACGAACTGTGTTGAGTGTCAGCTGTTGGAGACAAACAGCAGTTCATCTATAGGAGGAGGATTCTTTCTGTTGTGGTCCAGCCTACTGTGTGTAAGTAATTTACCGCACAAGTTCCACGTAGGGCAACCTGGATGTAAATTCGAGCTCTGTCACTAAATAAGGGCACAAACTCTCAGGGAAAAACAAAACAAAACAAAACTGTTTTCCATATTTCCAGCTGCACTCACTTGCATCCTACAAGTGAGTAGGATGATAATGTAGTTAACTCCTCCTTTTGTTATAGATCAAAAGAAATACCACACATAAGTGACTTAACATAGAGCAAAGTTCCTTTCTGCTTATAACTGTTCTGATTACCAAATTACTGAACCAGTTCTCACCAGGCACAGGAATTTGAATTATATCATACAATGAGAGAAACTTCTCACTATTTCAGTTGAGGTTTTGATGTTAAAACTAAGGAAGTAAAGCCATAAAGATGTATGTGTGCATATGATTACCTTCTTTAGGATTTCAATATTCCCTTGGTTTCTTAATTGAGAATAATCTTCCTGTGGAGATCATTGGCAATTTGAGGCATCTGGAAAAATACTGACTGTTATAACCGAGGAGCTGTTATTCATATCTAATGGGTAGAGATTAGAAAGGCTACTAAACCTCTACAATGAACAGGACTTGCCCAGCAACTAAGAGTTATCCAGTAGGAGATTCAAGAGTGCCAAGACTGAGAGACTGCCCTAGTTACAGTCAAGACCAGAATTCTTCCACTAGCTGTCCTTTAACAGTTTGAGGTAACCAACTATTTAGCAATAACCAAGTGTACTCTCAAACTTTCTACATGGAACTAATGATTACTTAATCAGACTAAGTGAGACTTCAGAGAATGTCTCCACACCTCTGTCAGGTAGAGCACTTCAGTCTAAGGCAGAAGTTTTCAATCTGTGAGTCACAGACTGTGACTCCTTTGGGGAGTCAAATGACCCTTTCATGGGGTCAGGTATCAGATATCCTACATATCGTATATTTACATTATGATTCATACCAGTAGCAAAATTAGAGTTATGAAATAGCAGTGAAAATGATTTTTATGTTTAGGGGTTACCACAACATGAGGAGCTGTATTAAAGGGTCACAACATTAGGAAAGTTGAGAACCACTGCTCTAAGAAGAAAGAGGGAAATAACTATGCTAGAAGTAAAGAGGTCATCATGCAGTTCTTTTGTACCAACCTTTGGGAAATGTTCTATATTGTATAAATGTGAAAGCTCTTAATATGCAGAATACTCCAGTTTATATTTCCCCATGCCTGCAGCTAACTCATCTGTGCCCACTTGACCCAAACCCACTGAATAGCTGGAGTGAGAGGGAGAGGATCAGTGAGCACAGTTAAAATACTTTCAGTAGCTCTGCATTTCCAACAGGTCCTGATTCCACGCAAATCAAAACATTAAGACCTATTTCTTTGGCTACTTCTCCAGTAACCTCCACAGCAGAACTCCTCCCCCAACACACATACACACATACACACACACACACACACACACACACACACACACACACACACACACA
>CAJQZJ010033704.1:2847168-2868387 GCA_907164525.1 Lophiomys imhausi
GGCCTAATTACCTCTGTTGTTTTGTATTGTATTTATTATTATAAGAGCAAGAGCCATTTGTTGGACTGAAAGGGGGAGCTGTTGGGGGGAAAAGATATATCTTAAACTTAAAAAAAAGGAAGGGGAGGGGTGGGTTGAGGCGGAAGAGGGTGGGAGGGTGGGACTGGAGGCGGGGTAGGGAGGGGATTTCAATTGATATGTAACTTGAAGAAATAAAAAATAAAGTAAAAAAAAAAAAAAAGATGTAACTGTGTCCTGAGAAAGAGACTCTGACCTGGCCAGTTACATTCAAGCAACTCCAGGGATTCAGCCTTCAGGATGTTATCCACCATGCTTATGTGGACTTTTCCATGATGTGGCTATCTTTACGAACTGTTCTCTTTCGAGTAACCCCTCACCTATTTTCCTATAAATAATCCTAATGAACTCAGTGATTCATTAAGATAGACTTAAGTGGAGCTGGTTTTTTGCTCTGCTGTTGGTGCCCTACGTAAGGTGAATAGACATTTGTTCATGTAGCCCCAGGAAAAGTCAAAGAGCAGATACCAAGAAACATCTCATGTTAACAAATGTCACATTTCAACAAGAAGAATGTAGACTTTGCAGGAACAAAGCAACACAAATAAAGAATTGATATTAAAAATACTAAATGTCTGGGGCCAGGGACATAGCTCTGTCAGTAAAGGTCTTGATTAGCAAGCACAGAGACCTGCCTTTAATCCCTAGGACACTTGTAATCCCAATGCTGGGGAGACATAAATGGAAACATTTCTGAGGCTCACTGAGGAGCCAGTCTGACCTAATTGTTGAGAACCAAGCCCATGAAATACTCTGTCTCAAAGGAGGTAAGTGACCCTCCTGAGGATGACTCTGAAGCAGTCCTTTGGCCTCTACATGTACACCTGTGCATACACACATCCACCCGTATACACATAGACATCAGCATAAGTGTACATGGAGACACACATTTTAAGAATTAAGTTTTTAAAGACAATATTCTGGATTTTATGCTATCATTTAAAATTCTCTATATAAGAATCTTCATGGCTAGGAGTAATAATAATTTATATCATGAAAAAAAGCATATTAGTCTGCATATTGAGTACATTCCTTCTCACAAATATCTTATTTTCTAATGAAGATGCATGGAAATTTCAAATAGAAAATGAATTAGAGTATGCTTTTGAAGATTAGTGTTGAGAATAACCTTTCCCTATTCCATGCTATATAAAACATTTGTTTTTCAAGCTGTGCTTTGCCGTAGTTGATTCTATTTTACAAACAGCTTTCCACTCCATTTTGAAGATGAAGGATGAATGCAGTCTCTGAGAAAACCCAGAACCTGTACCATCTGCCAGCAACCATCCATCCAGCATTGTCCGATAATGGTTTTATCCTTGGAAGTAGAAAGAGAGGCAAACTATAAGTGTATTGGGGAGAACTGAAACCATGAGACCACATGGGCATATTAATAACAAATCAGGGAAACCAAGCCCAAGAACTTATTGAGCCTTCCAGGATGGAAAGAAGAAAGGAAGGGAGGGAGGGAGGGAGGGAGGGAGGGAGGGAGGGAGGGAGGGAGGGAGGGAGGGAAGGAAGGACAGAGAGAGGAAGGGGAGGGGAGGGGAGGGGAGGGGAGAGAGGCAGGATATTATACTCCTGAGTATTTATCCACATCATTCCAAAGTCATCATATCACAGACACTTTCACACCTAGTGCTTACTCTAGTACTATTCACAGTAGCTGGGTTATGAAGCCAACTCAGTTCAACAATAGAAGAATGGATAAAAGAAGTGTGGTATGTATTCAAAATGGAGTTCTTCAGACACAAAGATAAAGAAAGTCACAAAGTTACATTGTTTCAGGAAAATGGATGCAGCTAGAGATAATATCAATCAAATCAAGTCAGTCTTAAAGGACACATATCATGTTTTCTTCCACATATGGTTCCTAGATTTTATATAGATATGTAAAATACATTATACATATAATGTAGAAATAGAAGTGAATCTGCACATGGAACTAAAGGAGTCCAATGAGAGTAGAGAGGGGTGGAGGTGTTCAATACATAAAATATCTTTGAATGAAATCTCCTTCTGTAATGTTGTACCATGTTTAGTCAATATATACAATGCAAAACGATATAATTTGAAATAAAAAATTATGATGATCTAGGTGTGGTAGTGCATAATGCTAGCAGTTAGTAAAATGAGCCAGGAGGATCAACATATACTTGAGGCCAGTCTGAGATACAGAGTAAGACTCAGCTACGAAATAAAAAATAAATGAAATAAAATTTAAAAATACAACCGCAAAGCCAACAACAGAAAATTATAATATTTTAGTCTTTCTCAACTAACTTTTTACATTATTTTATATTTTTATTGTTGTTCTTTTTATTTGGGGGTGTTCGTTTGGTTGGTTTTTGAGACAGGGTTTCTCTATGTAGCCTTGTCTGTCCTAAATCTCAGTCTGCAGACCAGACTGGCCTCTAACGTGGAGATCAGCCTGCTTCTGTTGCCCAAGTGCTGGGATTATAGGTGTGCACCATTACTACCCAGCTTATGCTATTTTATATTCTACTAATTCAGTAAATAGAGAACAAATGCTAAAATAAGCAGAGTTCATCTTTGAAATATGTACTTACAGCAGGCAGAAGGGGTAATCTATTGTTTGAGTTCAGAAATCTTACAAAAATCATCCAAGAAGAAGCATATTCACCAAGTGAGGTGTTTTATAAAGAAAAACCATGGGGGTAGATAACTATAGCTCAGTGCTAGAGCACTTGTCTAGCACACATGAAACCCTAAGTTCAATCGCCAATAACACACATGCACATGACATGCATACATGCATACACACACACTAAGATGGTATTTATTTCATGGCAAGTGAGTAGAGCAAAGCAAATCTTCACAGATTCAGAAATTCCAATAAATGAATAAGCAAACTGTCCATATGGTGAGTCATGGAAGTTTCTGGAGATTACCCAAACTAACCTAGTTCAAGAAAACTCCTGTCAAGAACCAGGCAAGATGTAAAGACTCTCCCATCTCCTGGGTAATTGAAGACACTATGCTTGCCCGGAACCAGCCTCAGCTATACAAATACCTTGATGTGTCTCCATATCTTTAGAATGTGTCCCCTGCCAGTCTACAATTCTTCTAGTTGCCTTCCTGCTCTTTGCTACTGATTTAGTTCTTGGCTGTGCTTAAATTATGTGGACTACAAATTAGGACTAAAAGTAACCAATACTTTAAATTTGTTAAGATTTATCTTACAGTTCAGTATAAGGACAAAATTTTTAAAACCTGCATTCATGTGTAAAAGCATGTCTTTCGAGAACATAGATTTTTTTATTACCTAAATAAAACTTAACCACATCATTATCCAATCTTGTCTCCTCTTTTCAATCTATTTCCAAGAAAAGATGTTAAAATCCACATACCTCACACACTGCTCGAAATTAGAATAGTTCTCCTTATTCTATGCCCAACTTCAAATTTTCCCACCCACACCTGCTTCTTCTGGGGTTTTCCTACCACAGTCACTTACTGACCAAATCTTGACTCTAATTCCTTCCTATCACCGCCATTGACCCAACCATCTTTGTCTCTCCTCTGGACTGTTTCTGCGAAAACTGTCTCCCTTTTCATGTCTTGCCAGTGTACATTCTAATGACTACCTCAGATCTGGATAAGTGTTTGAAAGCAAAAGCCATATACCATGTCTGTTCTAATTTATTCCTCTGCTGTTGTAATAAAACATTCTAACCAAACACAGCTTGAGAGGAAAGGGTTTTATTTTAACTCACACTTCCAGGCAACAGTCAATCATTCACTGAACAAAGTCCGGGCAGGAATCAGGAGGCAGGAACTGAAGCAGAGATCACGGCCAAGCACTGCTTATTGGCCTGTCACTCCTGGTTAGTTTTAAAATTTTTTTTTAAGAATGCTTAGGACATAATCATCTGCACACCCATCTTCTCTGCAGTGCTTTTCATCAGAGCCATGACATGGAATCAGCCTACATGTCTATTTTAAAGGACGAACAGATTTTTTTTTTTATAAGAGAATATAGAAATGTGATGATTTGCACTGATGGTCAATCTGACAGGATCTAGGATTACCTTGAAGCCAAACTTCTGGGCATGCCTGCATGGCTAATGGAAATGGGAAAAGCCACCCCAAGTGTGGCTGGAGTCCTGACCTGCATAAAAAAAGGAGAAAGTTAGCACAACAAAGCATTCCTCTGTGTTCTTCTTGACCATTTGCCACCATGTTGTTGCTACCCTGCCTTCCTCACTATGGTAGACTTCTTGAATGGGAAGTCTGTTTCTTTAAGTTGCTTGGTATTTTGTCACAGCCACACGGAAAATAACTAACACAGTTTACTGGAGAAGAATGCTCAGTTTCTGAAAACAACCAGCTTGGTCATCTCTAAGTGTGTGGATGGAACCAGGGAACAAAGAAAACGTAAAAGCAGCGAAACACAAATGCTCTGTAATCTCACTCACGTGGGGACTCTGCAACAGTTGAAGCTGCAAAAGCATAGAGAATAGTGATTGTCAGATGTTTGGGAATGGAGTTTATGATCAAAGGATATTAAGTTTTGGTTAGATAGGAAGAATAAATTTGACTTTTTTTTTTACATTAAGAGCTCACAATGATAAATCAAAGCTAATAATTGAATACTTTACATTTTAAAATTGCTAGGACAACAAATTCCAATGTTATCACAAAAATGTTAAATATTAAGTTGAGTAAGATGCAAAGTAACAGCCAGGCGGTGGTGGGCATGCCTTTAATCCCAGCACTTGGGAGGCAGAGGCAGGCGGATCTCTGTGAGTTCAAGGCCAGCCTGGTCTACAAAGTGAGTCTAGAACAGCCAGAGCTGTTATACAGAGAAACTCTGTCTCAAAAAACCAAAAAAAAAAAAAAAATGCAAAGTAACTTTATTTAATCATTTCACTATGTATTAAAAATCGGAACATTACTTTATACCCCCAAAACATATACAATTACAAAACATCAATCTATATGTAAACAAATAAATTATGAAAGCATAAAATCAGTTGGCCATGATTTGTGAAAGTAGCTATATAAAAAACTAATATTAGGCATTAAGAAGCCAATCATGATGGAGTGGTCCAGGTACCTCTCAAGATGCCTAGTCTGGGTATTTATTTTGTGTAAAGGAATTAAAGGAATTAACCTATACTGACCTATTTTGAATTAATATTTTTATATTTCCTTCTCCATTCAACTTTTCCAAACTTTTCTGTTTTAAATGTCATTTGAAAGGAATATATGCATACTTTTCTAATTTTTGTTTTGTTTTGTGGGGGATTGATTTTTGGTTTTTTTCTTTTTTTTTTACCTTTATTTTTTATTCAAGTTACATCTCAATTGCAGTCCCCTCCCTATTCCCCCTCAAGTCCCACCCTCAACCCCCCATCCTCTTCCCCTTTTTTTCTTTTAAGTTTAAGGTATATCTTATTTCCCCCTACAGTTTCCCCTTTCAGTCCAACAAATGGCTCTTTCTCTTATAATAATAAATACAATACAATACAACAGAGGTAATTAGGCCACAGTTATGAGGGTTATATGGCTTAACGTACATTCCCAATGACCAGTCCATATGTATTTGGTACCTGACTTTAACATTCTACTATCTAAACATCTCCATGAGTTTAAAGTTCTATATCTGACTCAACATTCATACTAACTTGCAACACAATTTTAAAAGTATCTTCTTAGATCTATAACACTCTCTTGACTCCTAAACAACTCAAAATTTAATTATGAGACTCTAGCTATCTGTTCTTCAACCACCTCAGAGACCTGAGAGGGATAAATATATCTGATTTTATAGGAAGTACAGGGCCTACAGCTTCCCAAACTAAGAAATGACATACCAGTGGCTGCCTGGACAGTTCCCATTTTCTCTCCATACATTACAGCATCGATCTTCAGTCATTTGGCCCCGTTTCTCTGACAGACATTGATTGTAGAGCAGGGGTTATAAAGGACTTACCTACCCTGTCTTGGCAGAGCTAGGCTGTCGACTTACCTGCTTCCAGGTTTTGTCCTTTTTGGACAGCATTCTGTCTACAGTTGGAGCAAGGGGCTTTTCCTACCAAGAGATAGGCTTGCGACTAATTCAATCATCTCCCACTGGAGATTCTTCAATGCTCATCTTCTACTTGGAGGAAAATAGGGGTGCTGTCAGGAGTTGATATGTCTTGATATAAAAAAATCTAAAGTTACGAAAACATCTTTGAATGCCATATTCTGCAGATCTCTTGAGGTTTTTGAAGAGGCCTATCTATCTCTTATATTAGGGTAAGCAGATGTTGCTTGTCTCTTAGCAGGTTTATTTCTGATTAGCTTAGCAAGTAACTATAATAGGCTGTCATAGTACCTAACAGAATGACCGGCTTGCATAATCATTAGTTTGCATTTCTTAATTATCCTAAACAGTTTATGACAATTAGTAGTAAAAGGCCGAAACATCACATTTCATTTTTTTTCTTTACCTCCTAACCCTTCCATCCCATTTCTCTGGGGTGGGGTGTCCTTATATAACAGTCCCTCATCTCAATTGAGAGGTCGTATGAGGGCCAAGAGCCTCCTCATTCATTGGCTATCTACGAAGCAGTACCATCAGTATGGCCTCTATTCACTTATAGTAGGATTTTAGCTATATAGTAGAAGGAATCGAAACTACAACTAACACACCAAAGGGAACTTGGACATAGACTTCTTATTTTTAATTTTTAATTTTTATTTATTTTTTATATATTGGTTATATTTTTTTCTATTTTTTAGTCTTTTTATCTATTGTATGCTTATTGGTTTGTTTGTTTAGTAGTTCTCTCTCCCGGGCAACGAGGTTTTTGGTTTTTTTTAAAGCAGAGTTTCTCTCTATAGCTCTAGCTGTCCTAGAACTCACTCTGTAGACCAGGCTGGCTCGAACTTATAAATCTTTCTGCCTCTGCCTCCAAAATGATGGGATCAAAGACATGTGCCACCACACCTGACCCTTGCTTTGTAATTTTAATGAAGTTGAAGTCATTGACTTGTAACTACCAAATATAGGACACATACCTGTGTTTATTGTGTTATTTCTTATTTCATCCTTGATATTTTTAAGATTTTTATGTCTTTTACTGGTGCATACAGGAAGCTTGCTGGCTGAGCATCCTTCTCTTTTAGAAAGTGAATCTTTGCTTTCTGGTTCCTTTGAGGTTCTTTTCTTGTCTCATAAAGTATAATAGTGTGGATATATTTTAATCATTTTAAAGTTAACTTTATTTCCTCAAGTTCTTGAGGCTTTTTAAAATTCAGTTGTTTGTTGAATCTACTAATTCTTTGTTTGGGTGCTTTCTCCTAGAATGTTTTATAATTATGGACTATAAACCCATGTTCACTTTCACTTTATAGTGAGTGTGATGGTTAATCTTGGTTGCCAAATTAACTCTACCTAGAATCAACTAAAACCCAAGCCATTGGACAGGCCTGTAATGAATTTTTTTGAGTGGATCATTTAAGGTAGGAAGACGTATCTTAAATCTGGGCCACACCTTCTGGTGGCAGTCTACATAAAGTAACGTGGAACGGGGAAGCTTTTTGGTTTTTGCTTGCTTGCCCTCACTCTTGTTGGCAAATTTATCTATCCTGTTCACTAGTATTCAAACCTACTTCTTTGGGAAAACTGAAGAATGGTAGTTCTCTAGGATTTCTATGGATTCTACCACCATATTGGGACTGCTGAGACATGCAGTATACATGTGTGTGTGTGTGTGTGTGTGTGTGTGTGTGTGTGTGTGTTCATTCTATCAGTTTTGTTCCTTTAGAGAACCCTGACTACAACAGCAAGTTTACTGAAGAGATGGTTTGGCACTGTGTTCCACTACAAGAATTCCATGTTTGGTGACTGGAGAGGTGTCTTAGTGGTTCAGAACATTGGCTTTTCTTGCAGAGGACCCAGGTTCAGCACTTACATTATGGCAACAAACATCTCAAATTTCAGTTCCAGGGGATATGATCCCATCTTCTGAGCTCCATGGGCACCAGGCAAGCATGTGATGAGTATGCATACACACAGACTAAATATTCATATACATAAAAATGAAATAAGGAAATCTAAAGAAAAAAAAAGAACCTCATGTTTACTAACTTTTTTTGGACACCAAGAGATATTGATAAACACTGATCAATTTACCATAAATTCTTGGTTTACAGAATATAGAATTATGAAAAATACATTAATAAGTCAATTTGAGGACACTTAAAATCATAAAGTCCTTCTGCCCCTAGAGGTATTGCAGATGTGACTGCCATGACACATGTGCATCAGTAGGTGGCAGAAAGGAGAGAGGCTATGTCTACATTCAGTGTTCTGACCTATGAACATCTGAATGGTTAGTAGCCTACTATTCCCCGAAAAAAAAAAAAAGCAAACATGAGACCACCACAAGTTCAGTGCCAGAAGGCTTGGACAGGAACTAGCCAGTGATGACCACCAAGCAAGTCCAGATGGGCTCCCAGGACAAGAAGCAAGCCAGAGACTAGAAGAACCCTGCTGGCATCACAGACAGTAGGCAAATGGCTACTCAGGAGAGCTGAGCAAGAAGCAAGCCTAAGACAAGATTGACACCATGGGGCCTGGGCAGGAGGCTGGCCTGAGATGATCACCAGTATAGTGCCACACACACCTGGGGGTCAGACCATGCTGGAGATGACCCCTGCCAGGCACCATAATGTATAATGCACAAGTGGAGTACCGCACACCTAAAACCACTCCTAAGAAAAGTCCAGACACTCAGAGAGCCTGAGCACCACTAAAAGGAGCAATTAAGTGGTAGAGAAATGGAAGAGAAAGAGAAACAGAAGGATGTGGGCATAATGAAGAGAGGCAGAACTGGAAACTTGAGGGTAGTGAGGAACAACTTGATGTGAGTAGCCAGTGATGCCACCTAGGACCATGGTGAAGTCCTGGCCTCAGCTGACACCAGGGGCCATATCTGAGTCCATGGCTCTGCAGCAGCAGGAGTCTGTTATCACCAAAAGCCAGGTGGATATCCCTGGTCTAGGCTGTCACCTGGAGACATGTTGATGTCTGAGGGCTGTGCAGAATTGGCCCACCCCTCACCTGGGCATCATGGGAGAACTAGCCCTAGAATGAAAGCATGGAGATGAGCCTGCCCTTAGTCAGCTGTAGTACTCTGGAGAGAAGGCCCTACACATTTCTGGAGTTGTGAATGAGCTGGCCCCAAGGATGTCATGGACAAGGGAGACATACCCATAGCAGGTGGAAGACCTGGCCCTGGGGTCTTGAGAGCAGGAGAACTGGCCCCATCCTTCACTAGTGCTAGCACTTGGGAGAGCAGGTCCTGCCCCTTGCCTGGGCAGAACAGTACAACTGGCCCTGGATGTGGGGGTTGTAGGTTAGCTGACCCTGAGGGTGTCACTGTGGGAGAGCCAGCCCTGCACTTTGTCTGCTTTCCTGTGTTGTTGACAAAGGAGAGGTCACTAGAACAGGAGAGCTATCTATCTCTGTCCCCCATCCTATGCTGCAGTACTTGGGATAGCAAGGCCTGCACCTCGTCTGGGCAGCACAATAGAACTAGCCCTAGTTGTGGGGGTTGCATGTCGAGAACCAGGGCTTTGAATTGGCCCACCCCAAATCTCTCCCATGGATGAACTGCTGGAAGTCCATGGAGAGGCCATTTCTACAGACCCAAAAACAAAGGACCTTCATGACACAGGGCAGCAACAGGATATCTGAAAGGAGTCCCAGAGAGATTCCAGCACTGACAAAGCAGCAGAAGCCTATGACCTCATACCAGACCAAGATAATGTAATGAACATTTGAGGGAAAATAGGTGTCGACAAAAGGGAATATTGTGGGACTCACTGTGACACACTAAAGCTTCCACAACAAGATTTTTTTCTCTTTTGGGAGAGATTGCAAGGAGGAAGGCCCAGTCTGAGGGGGAGGTGGGAGATAAATGGTATCAGGGTATGATGTGAAATTCACACAAAAAAAAAGTAAAAGAAAAGATAATAATCATAAAGTCTTGCTTCTTCTAGGCTGGCAGGTTTACATTTCCTTCTTGTTTTCTTTGCTCAATATGTCTTTTATTTGGGTCGTTCTTATCTGGTGCCTACACATGAAGGGTCTCAGTTTCTCTTTCACACCCTCTCCTTACATGGTTGAGAGTCAGCTTTTGATATTAAAATGTGTCAACGTCCTCAGAAACCAATACCCTGTCTCCAGGCCAAGCAGGTAACTCACCTTCCCCTACTCATGAAGTCACTTCCCCCACCCCTCTCAGTGACGTCCCCCAGTGTTTCTTTTTCTTGGATATTCACATCTTCATTTACAAATATATTCTTTGCATTTTATTAAGAATGTTCTGCTACTTTAAAGCTCCCAAAGCTGCCATCAGGCAACAAAACCAGAGTCAGAAGCTGAGAGTCTCTATTAAGTCAGCCAGCGACTGCCTGTAGAGAAACTGTTCCAGCAAGACTGCCTGGACTGCTTTCTGCAGGGACCTTTTAAAGCAAAATCCATATCCTGATTGGCAGTTAGAGGAGGAAGTAGAGCAAGCAAGCATTTTAACAGAAGCTAAAAGTGGCAGTTAGCTGGGGCATCTTGATCTCAAGTCCCTGGGACAGGCTTAAGCAATTTTTCAACCTGGGCCGGTTCACTCCTCCTTAGGCAACCTGGTGGTCCCCCGCTCCCGGGAGGTCACCATATGGTTGCCGAACTTGGTACGGACAGCCAATTGGCATAGCGCACTACAGTCCAGAACTCTTGGACTCAAGCGATCCTCCTGTTTCAGCCTCCCGAGTAGCTGGGACTACAGGCGTGCGCCACCACCCCGGGCAGGCAATTTTCTAAAGGACTTTTTCTCGTAGAAGAGGGGGGTGGTGCAAGTCAGCTCTGAGTCAGAACTTAGCTACATCAGGGACAAGACAGGGGAAACTTAACCTGTCACAAAGCTATTATTACTACTGTTCTTTTGTCATTTGGTCTTCCATGTTTTGCCCAAAATTGAAATCCCACTCAATTTTCTTTAAAACCTAATATATTAGTCTCCCTTATAAAACGTTTGCTGCTGCAAGCTTAAATACTATTCTTGTGTGATTTGCTTTCACTCCTGACAGAAGTGCCCTTGTTGTTTGTGGTTTCAGTGGTCCAGTCACTCGAGTTCTCTCTTGAAGCTGCTCTGCAACATCTAGTCTTCTTTCCTCTCTCTGTCTTTGTTTGTATGAGGCAAGTCTCACCAGGAACTGGCTCTCTGTATCAATCCTGTTTATCTTTCATGGACTCTTCCCCAATGTATCTCCAGTATGGCTAAGTCTACCTCCCTACTCAAGAGACATGAAATTTGTCTTTTATATAGTTATGTGTGCTTGTGTCATCCACGCTGTGGCACCTCTGCTTAAATTTCAGTAACTACTCTCAGATTTCATATTTCTGAGATGTTACAAGCCATCCACCCACACTTGTATGCTCCAAACTCTGATATAAAGGACCTACAGATTATAAAATATAATTTATATATATAATTCAAAATATAGTTTAAATTTACTTTTACATAAAATGATTTTTATTTTCATTTGGGGGAAAATACAATATCTATTAGTTTATGTGCAATTCAGAAAATAAAGTAATCACATAATTAGATTTATTTCTTGATGCTAAATAATTTCAATATTAAACTGCCATATTACCTAATTGACTAATTATCAATTGAAAGAATACACTTTTAATTGAATAAACCAGAACTTAAATCTCATCAGCATTCTCAAATACAGACAAATAAATTACAAAAATGGGAAAGTGTAGGGAATAAAGAGTGTTCATTAACCTTTATTATTATAGTGGAACAAATGTTTGTTGGATTTTCAAAAGTAGGCCTCCACCAAAAAGGCATTATGAATATCTTCAAAATTCAACAAAAGAAAAAAAGATTTGAAAAAACTATATAGAAGTCTCTTTTTATATCTTCAGTTCAGGAAACTATGTACCAAGATGTTCTTAGTAGTCTTACTTATAGTATTCTAGTTAAGTTGAATTTAAATATTAGCTGTGCTTTCAGGGTTTAGAAAATTGTTTAACATAGATGAGATGAGATATAGTCTGGGGTAAAAATACTAACTCTATTGTAACATATAAAATGCTTATCATTAATCTTCTGAATATTCGTGTATTCTCCTCAAAATTTCCAGCCTAGACTATATTCTAGAATTTCTCGTGACTAAGCAAAATGAGAAGGGATTTAGGCAAGACATCCCTCATGCTCTTTATTTACTCTTCATGTAAGGGAGCTTCATTCAACCATGTTCCTGGATGTGTCCTTTCCATAGGATCAAAGTCAAATTTATGGATTATATTTTAATAAGATAAAAATATTGATTAAAGAAGAAACAAAATTCAAGCCCATAAAAGAAGTTTCAACATTTAAATAAACTCAAAGTAAACTCCGAAACCCATAGAAATTAGCAGAAGTGGATAACAGAGGTGAGGATCTGGGGCTGGAGAGATGGCTCAGTGGTTAAGAGCATTGGCTGCCCTTTCAAAGGCCCTGGGTTCAAATCCCAGCAGCCACATGTCAGTTCACAGAGGTGGGGATCTTAGACATTCAAGAAGCAGAAAGACTATAAAATTAACAATGTATAAGAGTTCTCTGATGTCCTCATTTTTTAATTAAAAAGCAGCCTGTTCTTCAAAACACAGAAGATGGGCTGGGAAAGTTTTGAGTGTAGGGGGAGTGCATAAGGAATTCAGCATTGGCTTGTGGAAAGGGAGGGAGAGAAAGGCAATATCAGTTAAAGGATACTCAAAGCTTTGGTTGTTGATATTTGCCTTTGATTTTTAAGACTGACAAAATTGAGTAGAGACTAGATATTTATTAACTCTTAGCATAACTCAGTAATTCTGGTAGACTCTACACATATACAAATCAAAATTGTATAACTCCCCTTTAGGTTTTTTTATTTTTTAATATCTCCCTCCCATCTCATGCTTTTGTAGTGAAGTTTCTTGTATTGTACAAGTAGCCTTCATTCTGCCATGACCACGCTTTTGAGGAGTTGCAGTCCTTAACAACTCCCTGATTCAAAGGGTCATGGGCCATGAAGTTGAGTGCTTGACATCACATAAGGCAGCTAATACTATGTATCCATGCATTCCACATTCAGGGATTCAACCAAATTCCACCTGAAAATATTTGAGGAAAATAAATTGCCTCCACTGGACATATACAGATGGTTTTTCCTTGTCATGATTCCTAAACAATAGTCTAGCAACCATTTTCATTGCAAAAAATAACATAGCAGGCACTGTTAGTAATCTAAAGATGATGTAAATGCAGGAAGGCTGGGTGTCAGCTACAAGCAAGGCATTTTGGTATCTGGGGAGTGTGTGTCCTGGAACCAATCAGCCTGAAGCACCAAGGAACAGCTGTTTATCATTATTGGCTTATACACCCAAGTGATTAACCAGGCCATTTCCTCTTAATTCTGAATCAAGCCCAATCTGGAGTTTGGACGTACAGAGGCAGAATTTAGTAAGGCTTTGTGAAAGATGAACTACTGCCTCTCCCCTCATTTTTACACTTACAAGAGATGAAAATAAAACAAGTGGGGTATAACTATGTGGGGAATTTACTGAATTTTCATTTCTTCTTAAACAGAATGCTCTGCATGACATTAAGCAGAGAACAAAATTGTGGGAGGGGTATGGTTCTGTCTATTTATATCTTAATGTAAATTTTATTACTAAAATTTAAAGGCAGAGAAGAAAACACACCTTGAAAACACTCTATTTCTTTGGACTTTAGGACTGTTATTGATTCTTTCATCTTATTTTCACTATTCCGTTTATTCCTAATTCCCTTAAAATATTTAAGTACTGGACTGGAGATATGACTCAGCAGTTAAGAGCACTGGCTGTCCTTTCAAAGGACCCAGGTTCAAATCCCAGCACCCACATGCAGTTCACAGTTGTCTGTAAGTAAGTCCAAGACAGACAGGCATAAGCAGAGAAACCCTGCTGCAAAAAAAAAAAAAGTCAAGTATTGTTTAAAGTTCTTAATATGTTTTTAAATTTTTTTTCGAGTGTATATATTTTTTTTAAATACTTTATTTTTTTTCTTCAAGTTACATCTCAGTAACAAACCCCTCCCTATTCCCCCTTCCTAACCCGCCCTTCCACCCTCTTCCCTCCAGAGGTTTCCCCTTTCAGTCCAACAGCTGGTTCCTTCTCTTATAACAGTAAGTATTATACAAAACAATAGATATAAATATGCCACATTTATGAGAGTAAATTGGCCCAGTATACCTTCCCAATGTTCAGTTTATACCTATTTGGCCCCTGACTTTAACATTCTACTATCTACCCAACTCCATGAGTTTAAAGGTCTATATGTGACTCAACATTCATACTATCTTGCAACACACTTTTAAGAGTATCTTCTTAGATCTATAACACCCTCTTGATTCCTAAACAGTTCAAAATTTAACTATAAGATTCTATCTGTCTATTCTTCAACCACCTCAGAGACCTGAGAGGGATAAATATATTTGCTTATATAGGAAGTGCAGAGCCTGCAGCTTCCAAAACTAAGAAAGAACATACCAATAACTGCCTGGACAGTTCCCATTTTCTCTCCATACATTCCAGCATCAATCTTCAGGCTTTGGGTCCTGTTTCTCTGACAGACATTTGTTGTAGAGCAGGGATTATGAAGGACTTACCTACCCTGTCTTGGCAGAGTTAGGCTGTTGACTTCCCTGCTACCAAGTTTTGTCCTTTTTGGACAGCAGTCTGTCTGCAGTTGGTGCAAGGGGTTTTTTCATGCCAAGAGAAAGGCTTGCCACTAATTCAACCATCTTACAGTGGAGGTTCTTCGATGCTTATCTTCTACTTGGAGTAGAATAGGGGGTGCTGTCAGGCGCTGATATGTCTCGATATCAAAAAAAAAATCTTGATTTAAGATAACATCTTTGAATGCCATATTCTGCAGATCTGCAGAATATGTTTTTAAATTTTTAATAAATACTTATTTGAGAACTAGCTTGTGCAGTGATTTCAATAGACCATTAAACTTGGTCTTTCAAACATGTTTTCCTTTCTTAATAAGAAATATTTTTACTTCAATTCCATAAATTGGTTCCAAGAAAATGAGAAAGAATTTTCCTCTTAGAATAAATCTCCTTCCTGTTCCATCCCTGGTATAAAACACTGAGCCTTGTGGCTTGTTCGTTGGTGTCTGTGTTTTTCAATTCTGCTCTATGGAGCTTTTGTTTTAAGTTGTTTGGGTTTAGCTCACATGTTCTACATAAGCCTGACCTTAGAAAGAGCCCAGTGCCCTCTGGGGCATAGCCCCTCCCTTTTGAAATGATCTAGTTCCTTCTCCCAAATGCCACCAAGAAAGACAAGAGTTAGCACAGACCAAGTAGTGCCCCGAGTGTGACATCAACATTTTTCTCTTTGCATCTTTTGAGGTATAAAAAGAAAGAATCTTCTCATTATTTTAAGTCACTTTGTTTAATTTTTCATGAATTGTGAAAACAAGTTTTAGTACAATATTTTAAGTAGAATCATGGAATCATCATAAAGATAAGTAGACACTGAGATTAAACACAATCATCCTGTATTATCCATGGGCGATGGTTCCAGAATCCCACACAGATACCAAAATGTGAAGATGTTCAAATTCTATTCTTCAATTGTTACAGTTTTTGCAAAGCATCTTTAAGTTTCTTACAATACCCTATACAATGTAAGTGCTATGTAAGTAGTTTTTAGACAGTATTGTTTAACAATGATGTTAAGAAATATCTTTAAAAAAAAAAAAGAAAGAAATATCTGAACATGCAGACCATGCAGACAGTGTACTTGTTGCTCTCATATTTGCATCTTGGGACTGAAGCAAGAAGACCACATATGTACCCCTAATCATATAAATGCTCTCCTTCTTGCCACAGCCTCCCATCAGGGCATGCATGGAACTTTCAGCCTTTTACTCCCTAGCAGCTTCCCACTCTTCCACCCACATCTGCATCTTTCCCAAACCAAGTGACAATGGCTGTTTCTCTTTTTCACAGCAAGCTCTGCAGTGCTGTGCTCTGGCTTTTTTTTTTCCCATGCCACAGAAGAACAGAGGGAATCCTCTGATCAAATGGTAGAAGGATTCATAAAATACAAAGTAATTTGGACATAGCATGAGATATTTTCCTAAATACAGCCTACAAGGAAAGCAGCTCCTCTAAACACGAGAGAATCCTCCTTGCAAAATCATTTTTCCAGCTCTTTTGTTTTTGTTTATACTGGGCTTGAACCTAGAACCTTGAGCCAGCGAGGCCAGTGCTGTACTGCTGAGCCATGCTCCTTAATTGTTTTTAAGTATCCATTTTCCTATACACCTCTTCTTTTTTTGTTCTGTATTCAACACATTTTAGCAATTATCCTTAATGTGCTAATACTTGTACTTACATTTTATGTTTGCTGAATTTTAAGATTTTAAAGTCTAAGATAAAATGAGATAAACTTGCAAGCATTCCATAAGCCATGGTGAGTCTGTCCTGACAGAGCAAGTCCTTTGTTATGACTACAAATTTGAGTGTCAAGTGGCTTCTTGATTATCTCCAACTTTTCTACCCAAGAATTCAATGACTGGTTATTCTTCTTGCTTCTGATGTGACTAAACATAAACTCATCTTGCGGTATATGAAATGCCATTTTTTGTTATCTTAGTCAATGTGTTACTAAGTGCAGATGCAAACAAAGTACAGCTATCTGGAAAACTGTCTGAAATGTCAGCTGTAAAAAGTAGAATGTTGGCTAATCAGTGGTAGTGCAAGTCTTTAATCCCAGCATTTGGGAGACAGAGGCAGGCAAATCTCTGAGTTTGAGGCCAGCCTGGTCTACAGAGTGAGTTCCAGGACAGTCGGGGCTACATAGAGAGGCCTGTCTTGGGGGGAGGGAGTAGAATCTAAATGCAAACAAATGAGCAATCTTCTATCACCATTCCATTTGTGCAAAACATTGGACTAAGGCTAACAGTGCTAAGCAGCAGTCTAATATTAGCAAACAACCTATTTATTCCAGATATCATATTACCATATTGATAAAAAGGAATTTCTACTCATTTTTCCAATCTCTAACAAATCCTTCGATGGAGATATGCTTTGGAGACTAGACATCCTACCATGTTGGGTCCATTACTTCAGGAAACAAAACACCTTTTTCCCCATTTCCTAAAATGTCGGCAGGACATAAAATGAAGAATGTCTATGTTTCATTATTTAAACTCACATGAAGTAAGGGACTGTGTCAAATCTTTTCTGACTCTTGATCTCCTGATCTAAGAGGGAAATACTGTGAAAAGCAGAAGAAGGCACAGAGCATACACTCAAATATTTATTTCCCCACCCTCCCTTGCTTTCTTTCTGTGAAAGTTGGAATTTGCAGCACTCAATACATTTAGTTCATGCTAAATCAATACAACCACTTTATAAAAATTATGTACCCCAAGTGATTTGGTTAAATAAAAAAAAAAATACATTAGCCGTTGCTCATATCACCCAAGAGGAGGAATGTCATCCAGATTTGCTAATATATCTAAGTTCAAATTTCCAAGTACTGGCCATCACTTGCTGCATGTTTTTAGCAGTCATGTTTGCGAATTTCTTCATTATTCATTGGTAACCTAAAAGTTCCTTTGTCATTTCTCAGGTAAATACAGAATTAAACATCACCACCATGGCTGTTTTAGAGACATTTGTGTTTATGTCCATCTCTAAAGATCACTGAACTTGGAACAAAAGAAAAAACTGTCATCTACTTATTCCCTGATATATTTGTAAAAGTCCCATCATCATTATCTCCCTCTGCTAACAAAGGCCATTTGCCTTTTTGGCTATTATCTTTTTCTTGTCACTCATAACTAATGGCACAGAATCTTGTTTAATTTTTCCCATCTATTATATTCCTGTCAAGCTTTTATTTCCCCCTACATACAGGTCTTAAAATAAGTCAAAGAAACTCGTTCATTAAAAAATTATTTGAATGCTCCTCACAGCACACAGGCTTTCATTTGGTGTCAGCTCAGATTCTTCACCTCATTTTTATTCCCCCGATCAGTTCTTTCCCCCAGTACAGAAGGAAAGTCTTTAAAACAATCTTTCTAAAAGTCTGATATCCAGTATTACAATCTGTAAAGCCAATTTGTATGACAGTCAGCTTTAAGTTAGCCATGGTAACTAAGGAGGTATTGGCCTGTTATAATTAACTGAACACTCTCAAAAGGAGCCAGAATTCAAGTAGGCCATGGCTCTTTACTCTCCACAAAATCTGCATTTAATATTCTTATAAATATTTGCAACCAAGCAGTATCATTCTGAAACTTGTTCATCTCTTTTCTGGTGGCATACTAATAAACATTAAGCCAATTACAAAGAAAAGGTCAGAACCAAAAGCCAAAAGTGGGAAAGGATCACTGATCTCTGATTCTAAAAAGGGTTTCTTCCAGGAAAGGATATATATGACTAACCACTAAGAGGCGAAGTAAAAGAGATATCTATTAAGGTTTGGTGTACTTTTACATTAATGAAATACTTTGCAAAAAATGCAGGTTTTCTATAGTTTACAATAATATAAAAAGAGTAGAAGAGATGTTAAAATAATAATATGATTAATTACTTGTATAACCCATGCCATTAGACTATGTGTAAATTATTAGCTATTTTAATACTCAGATTGATTTGTCTCAACAGTAGCTGTCAAGCACATGGGGCCCACAGGACAGCAAGTCACCATGAACAGCTGCACAAAGGACAGTGGTGTTAAGGCTGGAGATAGAAACTTAAGTTAAAATAATCAAAATTTACTGAGGCAAATTTTGTGCTTTCAGCATTTTACTACAGGCCAGACCTATTTGGGACTCCCAGCTAAAGATGCTTCGAGTGGTCACCCAGAGACACGGGTCATTTGCTGGGACTTCTTCCCTTTCTCAAATGAAACAGGCAGGGGTTTGGAGCATACCTGGCAGGCATGAGCTACTGTTAGTATTCAGGGTTCCCTGTGCATTCATGGAGTCGAAGAGATAGTTCATCTTCTACCAACATCCTGTAGACAATTAATATAGTTAACCCCTACCACAGAAGGGGTTTCTATTCTTCCTTCTCTGCCACCCACCTCTCTCTCTAGAGACCCATTTTCACTACGTAGCCCGGACTGACCTTAAACCTGAGATCACTCTGCCTTGGCCTCTCTCACTGCTCACATGACAGGCATGCATCAGCATGCTCAGCTCTTTCTTGGGAGACTTTTACAGAGTTCATTTAAATGAAGGAAGCACTGGTGAGAAGGGATGGAGCACTTTCTTGCTGCTAATGAAATTTTTAGAAAACCTTCTTAAGCCATATGTGGCCATAGTCTCCAGACCAAATGCTTTGTGGCACATATGTTTGGTGTTGAAATAAAAAGAACTAACTCTAATGCAGAAGTGCTGCAGTGAGGGGGGAGGCATGTCTTCTGTCATAAATTGGGGTTCTGAAAATTCTGTGAATTCATCTTTAACATGACATCTTCATCTTGATTGACTGACAAATAAGAGTTTATGAATTAAAGCAGAATTTATGTATGTGCTTCCAAAATTAAATTCCTTGGAGTAAAACATTTGAGAAGGAAAAAAAAAGTGTTTCTCAGTCTCAGCTTCGTGCACCTAATGGTGTTCTAAGCTTCGTGGAATGTGCCTTCATATTCTTAGATAACAAAGGGAAAATTACACAGAGGAATTATCAAGAAGATGATGGATAAGTGTTCAGCTGCTCTGATAGACATTAAAGAGAAATGGGACTGATTTATTAAGAATCTAAAGATGGTACCTATCAAACAGAGTTGCCTAAGTAAAAGCCAAAGTTAGGTCAGTATTTAAAATGAGAATGACTGGAAGCACCGGGCACATGTGACACTTGGCAGTTATCTCACAACTGAGAGCCTCTTGAGGAGTGAAAATGTCTGTTCTATGTTCTACACAGCTGCAGCAGGCTTAGCCCATGCCTTTGTTCTCTTTTGGTAAGTCTATTGACTTATATATCCAAGGGAAGGATATCAAGAATGTATTTGATCCTTTTATATAAACCTGTAAGACAAGTTCATGTGCTAATTTTTAAAATAAAATAAAATGAAATAAAACCAGAGACGTTAAATAGCCTTACCTAGTTAGTTAAGTGGAGTAAACATAAGAGAGACTCCTTAAATACACCCAGGTTTCTCTTCCTTAACTCTTGACAATATCTGAGGCAGATTCAATAGTTTTACAGTTACTTGTAGGCCTTAGAAGAGTTTCATTTTTGAGACGTAGGGTTCAATCGGGTCCAATCCGTCAACCAACGCAGAATTCTGCTACTGTTCCCATGACAAACTCAGGCCCATAACTCGGGAGTGGAGGAGGCTTAGAGCCATGGGAAGGGAAGGGGGCATATGACCATTCAGAGTAGAGGGAATGTTATCTCTTCCTTTCCTCTGCTTAACCCAAGTTCCACCCACTCATTCAGATGATACTGAATCCTCCATGATCAATAACAGGAGGTAGATTGTTGGTAAAAGAAAACAAATCTTAAAACTCTTTAAAGAGTCAAGCTTCCTCTCTTAGATATAAGTCTTGAAGTCTGCTCCATATGCCTAATGGATCCTGCATAGCAGCCTTTCGGATCCTGACTTCTTTGGGGCTCACACTCCATTTCTCTACCAGGTCTTTAGTGACTTTCCGGTTCTTTGATCCTTCTTCAGTTCTTGGCCATTATTTGTAAGCCTCATGGAATCATTTTTTCTTCAGGGAACCATCACCCCAGAAGATGTCCCTTCAGCACTTAGATGTCCCAGCAGAGTTCAGCCCTGGATACCCTGCTCCTCGTGAATGTCGCCTCCAGCGAGGACTGCACTAGACAACCTGTCCAGGGGAATAACTGAAGTTTGGGTATTTTCCTGGTGTAGCTTCTGTTCTGTAAAAGTAGGGAGTAGACCAGAGGCTTACTATCCTGTACTTGGAGCTATGATCCCAAGAAATGAGAGCAGGCAAGGGAAGGGAGATAGAAAGCAAAACCAAGAGTATGCTTTAGGAGACTGGCTCCCATCCCACCGCGGTGGGTCACAGGCCTTCATGAAGCTCAACTCAGAGCTGCAGTAAATGG
>CAJQZJ010033704.1:2873622-2900312 GCA_907164525.1 Lophiomys imhausi
GGGTTTTCTATTCCCTTTGTTTTCTTGGGTGGAGTTTTCTTCTCTGGGTTGGGATTTTCCTTCTAGGATTTTCTGTAGGGCTGGGTTTGTGGGTAGATATTGTTTAAATTTGATTTTGTCATGGAATATCTTGTTTTCTCCATCTATGTTGATAGAGAGTTTTGCTGGGTAAAGTAGTCTGGCTGGGCACCTATGATCTCTCAGGACTTGCAGTATATCTGGCCAGGCCCTTCTAGCTTTTAACGTTTCTGAGGAGAAGTCAGGTGTAATTCTGATGGGTCTGCCATTGTATGTGACTTGACCTTTTTCTCTTACAGCTTTTAATATTCTTTCTATGTTCTGTACATTTGGTGTTTCAATTATTATGTGGCGAGAGGAGTTTCTTTTCTGGTCTAATTTGTTTGGTGTTCTGTAAGCCTCTTGGACTTTTATTGGCATCTCTTTTTTCAGGTTTGGGAAGTTTTCCTCTATGATTTTGTTGAAGATATTTCCTGGACCTTGGAGTCGGGAGTCCTCTCTTTCCTCTATACCTATAATTCTTAGGTTTCATCTTTTCATTGAGTCCTTGATTTCTTGGATGTTGTGGGTGAGAGATTTTTAGCCTTTTCATTTTCTTTGGATGTTGTACTGATTTCTTCCACTGAATCTTCCATGCCTGAGATCCTGTCTTCCATCTCTTGCATCCTATTGTTGATACTCACATCTGTAGTTCCTGTTCTCTTCCCTTGGTTCTCCACTTCCTCTTTTAACTCTGACTGTGTTTTCTTTATTGTTTCTATTTCTATTTTCATGTCTTGTATGGTTTTGTTCGTTTTGTATATTTCCTTCTCCAGCTTGCTTGTTTTTGTATGAAAATCTTTCATTGCTTTGTCCTTTTCCTGTTCAAGCTCTGTCACCTTGGCTTGGAGCTCTTTAATGGTGTTGTTCCTTGTTTTGACTTGTAGAATTGTGGCTTCTTTGAATTCCTTCATAGATTTAAGTTCTTCTTGCAGGGACTCTCTCACTTTCCATAATGCAGAATTGTCAATGTTTCCATGTGTTTCTGTTGGTGTGTGGTCATCCAAATTGAATGAGCTAGGATAATTCTGTTGGAGTCATATTTCCTTGATTTCTATTTTTTTTTTTTTTGACCTTTGGCCATTGGTTGCGTTTAGCTGTCTGTTCTTGTCGTTTTCTGTGCTTGGATCCACAGTGGATGATTTGGAGCAGGGGATGAGTTACTTGGCTATCTGTCATTGCTTACAGGGGGATTTCAGGGTCACTGTGGTTTTAATCACCTGAGGCACTGTGAACTGGTGCAGCCTATTCCCAGGTTGTGAGTAATGGACCGGGATTGTTTCACTGCTCCCAATTCAGACTTCTCTATGTTGCACTCTGAGTTATCAGCCTGTAGTGGTTCTGATGGTATGGACCTGTTTGCCCAGGCACAGATTCTGTGGGCTTTGTTTGTCATCACAGAGGCTGACAGGGTCTGGTTCCACACCTAATATGTCTGGATTTTCCAGAATACAGCTATGGTCCCGATTTCTGGTTTCTCACTAGGCTTCTCGCCACAGGCCTGGCCTCTGTGCCTTATTCCCTCCCTGTCTGCGCAGCCGCAGGTCTCCCTCCCTGGCTGCTCGGCCATGGGTGCACCAAGCCCCGGATCCTCCAGCCGCCTGAGTGTCCTCTCGCCCCAGCAGCTCAGCCGTGGGTGCCTGGATCCCTGGCCCCGCCCACGCCTGGCTCTCTCCCCAGTTGTCCTGCCGTGGGTTCGCGGGGATTTGGCCCTGACAGCCGGGCTCCCTCCCCAGCTGCCCTGCCGTGAGTGCGCGGGATTCGGCCCCTCCTGCCCGCCTTTGGGTTCCCGGCTTCCCGCGCTCTCGGAACCTCCGCCCTCCACTTCACGAGTGGCTGCGGACCACCCGCTGAGCTCCCTGTTAGTTCCTTGCTAAGACTTCCACTATCTTGCAAAATTTTTTAAGTGGGTATAAGTTCTTCCTGAGGTGTGGGGAGCCCAGTAGGCTAGTGAACTATTGCCAAGTGGCCTCTGATTCTGCCTGCTGTGAGTTGGGGTCGATCTTACCAGGCACCTCTCCAAATGGGAGTTCCTGAATCCCGGGTTTAGTGGCTTCCGTATCTGCGAGAGATGGGGGGAGAGCCTTACCCTGGGACTTTTAACAGTCCCTTGGGAGCTGTGAGTGTTCCCAGGGTGGGGGGTCTAGCCCCTCCGGTTTTTGCACAGTGCCCAATAACTGTGTTTTTTATGGCTCTGTTTTCCCCGCGTTCAAAATGCGTCAGTGTAGGTCGCTGCCATCTTGGCCCTTCCCATAAATAAACTTCTAAAGGAAGCAGCTAAGAATGACTTCAACTGTCTGTAAAACTGCTTTGGATCAGGAATCTGTCCCATTCTCCCAGCAAGCCAAGGAGCTAAAAGCATCAACCCTGATCATGCAGATGATCACACAGGCTGAAAACCATGACCAGAGCTATATCCTGCTCACCTCCTTCTTTCTGCTGTTCTTGTGTCTTTCCTTCCTAGTCCTCTTCTGTAGTGACAATTTTGGAATTTTGGTTTCTTTCAAAACACAGAAATATTACCTTATAGTTTTCCTAGTTGTTTCCTAATTGTTCTAATTGTTTTGTGTTGTATTTATCATTATAAGAAAAAGAGCCTTTTATTGAACTAAAAGGGGTAGATGTTGGGGAAAAAAGATATAATTTAAAAAAAACACAGAAATATTATAAGAATGTGTTATCATTTTCATCCCAGATGTGGGGACATGGGGTTGCTTCAGACTGTCTGCAGCAGCTGACTATGATTTGCCTCATGCTCTAACAGAGGCGTCTTGTTTTAAGAAAGAAAAAAAAACTAAACTAAAATATCCCAGTCATATTATTTTACCAAAAAAGACTCAGGAAGGATACAGATGATGGGGTGAAAACCTGCTAGCTCAGAGAAGCAGAGAAAGCACCCAGATGATCTTCTTATTCTACCAACATTCCAGTCAAAAAACCTAAGCTAAAAAACCCAGAGGAACCTAGAGAAAGAAGCTCAGAAGGAGAAAACCCCAAAGGAGGAAGTCCAAAGGAAGAAGAACTCTAAAGGAAGAAGAACTTTCTGAAGAAGAAAGAACTCCAAAGGAGAAAACCTCTGATGGAATCCAAACTCCTTCTCCACACTGTCTTAAATACCCTCAGCTCAATGCCCCTCCTTTCTGTTTAATCCCTGTAACTGGTTTCCTGCTCTACCTCTTAACCTAGGGTTAACTTTATTTAATCCTGTGTACAGAAAGCTCTTGATTAAAGGTGTGTTCTCAGAGCTGAGCCACACCTTAAGTACTTGTTCACAATAAACAGAAAGTTCTGGGACTAAAGGTGTATGCTTAGAGGTGAGTCTCACTATAACCATTTGTTTACAGTAATCAGAAAGTTCTAGGTTAAAGGCTGAAACACTCCACAATTACAAGTAGATTTTTCAATTCACATACTTAGGGTTCGAAATGTGACCAAATACTCTGCAACAGAGGCGTGGTTTTGCTAGCCACAGATAGTATCTGCGATTGTGTGACATTTGGAATTCTGGGAGCATTTCAGAGGGTATATAAATGTTAGAGTCTCAGTTGCTGGTCATTCAGAGTGATTGTTGTAGTTTCCTAGCAGTTGTGCTCAAAGAAGAATCACAAAGAAATTAGATTAAGGGATCTCTCTCCCCCTCCTCGATCCTTCTTTCTCTCCTTGTTATAGTTCAATAACAGCCACACAAAACATTCAGTCATCAGTTACATATTGATGATTTATTGAACGCACACACCAAAACTGATCATTGCCATCATGACCAGTGTCACCTCTTGGTCATCACAGGTCTTGGAGCCTAACTGTGATGCTGGTCTGCTTCCAAGACAGGCTTTTTATAAGAGAAACCATATCAAGATAACAACCAGGTAACCAGGTATAGGAAACAAGCCACATCCAGGTAGCAACCAGTTTTGTGTATGAAACAAACCTCATCCAGGTAACAACCAGGTAGGAAGCAAGGAAAGGGCAGTACTACTTGCTAGACAAAACACTTCTAACTGACCTTTAATTTGATTGGTCCCAAGTAGAGCTGTAGTTGGGGAACCTTTAGTGTCAAGGTAACAAAGTAAGCAAGTATGAGTAATTTCATCTTATAACCAAAATGGAGACTGAAGACAAAAATGGTGCAGTTATTCAAAGAGCTCAAGCAGGCCTCAACATCCTATCTAATGAAAGGGAGTGAAACAGGGACAGGAGAATAAAGGGTGGGAAAAAGATGAACCCACAAAGTAACAAAGACCGGCTACAAGCATAGACCAGCTACAAGCAAAGAAACAACAAGAAGAAAGAAATTAGATTCGGGAACCTCTATCTCTCTCTCTTTACCCTCTGTCCTTCTTTCTCTCCTATCTAGTGATAGGGGCTGAAATCAGGGGGCTAAAGAGTAAGAAAAAGGAAAAATCCACTAAGTAGCAAAAGACAAGGTACCCTCCACTCCCATCTGACTGTTTGGCTCTGTACTTCTTTCTTCCAGTCTCTTCCCTTCCAGACCCCATCTGCTTAATCTCATCTCCTCTATACTACCAGGATGGTTTTACAAATGACATTTATAGTTTTGATTCTTCAGAACCATGATAGGTCAAAAGGTGAAGAAATTTGTCATCTCACTAAAGCAGAAACCCTTGAATTCATTATAAGACTATTGTGAGAACAGAGGTCACTTTAATACAGAAATGTACCCATTAACTCTCCTCCATGATGTATTTACAGGCAACATTTTGGTTCTCAAAATAAAACCCATGACCATTGCTAGTAATACAAGTACAAAGAACATGCAGGTGTGATGATTCTTAGCCAAAAAAATAAATGTTCACCAAGTAGTCCATGGGCTATATTTTTCTCATTACTCTGTTCCTAAATCTTTCCTGTATAACTCCCACCCCCTCCCACAGTGAATAAGGCTACTTCTCTGCCTTCTCACTTTAGTCAGTAAAATAAAGCATAAAGTTGCAAATTTTAGTAAACAAAAAACACAGAGTCCCCAGATGGAAATCTGGTGCATTGAAATCCTAGGACACTTCCTCTCGATGTTGTTCCTCTCCCTGTTTGGGCAGAACAGGAAACAGAGCCAGGGAGCCAGCCCAGGTACATCTACACCAGTCCAAACCTACCCTATCCTCTTTCACATAGGTGAGCCCCATCAGATCAACAGAGCTATCTCATTGACCCCTGAGACATGAGCCATGGACATAATTTCTTATATCCCACTGAATCTGTGGTTGCATATGATAAGCATTATTATCTTGAAAGCCACTCAGTACAGCCTTTTAAAGGAAGTATGTTAATGCAGTACATAGAAGCATGCTGACTACGGAAAGAATCCCAGGATTGTCTCTAAATGTCTATGAAAATGTGTTCTCCCTTTCTACTTCATCCTGCACATTGAAACACTAGAAGTGAGAAGTATTCCTATTGTATATTTTCCCTCTTAATACAGAGAGCTGAAACCCTTCCAACATGTCTGTTACCCTACACATCACTGACGTCAAGAACTACCTAGGCTGACAATGACCAATGACAGCCATGCTTTCCATTTCAAATGAGTGAATTCACTAAGTTTAAAGCAAGCAAAAACAAAAGAATAAAGAGTAAGCAGCAAATATCAAAGCAGCAGACAGATGGCAGAACACCCAACAGAAAGGGCTGAATAGCTTGACTGAGAGAGCAAAGGTAACAACATCAAACGAGGGACTTACAAACAGTGAGCAAAAATCAACTGGGGAAGCCAACAGGCATGCTGGAGTGACCAAGGCAGAGGATCTTTACTATCCTCTTCATAGACCAGCTTCTAACTTCCTCTTCCCACTTGTAGACAATTTAACCCAATGATATAAACAATAGTAACATCTGTTTGAATGTTCTCTTGCAGTTCTCAAAGACACACTGGGTTTTAATAACATTAGCTGCTTACTGTTTGCCTTTCATTCTAACAAAATGGGGGTGAGGAGGATAGGGCAACCTGCCCTAGAATAAGGTGTTTTCAAGAAACTTGAAATCTAAGTGGACTGGGAGAACTAAGGAGCATTGATTGCTATCTGTTGACCCCCACCCACCTGAATGAGCAGTGCTGTGTGGCTCCAGTCACTTTCAAAAGCCAGGTATCCTCCACATGGCCTCTCTCAGTCTCCAGAAATGGAGGAGAAACCCTTCTTGTGGCCAGCACACTTTATGTCCATTTATATATTTTAAGACATGCCACAACAAATATTCTAGTGTGATAAAAAGCCAAGCTCATCTGAGAAAGTAGAAATCAAGGAAATTAACATCAAGATCCAGATAGGGGATGCAGAATATCTCAGTGGTGGAAGTTACAGATGTGACACATCCTCCAATTCCTAAACCAGATGTTTTGAAATAAAATGAGAACATTTGAGCAGGAGAGGATCTCTGTGTTCATTTTTTTTATTAGACTCTGCTCTTAGATGTACAAAAGTCATCATAATTTTTATTTTAAAAGAGCCAATGTAAGTTTTGCCTTGGGCTGGTAAGACTAAGCCCCAACCTGAAGATATTCCATTTCTTATATCACTCCCATCTGTCCTGCAGAGACTGGAGGTCAGTACTACATTCCAGAGGAAATCTCACAGAGAGGAGAGAGACTACAGTGCAGAAGCCCTATTACAGCCTGGAACACCCTCTTGCCCCTGACAAACCGAAGCTATGCTGAAGGCAAAGCAGAGAGACTGTGAGAAAAACTAGCCAACTCAGTTTGTCTCTAGAAATGCAAGAAGAATTAAAAGTAGTGGGAGAGGAACAATGAGAAAGATCAATTGCTCAGGGAAGAAACAGATGTAGACTGGCTTGGTATGCATATACACTCTCCCTGGAAGAGCTCTCTTAATCCACTACATGATGTGCACTCCTGCAAAACCATTTCATGTTCTCGGTTAAACCTGGATGATGGGAGATTCTTAAGCTACTTCAATTCAACAGGAAGTTATTAAGCATCCACTTTGTACAGGGCACTGTGCCAGGTGATACGGAGGCAATAATGATGAACGAAACATGGATTCTGCCCTCAGGGAGCTTTTGGCCTAGGTAAGACATGAACAGAAATAATAAAGGGAACTACAAGATACTTTGGTGTATGCTCTAATATAGGAAGTACAAAGAGGAAAAAGATTAAAGGTAGCTGACATGGAAGCAAACAGGATGCTAGGGAGCCTCAAGGACCCAGTGGCCATGGAGATGCATGCTGAGGAGTAGAAAGGATTTTAAGGAGAGAGGAGAGGGGGAAGTAGGACCACAAAGCCTGGTTAGACTGTGTAAGAATAACTAATACTACATTAACATTTCCATCTTTGTCAAACTAACCCATCTGAAGAGACCAAAGTCACTGGGAAGAAACTGAAAACACACAGGGTAAAAACAGGATACAGAATGATGCCCTATTCATTTTCCACCTGCCTTTTCTAGTTGTCATAGATGACTATTTCTTTGGCTTACAAATGAGTGAGTTCAGCATAGTCCAGTATACCCCTATGCCAGTTATTACTAAAACAAACAGAACAAAAGAAGAGGGATGACAATGGTTGGAATTAACAGACTGAATTTTGAACCATTTGCCTTACTCAATATCATCTTTCCCCTGTTCCTTTCTAACTCCCTTTACTCCAGTTTTTAAGCTATCTGCCAGCATCTGACAATAGTCTAGTTTATCATCACAATAAAGAATCTGACATGCTTTGGTAATTACATCATGTCTCTCATAGCTTCCAGCTCCAGGCACCCTACCTTGCATACTGCTAGTTCAATTTGAAACAGATTCTTCTGGGTTTAAAGGGATCTAAAACACATCATAAAAGTTGCTCCTATCCTGCAAAAAATTATTAATGATGGCCAATGGAGCAATTGAGCATTTAATTGCATTTAAGAATCTTATTTTATTTATTTTAAGGTAATCATCCCAATGGACAAAATAAAATGCAAGTTTTGTTACATAAATGTATTCAAACCGAATAGACTGCTGGAACCCCTTCAAAAAATTCCTCAGAGAAGTACATGTTGATGTTCTTGCCTTAAAAAGATACAAGGCCTGGTCACCCAGTGTGCTCTGTGTGAGTACCATCCAGGCTATGGGCTGCATGGTATCAAACGGTCAAATATAGGTTAAGCTTCCTGTTGCAGCCACCAATGTCCATCATTATTCAAAATAAATATGCTAACTTCTTAGTGAACAACTGGTTCTAGCTAGGTCATTTAGCAAAACTTCTGTGAAAATTGCTATATTCTAGTCAATAGCTGCAACAATGAAACAACTCCAAGGAACAGAAGGTTATAAAGAAAACTGCCTCCCTTTGCCTCAGTTTCTTCCTTTGAGCAATGGGGATAAATATGGTGGCTGCCTTACGGCAGGGCTGTGGGAAATGAGTGCACTGAGTTTAGACCACTTCAAAGCACCACTGGGTGCACAGAGAGCACCCAGTCGGTGTAGACGAGTGTATGAAAGGGTAGAGAAGCTCATCCTGAGTGAGCCAACCCAGACTCAGAAGGATGCACATGGCATCTATTCACTTATAGTCGGATTTTAGCCATATAGCACAGGATAATTATCCTACAACCAATGCACCAAAGGGAACATGAACATAGACTTTGTTACCTGTCAGTGAGACACTTTGCCCTAGTGGTGCTGCCTTGTAGGCCCCCAGTGTATGAGGAGGCTCTTGGCCCTCATATGACTGCTGAATTGGGGCAGGGGACTATTATGTAGGGACATTCCACTCCAGAGGAGTGGGATGGAAGGGGTAGGGGGTAGAGGGTGGGAGGGCAGAACTGGGAGGGGTGGAAAGAGGACACTCTGTGATGGAGATGTAACCTGAAGTAATAAATAAATATTAAAAATAAAATTTTAAAAAAGGGTAGCCATCGATCTCTCTGCTGCAGCCTGGGATTTGGATTTAATTCAAAGCATGCTGTTTGGGAAGCTGTTCTAAAGAGTGAATCCCTGTTGGTAAAAGTCTCAGCCTTCCTCCCCCCACACTCACCCCTCCCAGCCCTTGAAGCCTTGACCACAGCATATTTTGTGGCTTTTCAAATGACCACAAACAGCAGGAATTCTTTTCATGGCTCTTCAGGCTTCTTTCCTGCCTATCAGCGTCCATAAGGAGCCAGCAGCCATTGGAAATTTGGGCACTTCACCTCCAGCCACTTCCGGAGCCTGAGTCCCTCACTTCACTCAGGAGCAGAGCACCTGCTTTGAGGGAGCACACACCAACAAGTCAACAAATGGACCTCAGGAAGAAACACCCAGCTACGCCCATGGCCCGCAACACAAACATAACTGGTTTTGCCTTTTCCGATTTCCAAGGAAGTTCTGTGCAGATCTAGAGGTGCAAACACAGCTATCTGTCCCTGCAGAGGATTTCTGAGCAAGGGAGGAGAAGGGAGCAAACTTTCCAGGCCTTTACTCTACATCAATCCCAGTTAATGCTTTCCCAGTATTTAACTAAAGCACAAGAGCACATAATTAGAAAATGTCTAGGTTTTTATACTGGCTTCCCTTTCTGCTTTCTCAAGCAATTCTGACATACAGAACACTTGTCCATCCTTATAAATACATATGGTGTGAAGGCTCCTGGCTTCTGTCGGCTCCTGCGGACTCAGCTGCTAGATTGTTTATCTACTTCACAGGTGAGAAAACTGAATCTAAATGAAGTTAAAACTTGAAGCCCTCACACTGTCACTCATGCATGGGAGGTCAAAGGTTCTTGCTTTCCAGTATGTCACACTCCCTCCATGCTACTTCTACTGGAATCTATGGTCAAAAGGAAACAAACAAACAAACAACAACAAATACAAAACAAAACAAAAAAAACAAACAGGATATCCAATCTGCACACGGACCTGTACACCCAGGAGGGGAAAACAGCCATACCACAAGAGCAAAGGTAAGTGAGATTTTTATTTTTCCGGAGTTTCCAACAGGGCAGCACAGTGTGCACTGTAGCAGACAGGCATGGACCTAACCCAGTCACAGCAAAGCAATTAGGAGCCAAGACTGACTGCAAACAGAGCCTGCCACTGTGTGTTCTCCACAAATCCTGGGGCGGGTGGGTCACTCACCCTAGCACCCAAGCAACTGAGGCAGTCAGCAACAGGCACACTGAGGCCAGCATCCATTGTGGGTGGAGCTCCCTGTCTGCACAGTCAGCCTACCTGGGAAGCCAGAACTACTGGGTCAGTGAGAGGAGTACTCAGACCCAACCACAGCTCTACCTGCCTTTCTGAGGAGACCTGGCAGCTCCCAGGTCCTCTGAGGATAGATAGCCCTCTCCCCACTCCAATCCCCTCTATATTAGTCCAATTGGGTCACAAGAAGTTGAAGAGAGCGAGAGCCATTCTATTACAGGAACCTGCCCGCCATCTGGAGGTAAACACCAGGATCTCAGGATCAGCCAACCCCCCCTCACCCCCCCGGGGGGGGGGGACAGGGAGTTTTCCTGAGCACCAAGGTCAGCTGACAAAAGAAACAAAAAGACAACACCAGGGTCAATCAGATGACAAAAGATCAGCAGAAAAACATGGTAAAAAACAAAACAAAACAATAGGATGTTTCCAGATCCTAGCAATAATGCTACAGACAACTCTGGAAAGCCAAACACAATTGAAACAAAGGAAAATGACCTTAATCCTATGCTTATATTAATAATAGAAGGCCTAAGGGAGGAAATCAAATACCTCAGAGAGCAACAACAAAGTACTGCAAAGGAGGTGATGGAAATGAATAAAGCTCTGAAAGAAATGGAAGACCTGAAAAGGGAAGTTGAAGCAATGAAGAAAATCCAATCTGAGACATCCATAGAACGGAAAAACCTTAAGAAAAGAACAGGAACTACACACACTAGCATCACCAACAGAATACAAGAGATGGAAGAAAGAATTTCAGGCTCAGAGGATAAAATTGAAGAAATTTTGTCAAAGAAAATGTCAAATCTAAAAAAAGTCCTGACACAAAACCTTCAGGAAATCAAGGACACAATGAAAAGATGAAATCTCAGAATAATAGGAATAGAAGAAAGAGAAGAGTCTCACCTCCATGGACCAGAAAATATCTTCAACAAAATCATTGAAGAGAATTTCCCAAATCTAAAAAAAAGAGATGCCTATAATTGCACAAGAAGCTTACAGAACTCCAAATAGATTATACCAGAAAAGAAAATCTTCCCGCCACATAATAATTAAAACACTAAATGTACAGAACAAAGAAAGAATTTTAAAAGCTGCTAGGGAAAAGGGTCAAGTAACATAATGACAAACCTATCAGAATCACACCTGACTTTACTTCAGAGACTCTAAAAGCCAGAAGGGCCTAGACAGACATCTTGCAGACCCTAAAAAACGACAAATGCCAGGCCAGACTACTATTCCCTGCAAAATTGTCAATCAACATAGATAGAGAAAACAAGATATTCCATGACAAAGCTAAATTCAAACAATATCTATACACAAATCCAGCTCTACAGAAGATGTTAGAAGGAAAACTTCAACCCAAAGAGGTTAACTACACACAAGAAAGCACAGGAAGCAAATAGCATGCCTGCAGCAAAACCAAAAAAGGAGATCATTCACACACTATTTCCACCAACATCAAGATGGCAGGAAGTAACAATCACTGGTCATTAGTATCTCCCAACATCAATGGACTCAATTACCCAATAAAAAGGCACAGGCTAGCAGAATGGATACGAAAACAGAATCCCACATTATTCTGCTTACAAGAAACACATCTCAGCAAAAAAGACAGACATTATTTCCAAGTAAAGGGCTGGAAAAAGATATACCAAGCAAATGGACCCAAGAAAAAAGCTGGAGTAGCAATTCTAGTATGCAACAAATTGGACTTTCAACCAACATTAATCAAAAGAGATGGGGAAGGACACTATATACTCATCAAAGGAAAAATCCACCAAGATGAAATTTCAATACTGAACATCTATGCCCCAAATGTAAGACCACCCACATTCATTAAAGAAACACTACTGAAGCTCAAATCCCACATTGAACATCCCACATTAATTGTGGGAGACTTCAACATACCACACTCACCACTGGACAGGTCAATGATGCAGAAACCAGAGAAATAATGAACCTCACAGATGTCATGAATCAAATGGACCTAATTGATATCTACAGAGCATTTCACCCCAAAACAAAAGAATACACTTTCTTCTCGGCACCTCAAGGAACCTTCTCAAAAATTGACCATATAGTCGGTCACAAAGCAAGCCTCAACAGATACAGGAAAATTGAAATTACCCCTTGTAACTTATCAGACCATCATGGAATAAAGCTAGACTTCAACAATAACAAAAACAACAGAGAGCCTACAAAAATATGGAAACTGAACAACTCTCTCCTCAATGATCTCTGGGTCAGGGAAGAAATAAAAAAAGAAATTAAGGTCTTCTTAGAACTAAATGAAAATGAAGGCACAACATACCCAAACTTATGGGACACATTGAAAGCAGTGCTAAGAGGAAAGTTTATAGCACTAAGTGCCTTCAAAAAGAAACTGGAGAGTTCCCATACTAGCCACCTAAAAGCACACCTGAAAGAGCCAGAACAAAAACAAGCAAACACTCCCAAGAGGAGCAGACAAGAGGAAATTATCAAACTCAGGGCTGAAATCAACAACTTAGAAACAAAAAGAACAATACAAAGAATCGACAAAACCAAGAGTTGGTTCTTTGAGAAAATCAACAAAACAGACAAGCCCTTAGCTAAACTAACTAAAAGGCAGAGGGAAAATACCCAAATCAACAAAATCAGAAATGAAAAGAGGGGAATAACAACAGACATTGAGGAGATCCAAAGAATAATTAGGTCCTACTTCAAAAACTTGTACTCCACAAAATTGGACAATCTAAATGAAATGGATGATTTTCTTGATAGATTCCACTTACCAAGGTTTAATCAAGAACAGGTAAACAAATTAAACAGTCCTATAACCCTTAAGGAAATAGAAGAAGTCATTAGAAGTCTTCCAACCAAAAAAAAAGCCCAGGCCCAGATGGCTTAAGCACAGAATTCTACCAGACATTCAAAGAAGAGCTAACACCAATATTCTTCAAACTCTTCCACAACATAGAAACAGAAGGAATACTGCCAAGCACATTCTATGAGGCCACAGTCACTCTGATACCTAAACCTCACAAAGACCCAACTGAGAAAGAAAATTTCAGACCAATTTCCCTTATGAACATGGATGCAAAGATACTTAATAAAATACTTGCAAACCGGATCCAAGATCACATCAAAAGTATCATACACCATGATCAAGTAGGCTTCATCCTAGGGATGCAGGGGTGGTTCAACATTACAAAAATCCATCAATGTAATCCACCACATAAACAAGATGAAAGAAAAGAACCACATGATCATCTCATTGGACGCTGAAAAAGCTTTTGACAAAATACAGCACCCCTTCAAGTTAAAAGTCTTAGAGAGATCAGGCATACAAGGACCAAATTTAAACATAATAAGGCAATTTACAGCAAGCCAATAGCCAACATCAAACTAAATGGAGAAAAACTTAAAGCATTTCCTCTAAAATCAGGGAAAAAGCAAGGCTGCCCACTATCTCCATATCTCTTCAACATAGTACTTGAACTTTTAGCTAGAGCAATAAGACAACTAAAAGAGATCAAGGAGATAGAAATTGGAAAGGAAGAGGTCAAAGTATCTCTATTTGCAGATGATATAATAGTATATATAAGTGACCCCAAAAATTCCACCAGAGAACTTCTACAGCTGATAAACTCCTTCTGCAAGGTGGCTGGATACAAAATCAATTCAAAGAAAAATCAGCAGCCCTTCTTTACACAAAAGATAAATGGGCTGAGAAAGAAATAAGGGAATCAACACCCTTCACAATAGCCACAAATAATATAAAATACCTGGGGGTAACTCTAACCAAGCAAGTGAAAGACCTGTATGATAAGAACTTCAAGTCCCTGAAGTAAGAAATTGAAGAAGATATCAGAAGATGGAAAGATCTCCCTTGCTCATGGATAGGTAGGATCAACATAATAAAAATGGCAATCTTACCAAAAGCAATACATAGATTCAATGCGATTCCTATCCAAATACCAACTCAGTTTTTTACAGATCTTGAAAAACAATTCTCAACTTCATATGGAATAACAAAAGACACAGAATAGCTAAATCAATCATGTACAATAACAGAACATCTGGAGGTATCACCATCCCAGATTTCAAGCTGTATTACAGGACAATAGTAATAAAAACAGCATGATACTGGTATAGAAACAGATGAGTTGACCAATGGAATTGAATTGAAGACCCAGAAATAAACCCACACACCTAGGGTCACTTAATTTTTTATAAAGAAGCCAAAAACATATAATGGAAAAAGGAAAGCATCTTCAATAAATGGTGCTGGTTTAACTGGATGTCAACATGTAGAAGACTGCAAATAGATCCATACTTATCACCCTGTACAAAACTTAAGTCTAAGTGGATCAAGGACCTCAACATAAATCTGGATACACTAACATTAATAGAAGAGAAAGTGGGGAAAAGCCTTGAACTCATTGGCACTGGTAGCAACTTCCTGAATAGAACACCAATAGCTCAGGCACTAAAACAAACAATCAATAAATGGGACCTTATAAAATTGAAAAGCTTCTGTACAGCAAAGGACACTGTCCTTAGAACAAAACAACAGCCTACAGACTGGGAAAGGATCTTCACCAACCCAACATCTGACATAAGGCTAATATCTAAAATATATAAAGAACTGAAGAAATTAAACACCAAAAAATCAAATAACCCCATCAATAAATGGGGTACAGAGCTACACCGAGAATTCACAGAAGAGGAATCTCTAATGGCTGAGAGGCATTTGAGGAAATGTTCAACATCTTTGGTCATCAGGGAAATGCAATTTAAAACAGTTCTGAGATTCCATCTCACACCTGGCAGAATGGCTAAGATCAAAAACTCAAATGATAGCACATGCTGACGAGGATGTGGAGAAAGGGGAACACTCCCCCATTGCTGGTGGGACTAAAAACTTGTGCAACCACTTTGGAAATCAATCTGGAGATATCTTAGAAAATTGAGAATAAATCTACCTCAAGACCCAGCCGTACCACTCTTGGGCATATATCCAAAAGATTTGAAACGAAACCACAAGGACATTGCCTCAACAATGTTCATAGCAGCTTTATTTGTAATAGCCAGAAACTGGAAACAACCCAGATGTCCTTCAACTGAAGAGTGGATTAAAAAAAAAAAAAAACTGTAGTACATTTACACAATGGAATACTACAAAGCTATAAGAAATGAGGAAATCATGCAATTCGAAACCAAATGGATGGAGCTAGAAAAGCTCATCCTAAGTGAGCTGACGCAGTCCCAGAAAGATAAACATGGTAGGTATTCCCTTATAAATGGATATTAACCATACATCACAGGATAACTATCCTACAACCCACACACCAAAATAGATAGGAACCTAGGATATCTATCCAAGGAAAAATTTTACCCACCAGTGAGTCATGGAATCTGCTGCAGGTTAGTGGAACACCACACCCTAGATGGTGTGCCTTAACAAGCTCCAGTACAAGTGGAAGCTCTTGGCCCTCACATGATGCAAGATCTGAGGGTGTATGATATGTGAGGGCCCACCTCATCTGAGGAGAAGGAGAGTTCCAAGTAGAGGAACAAGGTGGGAGGGAGGGAGGGAGGGAAGGAGAGAGGAAGGGAGGGGCCAGGAGGGGAGGAGGGAGGAAACTGTGTTCTAGAAGTAAATAATACTTTTTTAAGAAAAGAGTTAATAAGCTTTAAAAATATAATAAAAATACAATATAAAAATTTCAAACTATAATTTACCAAAAGTATACTTGCCTTACTGGCATGAAAGGAAAATGGACTTAACTTCAGATTAGAATGTTAGACTGCAGGTGGCTACATAGATTACACAAACTTGATAGCAGCTTAAAAGTTCTTTTTTTTTTTTTTTTTTGTAGAGGTATAGGATATTTCCATGGTTTGGCATTAAAAAGCAGGGAACAGGTTTAAAATACTATAAATAAATTAAATGTTACAGCTGTTGAACCTGGTTTTATAAACCTCCAAGGGTTTAAAAAACTTAGAGCTAAGATGAAATACATGAAATGCGTGGTGTTAGCCCATGCCTTTAACTCCAGCAGAGACAGGAGGAGCACTATAGAGTTAGTTGTCTTATAAATTCTAGAGTTACAAGGAACAGGGTGGTGATGGTGCACACCCTTAATCCCATCATTCAAGAAGAATACGCCCTTAATCCCAACCCACTAGAGGCAGAAACAGGCAGATCTCAGAGATCAAGGTCAGCCTGATACAAAACAAGCTCTAAATAGCTTCTATCCAGGGGTGGTGGAGCACATCTTTAATCCCATCAGTTGGGAACCACATGTCTTTTATCTCAATACTTAGAATGCAGAGACAGGCACATAGGATTTGGAAGGATTTAAGTTTAAAAGCTACTTACAAAAGGCAGGCTGCAATTCAAACAAATTGTCCTTTGAGATCTCAAAATATATACACTAAAGGTTTGTTTAGCTCCAAAATATCAAAATAATTTCTTCCTTAATCCGAATTGAAAAATAATACTTTATATATTGTCAAAAAACCAAATTTGCTCCAGGAAAAATATTACCTGACTCCCCCCCCCCAAAAAAAAAGGTAGTGTCCCAGAGTTAGGATTAGGGCAGGGCTCTGTTCTTATCTTTCAGGAGATTTAAAGCATCCATCCAAGGAATACAGGGACAACTGGACAACGGAAACCTCAGAAGAAAACAAATCAGACACCAAAGAAGACAAGTAGCCCAGACGATCCAGCCTTGCAGACTTACTCCATAGCTGTTTCCTCAAAAGTCTACAACCACAACAACTCAAAATCGCTAAGATCATTCAGCTCCACAGACTGCTCCAGCCATAACTTCAGTAAAGCTCTGAAGATCAGCTTCTGTCTAGGAACTTCTTAGGACATCTAAATAGCTGAGCACAAAAGGACTGAACATCAAATGATTCTATTAACATTTTTAACCATTTTTCCATTCTTATTTAGGCCCCAAACAGGTTTACTACGTCCCAAATCAGCAGGAAGACATTTTAAGAGAGCGACGTCCCATCCCCAGAAGGTGGGGAGGGTGTTTTCCCCCACTTTGTTTATTTGATGGATAATAGAAAATTTTGTTATTTAGGGGAAGAGACTAAAAGCGGTTAAATGGTCTTGTTAAATGGGTTTTGGAGGTTAGACCCAGGGACTTCTCTCTTTTTCTTTTCTGTATCCTTCTTTCTCTCCTATGTAGGAATGAACAGACTTGAGAAAAAAATGGGACACAGACATAGTATAGGAAAGATCAAGAAAAAAGGACAGATTATTGTATAAGCCTTTATACCTTTGTATATTGATACAAAATTAATATTATATTTGGTTAAATTTGTATTGATCATTGTATATTAATGCAAAATTAAGATTGTATTGGACTACATCAGTATTGATCTTTGTATATTGATAAAAAATTAAGATTATATTTGGTCACAATTGTATTGACCCTTGTATATTGATGCAAAATTAAGATTGTATTGGGCTACATAGGTATTGATCTTTGTATATTGATAAAAAATTAAGATTATATTTGGTTACAATGGTATTGACCCTTGTGTATTGATGCAAAATTAAGATTGTATTGGGCTACATAGGTATCAATCTTTGTATATTGATACAAAATTAAGATTATATTTGGCCACATTGGTATTGATCTCTGTATATTGATGCAAAATTAAAGGTAATACTTCTTAAAGGTATTGTACCTAGTAATGCTTAAAAAAGAAATGTGACGTTTTGGCCTATTGATACCAACTGTCATAAACTGTTTAGGATAATTAAGAAATGCAAACTAATAGTCATGCAAGCATGTCATTTTGTTAGTTACTATGACAGTCTATCACAGTCATTTTCTAAGCTACTCAGAAATCAAGTTGCTAAGAGACAAGCAACATTTGCTTATCTAAATATAAGAGATAGATAGGGCGTCTTCAAAAACCTCAAGAGATCTGCAGAATATGGCATTCAAAGATGTTTTCTTAACTTAAGAGTTTTTGATATCAAGACATGTCAGCTCCTGACAGCACCCCCTATTCTACTCCAAGTAGAAGATGAGCATCGAAGAATCTCCAGTGGGAGATGGTTGAATTAGTGGCAAGCCTATCTCTTGGCAAGAAAAACTCCTTGTTTCAACTGTAGACAGAATGCTGTCCAAAAAGGACAAAACTTGGAAGCAGGGAAATTGACAGCCTAGCTCTGCCAAGACAGGGTAGGTAAGTCCTTCATAATTCCTGCTCTACAATCAATGTCTGTCAGAGAAACGGGGCCAAATGGCTGAAGATTGATGCTGTAATGTATGGAGAGAAAATGGGAACTGTCCAGGCAGCCACTGGTATGTCATTTTTTAGTTTTGGAAGCTGCAGGCCCTGCACTTCCTATATAATCAGATATATTTATCCCTCTCAGGTCTCTGAGGTGGTTGAAGAATAGATAGCTAGAGTCTCATAGTTAAATTTTGAGTTGTTTAGGAATCAAGAGGGTGTTCTGGATCTAAGAAGATGTTTTTAAAATTGTGAGGCAAGTTAGTATGAAAGCTGAGTTAGATATAGAACTTTAAACTCCTGGAGATGGTTAGATAGTAGAATGTTAAAGTCAGGTGCCAAATACATATGGACTGGACATTGGGAATGTATGTTAAGCCATATAACTCTCATAATTGTGGCCTATTTATTTCTGTTGTTTTGTATTGTATTTATAGTTATAAGAGAAAGAACTATTTGTTGGACTGAAAGGGGGAGCTGTTGGGGGAAAAGATAGACCTTAAACTAAAAAAAAAAAAAGGGTAGAGGATGGGGGGGTTGAGGGGGAGGAGCGTGGAAGGGTGGCACTGGAGTGGGGAGTATGGAGGGGATTGTGATTGAGATGTAACTTGAAGAAATAAAATATAAATTAGAAAAAATCAATTAGGGGATCTAAATTTCCCATGAACTTATGATATGAGACTACAAAGAAAAGCATAAATTAAGTACAAATCTTAATGAAAAAATATAAACTGTTTCACTGTAATTTCTTATACCTGGAAATAAAATACTTTTGTTTTAAATTTAAAAAAAAAGAAAGTGCATGAGGTAATAATTTATGCATAATGTGTGTATATATAGATATAATACATTTAACCTTATTAATATAGAGAGGCACTAAATTTTATAATTCTTAAAAGAAATGTGAATTTAAATGTAGCCTTTTAATTATTATATACTTAGAAATGAGATTCCTTTTAATATGGATATGTTACATTAGAATTAAAAATAAATGTATAGAATTTATCATACATTCGAAAAAATAACAACTTGTTATGGGAGTTATTTAAATGGACTCCATAATAAAAACTTGAAATATTAACTTAATGAGCATAGATTTTACACTCTATATGTACATATATATTTGTATGTTTTAAAATATGAAGTATAGAACTTCTCTAAATTTTGTGTGTGGTGTTTTTAATGTTTATTTATTACTTCAGGTTACACATCCATCACAGTGCCCTCTTTCCACCCCTCCCATTCCAGCCCTCCCACCCTCTACCCCCTATCCTTTCCATCCCACTCCTCTTGAGTGGGAGTGTCCCTACATTTCAGTCCCCAGCCCCATCTGCAGTCATATGAGGGCCAAGGGCATATTTCTATGTGTTAAAATATGAAATATAGACCCTCTCTAAGTTTTAACTTCAGTGTAAAAAATGTATAAACATTATGAAAAACAGTATATTACCTAATGTTTTGAGTCATTAGCTGGTCAATAGCATTCTATAACATGAAATGTTATTTAATATGAGTGCATGTTTTATCTATACCAAGATAGTTATAGCCAAATACAAGCACCAGGCTAAGAAGAATCAAGTTAAAACTGCAATCATTGTCATTAATGTCCTGTGTATGATTCATGTTGGTGTGAAAATGTAAATATTTGCGGTGAATATTTATTTATTTAGTATGATGATGAGATTTAGGGCATAAAATACATTATAAATTATGGATATGAAAACCCATATCCTAGTTTAATACTCCTTTATTTTTTTTAAGTAGACCAAAACTTGTATTTTAGTTGTTAGATTACCCAAGATTTTAAATTATTATTTATTAAACATAGGCTTGGCAAAATACAACTTTAAAAGTTAGAACTTCTATGACATTGTGTTATCAGTCAAAATCGTATGCCAAATATTTGAGTTTATTATGTGAAACATTTATTGTTTTAATACAAGTGAGGAAATGTAGAATTGACCTCATTCATCAACTCCAACTAATCTCATTGCTTTTAACTTCTTTGATTAAATTAAAAAAAAAATAAGACCTTGGTTAAAAAAGAAAAGTCAACTTCATTAACACAAACTTTCAAGTTTTTAGATGCTCCTCACTCCCATACAGACAGGTATGGACTAGAGAGGTGGGGATAGGTTGACCAAAGAGGAAGGGGAAAAAGGTAAAATTTAGATATTCAAGACATTCATAGTTTTATACTTGACTAGAGTCTGAATGTAGGGAAAGAATTATTAGAAATAATACTGTGGACTGTGAGCACTTGTGATTACCCAATGGCATTTTCATGTTAATCAATTGTTCTCCCTTGCATGTCCAGATACTGTGGGGTCTAATTATAATATCAAGCTAATTTAAATTCATTATCTTCTTAAATCGATTTTTTGTTCTTGTCATTTACACATGTCCTGTTAATAAATCTGGCTTTGTTTGAAACAAACAAACAAACAAAAAAAAAAAAACAAAAAACCCTACACAATGCAGAAAGTGGTCACCAGGGCTCACCTAAAGAAGGAATCTGTCCCTCAGACACTTATGTGGGGTTCTGCTAGCCATTTTTGGGGCAGAGATTAGAACTTTTTTGAGTGTGTATGTGTGTCTGTCTGTCTGTGTACATATGTACTTTGTCCAACATGGAGATAGATAGAGGAGGAGCAGGATCAGCAGCATAGTGATTAAAAGAGATGAGTCAGGCAAAGCTCCAAGAATGAATGAGAAGGGCTGTTTCCTTCCTCTGAGTGGAATCAACATTGAGATCCCAAAAAGAAAAGCAAGTAAAACACCTGAAACTATCACTCCACTGGATACTTGGGGATACTCAAGAGAGCTTTGGGTAGGTTCAAGCTGGTCATAGAATAAACAGATAGATGAGGACATAATGATCCTGGAAGGGGATCATCCTGCAGCCCATGGATATAAGAGGTGTTTGTAGTGCATTGTCATCTGTATCCATGATGCCACTTGTCTAATTGAATTTCTTTCCATAGATTCATGTGGGGAATTTCTACTGTTGAGGTTGAAGTCTGGCATTACCTGAAAACCCCTAGTCCAGTGCTAAACAACAGACTCCTCTTTTCAGCAGGGTCCTCTCTTCCATCTGATCTAGGGAATCTCAAACACTATATCCTCTATCTGAGGACTGTCACATAGTCCTCAGGGAAGTTACATGCCCAATCCTTTTTCCTGATAAGAAATCTGCCCAGTGAACCCTGGGGATTCCTGGAGATAGTTCCCCATGCTAATGAGATCTCTTTGTGCTTTAGCTTTCAGCCAATGACATTTATCCATGCCTCTAAGCATGGACAACAACAAACACAAAACAAAAAAAAAACAAACAAAAACTTGTAGTTCTTCCCTCACTCCCACTGCCCATGGGGTAATTAGGTACTGTATTCCCTTTCTTATGATATGACCGTGCTACTACATGTTAATAAAGTATCCCTGGAACTCTTAGCACCACCAAATCAAACACATTCACCTCCAAAACCCCTCCCCACTGCTCGAGGTTTATCATGCCTCTGTTCATGAAACAAACTCTCTCTCTCTCCATGGAGGCATCATGAGCAACCATCTGAGATTTGGCTGTTTATTTTGGGCTTGGGCAGGAAGAACTCATTGCTGTATTGCCCTGCCTAGCCAGGTCTCCTACCAATGACTGCTGGGGCTCATACTTTTGAGCACCCAGAACACCAGCTCACACTCTTGCTTCTCTGCTGCCTCTGCTTCCTAAGCCAGTCTCCTGCCCATGGCAGTCAGACACCACTTCGGGTATCCCGGGCACAAGTTCCTGCTTCTGTCTCATTGCCGCAGCCACCCAGTAGCTGCTTCTGAAGTTTGCCAAGGTGCCAAGCTTTCACCATTTCTCCTGCACCTGCACCGCTCAACATAGTGTTCATCTGCAGCAGCAGCAGCTGGTTACTGGGTTACTGGCTGTCTCTGAAACACCCTTCTGATCCACTTGAATGAACCAAGTCAGACTACTGAAGTCACTTGACTCCATCCAAGAGTTCCTAGTTTCTTGAAGCTGCCCAGCACTTGCAGCTTAGCTAAAAGAGTTGTAACACTTGTGTGTAGTGGAGAAAATTCTTGCTCTGGCCTCTCTGGGATATTCTGTGACATGGATCCTGTCCTGTGTTGCAGCCTTTTCTGCCCTGACCAGTGTAGCCCGGATCTTCTAGTGGAGGGGCAATCACTTCTGGCTTGATACCAGACAAGGCCAGAATTCCCTACTGGATGCCGAATGACAAATTCATATTTAGAGTGCAGGCATAAACCTTGTCATTCCTGTTTCTCCTGGGAATGGAGAGCTCAAGAGCCTGACCTAAGACGTATAACACTCTAGAGATGGTACTGAGCATATCCCCAGCTTTGGTTTTCAGACCTGGTGTGGATTCAGACATGTACTAGGGTCTTTTCCCCCATGTAGCTGCAGCAAGCAGCAAGGGGTCATGGCACTGCCAAGCTGATGAGGCAGATTATAAAAGTGGATTTCTCCATAAATACATCAGAAGAGAAAGAATGCTGCTTTCCAACAAAGGAAGTTCCTCCAGCTTTTCATGAAAGTGCATCTCCTATGGACCCAGGATGCAAACACAGGCCAGATGAAAGCCTGGTCTCCCTTTTTCTACCCTCCACGACATGAGAAATGAAAGGTGTTTACAGGATAACCTAATTCAGAAGCTGGGGGTCTTGATTTAAGGGATCATAGTTTTTTGTTTTGGTTTTTTTTTGTTTGTTTGGTTTTGGTTTTTTGTTTTTGTTTTTTTCGAGACAGGGTTTCTCTGTGTAGACCTGGGTGTCCTGGACTCACTTTGTAAGCCGGGCTGGACTTGAACTCACAGAGATCCGCCTGCCTCTACCTTAGGGGATCATAATTATTTAGTTCCAACCTTCTGAAGTGTCACAGTAATGTTGTAAGAAGCCAAAATCCCTAGAGCTAAGACTTTTTGAAATGATACTAAAAATATACAAGAAATGTATACAAGGCATGAACTGTAAAGTGCTGGAGGAAAAGAATGCATGCAAACTAAGCTAACATGTGACAAGGAAGAAATATAGATGGTGTGACCTTGTCTAAACTGAAAATCCACCTCAATCCCTTTACTTTTTCCTTAGAAAATATTTGTTACTTTCTCAGGATATTCATATTGACTACCTCCTCTTGCGTGTTTTACTTTCTCTTTTGTGGTTCTGGGGATTTGAACTCTGGGCTTCATTCCTGTTAGGCAACCTCTGTATCCCTCGCTCTTATACTGATTGTTCATGTCATTACATTTACACTGTAAAATTGCATCTATTTTTTCCAGACCCAGGACAACTTGAGCCCACATATCTCACTTTATGTAACAGATTTTGTGAAATTTTGAAGTAGAAAGAATTTGGACATAGTGCTATAAATGTGTAAGGAAATGGTGCCATCTAAGAAATGGGTTTCAGCAAATTATTAGGCATAAAGCAAATTATTCTGGAAAGAGACCATACTTTTATAGAGGCATTCTCATTCTAAATATATTTGTATTTCCACACACTGAAGTTTTCTACAATGAAGACTGCCCTTTATTTTCTTATTACTTCTGATTGGCTTGATATCTTTAGAGTCTTGTACAATTTGTATTGCTGGGGTGAGACATAAGTATATGGGGCCTGACCCTTTAAGTGAAAAGAGAACAAATTGGAGGCCACTAGGGTACAGTTTGGTATATTAACTCACTCCTCGTTTAAATTTTAGGCTAATAGAATGAAGTCACAGTTGGGCGGAGAGAAGACTAGTTTCCTGCCAGTCTTTGTAGCTGCTGAGTAAGTAGACTGAAAGGCTAGCTGCTCCCTAGTGAGTAATAACATAAGACTGAGCACAGACAAAACAGTTAAGCTTTCCCAGCTCACATACATCCACCCAGACTCACATACACAGCACACCTACTGTGTTACTTAGAATGTAAGTTAGTGTAGATAGCAAATGTCCAACATCACAAAGGTTTTTTTTTATTTTTTTTCCTTTATTTTTTATTTCTTCAAGTTACATCTCAATCGCAGTCCCCTCCCTATTCCCCCTCCACTCCCACCCTCCCACCCTCAGCCCCCCATCCTCTTCTCTTTTTTTTTTCTTTTAAGTTTAAGGTATATCTTCTTTCCCCCTACAGTTTCTCCTTTCAGTCCAACAAATGGCTCTTTCTCTTATAATAATAAATACAATACAGTACAACAGAGGTAATTAGGCAACAGTTATGAGGGTTATATGGCTTAACGTACATTCCCAATGACCAGTCCATATGTATTTGGTACCTGACTTTAACATTCTACTATCTAACCATCTCCATGAGTTTAAAGTTCTATATCTGACTCAACATTCATACTAATTGCAACACAATTTTAAAAGTATCTTCTTAGATGTATAACACTCTCTTGACTCCTAAACAACTCAAAATTTAATTATGAGACTTTATCTATCTGTTCTTCAACCACCTCAGAGACCTGAGAGGGATAAATATTTCTGATTTTATAGGAAGTACAAGGTCTGCAGCTTCCCAAACTAAGAAATGACATACCAGTGGCTGCCTGGACAGTTCCCATTTTCTCTCCATACATTAAAGCATCGCTCTTCAGTCGTTTGGCCCTGCTTCTCTGACAGACATTGATTGTAGAGCAGAGGTTATGAAGGACTTACCTACCCTGTCTTGGCAGAGCTAGGCTGTTGACTTACCTGCTTCCAGGTTTTGTCCTTTTTGGACAGCATTCTGTCTACAGTTGGAGCAAGGGGCTTTTCCTACCAAGAGATAGGCTTGCGACTAATTCAATCATCTCCCACTGGAGATTCTTCGATGCTCATCTTCTACTTGGAGGAGAATAGGGGGTGCTGTCAGGAGTTGATATGTCTTGATATAAAAAAAAATCTAAAGTTACGAAAACATCTTTGAATGCCATATTCTGCAGATCTCTTGAGGTTTTTGACAACGCCCTATCTATCTCTTATATTAGGGTAAGCAGATGTTGCTTGTCTCTTAGCAGGTTTATTTCTGATTAGCTTAGCAAGTAACTATAATAGGCTGTCATAGTACCTAACAGAATGACTGGCTTGCATAATCATTAGTTTGCATTTCTTAATTATCCTAAACAGTTCATGACAGTTAGGAGTAAAAGGCCGAAACATCACATTTCATTTTTTTTCTTTACCTCCTAACCCTTCCATCCCATTTCTCTGGGGTGGGGTGTCCTTATATAACAGTCCCTCATCTCAGTTGAGAGGTCGTATGAGGGCCAAGAGCCTCTTCATTCATTGGGGATCTATGAAGCAGTACCATCAGTGAAAAGTGTCTCGTTGCCTGGGAGAGGGAACTAATAAACAAACAAATCAATAAGCATACAATAGATAAAAAAGACTAAAAAATAGAAAAAATATAACTAATATATAAAAAATAAATAAAGAATAAAAATTAAAAATAAGAAGTCTATGTCCAAGTTCCCTTTGGTGTGTTAGTTGTAGTATTGATACCTTCTACTATATAGCTAAAATCCTACTATAAGTGAATAGATGCCATATGTGTCCTTCTGAGTCTGGGTTAGTTCACTCAGGATGAGCTTTTCTAGTTTCATCCATTTGGCTGCAAATTGCATAAAGGTTTTAAGAAGAGAGTTTCTTCTTCTCCCATAAACAGGCAACTAAAGACTATCAGTAGCTTCTGGTTTGGGGGAGAGCTTAAGATCCTTGTAGACTTTCCTCCATCACTGGGAATTATCATGGGTCCAGCATATGGTCCCGGATGGATAGCAGCAACCATTTCCTTTTGCAATGGAATAGAAAATAGATTATGAAGAGAAATAGAAAAAAGATTATGAAGAGAAATTCAAAGTATTATATTTGTTCCTTTTCATCCACCTAATGTAAGCCACTTAAAATGTTTTTTTGTTTGTTTTTGTTTTTTTGAGACAAGGTTTCTCTGTGTAGCTCTGGCTGTCCAGGAACTCACCTCTGTAAACCAGACTGGCCTTAAATTCAGAGATCTGCCTGCCACAACCTCTGGAGAGCTGAGATCATAGGTGTGCACCATCTCCTGGCTCACTTGAAATGTTTTAAACACATTTCCAGGCTCTGTTTCAGTGAGAACTTCCAGCCAAAGTGATGTGAGAGAACAAGAAATGCCTAAATTCCTGACAGTGTCAGCAAAGGCCTTATCATTGCTGTCTTGCTTCCTGCCCTTCCCACTGTCTTGGACCATAAGTGAAGGGGCTGATAGGTTAATATAAGTTAGATTTAGTGAATA
>CAJQZJ010033704.1:2905312-2916608 GCA_907164525.1 Lophiomys imhausi
TAATAAATAAGTGTTAAATAATAATTTAAAAGTTCGGTTTCACATAAGTCTACCCACCCTGAATAACTAATCAAGATTCTTTCAGTGAGGTGGTTTTGTAGCTATTCAAATCTGAATGTCTGCACACACACACCCTCTACCTACACAAATCTAATTAAATATATTTTTATTGGACTAGAAAGTCATTTTAAATATACAAAGTAATAACATGAAGATTCATTTCATTTCTAACTTTCCACAATGTTGGTACAATATTGACCTATAAAGTAGCAAGTTTCCTTATGACGTTTTCGTACTGTTTGGTTTTTGTGGATCCTCCACCCACCCCTGCTCTCCCTCAATTCCCCATTGTTCATGCCCTCCTAAGTCAATCCAGCCCCTTATTCAACCTTTTACTTTTATATCACATGTGTCCTATTACCCTTCTCCCCATTGCCCTTAATGTCTCTTTTTCCCTCTCTCATAGGCCCCTTCCTAGTTCCTTGTCATCTATACTTCCCTACTTTAATGTAAGATGTGCATATATAAAAATTAGAAGCCACTTTTATCTAGCTACTTGGGATTCTAGTCTTCTTCTCTTTGCATGCCTCTCCCATTATTCCACACATAAAACCATATTTGGATCCTTTCTCCTTATGAGTTTATCATTTCTAATTTACCATTAAGCAAAAAAAAGTACCCTGGCCAGACATTTATAGTGCACCAATTCTGAAGTCATATCACACTTTCTGCTAAAAATACTCAGTTCTTAGTATATCATTTGCAAAGGTAAGCCAGTTTTCAAAATTACAGACTACCAGAAAATTCTTACATGAGATGAAATTTTTTAAATCAATGAGGCGTGTATGTGTTTTCAAATTATAATACCAAATCTGGATGATCATTCACCATGTGGGTGAAGTCTGGCTTGCCTACCCACTTTAAGGCTTTCTAGAAAAGATGACAAGACATTCTTATGCAGCAGGAAGACTTGTCCCAGAGAACTATCTAAATTCAGCACACCAAAGGACCTTGCCAGCCATAGCTTTGAAAGGCTGTGATTCTTCACATGATTTAAGGTTACCTAACACTAGATTATAAAATTAACAACTTCTAGATCACAGAAGCTCCACAAAATCCAAGCTTATTTCTTGCCTACACCGTCATCCACTGAATTTCTGTGACCAATCTCTAATAGTCATAGAATACCCAGACTCCTAACATCACATGTTTGCTCAGGGTAGTTGAGAAATATGAAATACTGCATTGTGACTTCATGGCCAAGCTTGGATATTATAGCATGTATAGCCTGTCTCATTATTTAGAACATACAGCCTTAACCTAAATGAAAAGGAATATAGGAGATATGTTCCTTCATTTTGTCCTGAACAAGAAAATGGGACCAGGGATCGATGAGTGGGACTTCATATCTCAGGTCACAGTGCTGATGTACACTTGCCCCTCCTGTTTTACTATGTGGACACAGGTGAACTTCTGAAGATGAAACATCTGTCCTGTCTGACAGCCATGAAAGAATGGGGAACTCTTGGCTATCAATTGCAGCCTTTAGTAGCTGTGTTGGACTGCTGCTGCTGTGTGTGCCAACCCACCTCTTGCAGCACTGTAACATGCCTTTCATCCATTCTGGGAAGGGGAGTGGTGAGCCTTTCCACACCCCAGATAACAGAGAGAGAGTCCAAGAACACTTACCCTGATTAGAAGATTTTAGTTGGTGTATTAGCATTCTTTGAAATAAAAATATTCTATCTCCCCTGCCATTCTACTCCATGTAGATGATGAGCATCAAAGAATCTCCATTTGGAGATGGCTGCACTAGTGGCAGCTTGTCACTGGGCAGAAGAAAGTCCTTGCTTTAACTGTAGACAGACTGCTGTCTGAAAAGGACAAAACTTGGAAGCAGGTAAGTCCACAGCCTAGCTCTGCCAAGACAGGGTAGGCAAATCCTTCATAATTCCTGCTTTACAATTAATATCTGTCAGAGATACTGGGCCAAAAGGATGAAGATAGATGATCCAATGTATTGAGATATATTGGGGACTGTCCAGGCAGCCACTTGTTTGTCATTTCTTAGTTTTGGAAGCAACTGGCACTGTACTTCCTGTTTATTCATATATATTTATTCTTCTCAGGTCTCTGGTGTGGTTGAAGACTAACTGGTTATGGTCTCACAGCTAAATTTTAAGTTGTTTAGGAATTAAAAGGATGTTCTAGGTCTAAGAAGATGTTTTTAAGTTGGTAATGCAAGTTAGGATGGAAACTGAGTTAGGCATAGAACTTTAAATTTGAGATAGATATAGAATATTATTATCAGTTGCCAAACACGTATGGACTGCACATTGGGAATGTATGTTATACTTTCTAATTTTCATAATTGTGGCCTAATTGTTCTTATTGTTTTGTATTGTACTTATCATTATTGGAAAAAGAACTGTGAAGGGTATGGTGGCGCATACCTGTAATCCCAGCACTCGGGAGACAGAGGCAGGCAGATCTCTGTGAGTTCGAGACCAGCCTGGTCTACAAAGGGAGTCCAGGACAGCCAGGGCCTATTACACAGAGAAACCCTGTCTTTAAAAACCAAAAAAAAAAAAAAAAGGAAAAGAAAAGAAAAAAGAAAAAGAGCCTTTTATTGGATTTAAAAGGGAGAACTGTTGCGGGGGGAAGATATACATTACATTGAAAAAAGAAAAAGCAGATAGGAGGGTGAGGGGGAAGAAGGTAGGAGGGTGGAACCAGGAGGGGGAGGAGGAGGGGACTGTGATTGAGATGTAACTTGAAGAAATAAATAAATGTTGGGGAAAAAAAAAATTCTATCTCCAGGAGGGATTCCTTCCCAAGATCATCAAGAAAGAAGACTTTCAAAGCAGTATTTTTTTTAACAGTGTCAGACCTGTGACAGAAAAAAATCCTAACTGTGCTCTTTCAAAACTCTGAATAAAAGATACAGTAATGTCATCCTGACTGACTCTTCGTGCTTCCCTCCTTCCTCCCACTTACCCCTGTGATGATCTGGAGATACAGTGAAGGTCACAGCAGCTCCTTCCTCCAGCAGATCTGCCCAGGTCATGGGGTAAACATAGTAGTCAAAAGCATGTAACATGAGAGAAAATTAAATTTTGTTTCCTTCATAAAGTCACTGAAAATTTGCAGAATAACCTACTGCAACCAAATAGATACAGGTTCCATGTGATTGCTTCTCAAGCCAATGTTTTTTTCCATGTAATGGCATTATGTTGTGAGAAACTTCATGTTTGTATGGTATATAATATGTTCTGGATTTTTAAACTAGGCCCATAAAGTCACAGAATTTCAGAAATTTGCATAAAGCTGGACATGATGGCATATGCCTTTAATCCCAACATTCAGGAAACAGAGGCAAGTGGATTTCTGTGAGTTGAGGCCAGTCTGTGTACACAGCAAATTCCAGGTCAACCAAGGCTTCATAGTGAAACCGTGTCTCAAAAGGGGAGAGGCAGGGATAGAAATGTTGCTCAATGAATGTCTTAGTTTGGGTAACTATTACAGTGATGAAATAGCACTACCAAAGAAACTTGGAGAGGAAAAGGCTTGTTTGACTTACAACTTCCATACAGGAACTCAAACAGGCAGGAACCTGGAGGCAGGAGCTGATGCAGTGGCCATGGAGGAGTGTTGCTTACTGGCTTGCTCCCCATGGCTTGATCAGCCTGCTTACTTATAGAACCTAGAACCATCTACCTGACCAACAATGGGTTGGTCCCTCCTCAATCAATCACTAATTAAGAAAATGCTCTACAGGCTTGCCTGCAGCCCAGCCTTCTGCAGGTATTTTCTCAGTTGGAATTCCCTCCCCTCAGGTGGCTTTAGCCTGGGTCAAGTTGACATAAAATCAGCCAGCACAGTAATTAAGAATGCATACTGCTTTTGTAGAGGACCAGAGTTTGACTCCCACCATCCACATCAGGCATCTCGCAAACACCTATAGCCTCAACTCTTAGGGTATAGTACATCTCTGTCTTCTGTGAGCACACACCTTCACAGACACATAAATATATAGTTAAAAACAATAAATTAGATCATTTTTTAATGGACATGGGTTAGCTCACTCAGACCCAGAAGGATGCACATGGCATCTATTCACTTATAGTCAGATTTTAGCCATATTGTACAGGATATCTATACTACAACCAACGCATCAAAGGTAACATGGACATAGACTTTTTTGTTTTGTTTGTGTGTGTTGTTTTTGGTTTTGGTTTTGTTTTGTTTTTGTTTTTTAGTTTTCTCTCCCTGGCAATGAGACACTTTTCACTGCTGGTTCTGCCTTGTAGGCCCTCAGTGTATGAGGAGGCTCTTGGCCCTCATATGACTTCTGAACTGGGGTGGGGGACTGTTATGTAGGGACACTCCACTCCAGAGGAGCAGGATGGAAGAGTTAGGGGGTAGAGGGTGGAGAGCGGGGCTGGGAAGGGAGGAAAGAGGATAATATGATGGAGACGTAACCTGAAGCAAAAAATAAATAAATTTTTAAAAGAAAAGAAAATGAGTAAAGCCCAAAGCATTAGAGCAAACATGCTTAGAATGAGCACAGAAATAAACTCACGGAGACTGAAGAAGTCATATGACTGAGACCCTGTAGCACACTGTGACATCCAGGTGCTGGGACTACAGGCAAACACCACTATGTATAGCTACAATTCTAATTTCGATTAAAACAATAACAGCAACAACAACAAAAAAATGGATATGGTTAGTTTAACTTCACTGTGTGGCTCTCCATCACTATTTGTTGCTCTCTTCCCCCAAATATAACCACTATTTCTTTTTGAGTTAATAATAATCAATTCATAGTCCTTAGTCATTTTGTCATATAGCCATATCTTTCTTAGTTTAGCTCATTGCTTGATATTATTTAAATGAAAATTCTTATGTATGTTTTTGGAACTTGCTCTTTAAATGTTTTTAAAATTTTTATGTGTATATGTGTGTCTCTATCTGTGCATGCTACAAGCATATTTAATGTATGTGCAGCTGTCCATAGAGTCCAGAAGAGGATGTTAGCTTGCCATTGACCTGGAGTTACAGGCAATTGCCCTGCCAAACATGGGTACTGGGCCCCAAATTCAGGTCCTCTAGAAAAGCAACAAGTGCTCTCAATCCCTATATCATCTCTGTAGCCCGATGACTTCCCCTTTAATCTAATATTATGTTTTTCAGAATCATGCATGCTGACTTGTGTAGCTGCATTTAATTCATTTTTGCGGCAGTATTGTATTCCTTTATAATGAATAAAAACACCACATAATTAGCTACTCTATTAGATGGTAGCCACTTGGAGTTTCTGTTTGGGAATTTTGCTATTAGAAACTACATTAATGAAAAGATTCTTGTATATATATGTAATTATGACATAATATACATAGCTAAGAGGGGAAATTCCCAGTTGGATAGTATTCATGAGCTCCACTTTATAAGATGAAATTGTGTTTACACAGTTTCTGCAACAAGTTACATTACCATCAGCTTATAGGGAACTTCTCTTTGTAGAATATCCTCACCAACACTTTATGCTATTGGGGTTATACCCTCAAGTCTTGTGGCATGAAATGTGATTACATTATGTTTTTAATTTGTATTTATTTTAGAGTATACTTTAATCATATATGAACTCAAGAAACCAAACTTGGAAACCAAGACTATTCATCATGTCTCTCCTTAAAAACCAGGTAAATTTCATAAACCAGCCTCTTCTTAGAAAACAGGTATAATTTTTAAAAATGGAGGGGGGAGCCCTAATTATTCATTAGGTTTTAGGCTTAGAAGACATCAGAGGCCTTAGGCTACTGTTTGTAAGATAAACAGCAGTTCTTAAGTGGCTCCTTTTAGGAGATAGCATTACTAGCCAAAGCCATGGGAAAAGCAAATACATTTCAGAGGAATCGTAAATATTTCTTTTATCTTTCCAGATAAAGACATTTAGTATGAGTCCTAATGCACAGGCTGAGCCATACACAATTTATAGCAGGAGAGGGTTTGAAACACTTTTGTGTAAACAAGCATAGATAGTTTTTAAAGGTTGCTAAAAGGCGGCGTGGCATTTTCTGGAAAGGGAGCCACTCCTTGTGAGACCAGCTCTGGTTAGTGTCAGGGCCCGTTTCCCACTAGCCCACTAGCAAGGCTGCTCCATTAAGCACCATTTTCATCTCTGCAACACTTACTTTCATGTAGTGTTTACATCATTGACACCTCTTCTTAGTGAATTCCTCATATAAACAGAGGCTGTAATAAGCTGTAATGTATTTAACAAGATTTTAAAAGACCCGACTCTGGGACAAGGACAACCAAACAGGGAAGAGATTAAAGCAAAAGTTTTACAACCTCTCAATCTCCTGTGACAAAAACAACTCTACAATTTATGTCCAGGAGAGAGACAGTCTCCTTGTGTTTATTCATAAATTAAAATTTGATGGACTCCAAATGTCCTCTGACCAGCCAAATTGGGCAACCTAGCCTTTTAGTAGAAAATTATAAACTTGGAAGAGAGATGTGAAAACAAACTTGCTTTACCTCCTTAATATCAACACTCTGGTGGGAACTGTGAGTTTCTCAAACTAGAGCAGTAATACACCGGGAGTAAATCTATGGAATTTGCTATCTTGATTCAAAAAAAAAAAAAAAAAAGTGAACTCTACAGACTAACACCTTTCCTGACTCAGTTCAGCTGAAGGGGGCAGTGGAGCTCGTGCGTAGTAACTTTCTGACTAATTTGGATGTGGAGGTGGCTTCTGGTTGACTCACATTTCCTTGAGTGAAGCTGGGTGAACTCTGGAATTCGAGGCAGCCAAAGGGACCATTGTGGGTCTGAAGTCCAGGGCACTGGAGAGACACCATTCAGGTCTGGGCGTCTCAAAGGAGGTCTGTGGACTGGGTGTGGCACACACACTTGTCAGGCTCTGGCAAGAAAGGTTACAAGTTCAGAAGATGTGTTTCAGACTTACAGAAACTAGACTTAGCAGCAAAAGCCAGTGAGCAAGCAAACTGCTGGATTTGCCTTGTGGAATCACACGCCTTACAAAAGGGCACACCAGAGGAAAAAATTGTAAAAGACGAGGAAGAGAAGAGTATCTCGTTCTCTATCTCCACAGCTTAGAAAACAGTAGGCTTGGGCTTTGTTAAAATGCTAATATTTTTTATTTTAATTGACAAAAAAAGTATATATTTATGGAACACAGTGTTACGCTCAATGTTTGTACTCTGAAATGATTAAGCCAAAGGAACTGACAGCCTCACGGACTGATTTGTTGTTGCCAGCATTTAGAATCTCATCTTAGCAGTTTTGGAATATTCACAATGTTCTGAACTCCTGTGAGCTGGCTCTGCAATAGGGCTTGACCTGAAATACGCACCTGCTGACCAGCATGTCCCCAGCACATGTGTCTACCTGACCTCTGCTGACTACAGTTCTACTCTCTCCTACTCCTAATCAGCTTGTTTAGATTCCACAAAGATGTGAGCTCAGGGGATATTCACCTGTCTGTGCCTGGCTTGTTTTACTTGAGAGAATGTCATCTAGCTTCATCCAAGTTTTCCCCCCAAAATGAAAAAGGACTCTTGTTTTTAAGGCTGAACAGTATTATGTTGTATATATACTCCTTGTTTTCCTTATCAGTATTTCTATTGACGGGCACCAGGCTGAGTATCTGGTTTGACTGTTGCGCATGGGGCCGTGGATGTGAGAGTGGATGTGAATTTGACTGTCAAAGAAGATCCAGGTGCTGCCGCTGGTGGCCTTGACTGTGGTATGGGGAGCACAAGTCTATATTCAACAAAGCTCAAGCCACTCCCCACCATCTGGCACTGATAATTAACAAACCTGGACATTGTCCTTTTGTGATTCTAAAGCATAAAACTATTCGTATTTATAATTGACAGTTCTGGCTTTCGGGAAAATGTGGGAGTAACATTTGTTATCCTTGACATGCTGGTCATACAGGCTTTTCCTCCGTTTCCACTTCTACCCTTATAATTAAGCCTGGCTTTATAGAGTTGCCTGTTTACTGAAGGATCTGGCAGTATTTGCAGCACGGAATATGCTGAGGGTTAGGACCAGCGCAGGCAGTGCCTTCTGGAATAGGTGTGTGTGGATTATGACTGGCAAGGGCAAGCACTGACCTCAGCTTTTAAAACGTTCTCATAAAAGGAGAAAGCTTTGGTCTCTGGCACAGAAGTCAGTACTGCCTTTCTATCCAAGAGGCTCAGGTAACTTTGGAGGACTACCTTGTGTTTCTCTGTTGTACTTTCTAGAATAAAAGTCAAGTTGTGTTCTCTTCAAAATAAGTAAAGTTTGAACACAGAATTGCAGCCTCTGACTATGCACAGGACACCTTCTTTCCTACTGTGGCTTTCTGGAAAGAGCAAGCAGGCCATTCCTGGCAGCTTCCAGACTGCCATTCTAATCTCTGATGTGAAGGGCAATTCCATTGCTCTGTGCCTATCCTCTGGGAGGGGTAGGGTTTGGGAGCAGGTTTCCCTGCTCTTCTTCTTCTTTTTTTTTTTTTTTTCAATGATTCACTTGCCCTCACCCTCCATTCTTTTTTTTTTAATGTTCATTCACTACTTCAAGCTACATCTCCATCATAGTGCCCCCCTCCACCCCTCCCAGTCCCAACCTCCCATCCTACTCCTCCAGAGTGGGGTGTCCCCACACATCAGTCCCCTACCCCAGTTCAGCAGTCACATGAGGGCCAAGAGCCTCCTCATATACTGGGGGCCTACATGGTGGCACCATTAGGGCAAAGTGTCTTTCTCATCAGCAAAGTCTATGTTCCTGTTCCTTTTGGTGTGTTGGTTGTACAATAGTTATCCTGTACTATATGGCTAAAATCTAATTATAAATGAATAGATGCCATGTGCATCTTTCTGAGTCTGGGATAGTTCACTCGGGATGAGCTTTTCTAGTTCCATTAATTTGGCTGCAAATTGCATGATTTCCTTGTTTCTGATAGCTGAGTAATATTCCATTATGTAGATGTACCACAGTTTTTTAAACCATTCATCAGTTGAGGGACATCTGGGTTGTTTCCAGTTTCTACCTATTACAAATAAGGCTGCTATGAACATAGATGAGGAGATGTCCTTGTGGTTTGGTGAGGAATCGTTTGGATATATACCCAGAGTGGTATGGCTGGGTCTTAAGGTAGAGCTATTCCAAATTTTCTAAGATATAGCCAGACTGATTTCCATAGTGGTTGTACAAGTTTGCACTCCCACCAGCAATGGAGGAGTGTTTCCATTTCTCCACAACCTTGCCAACATTTACTGTCATTTGAGTTTTTGATCTTGGCCATTCTGACAGGTGTGAGATGGAATCTCAGAGTTGTCTTGAGTTGCATTTCTCTGATGATTAAGGATGTTGAGCTTTTCTTCAAGTGTCTCTCGGCCCAGCATCTTCAACAAGTGGTGCTGGTCTAACTGGATGTCGACATGTAAAAGATTGAAATTAGATTCATTCATCACCTTGCACAAAATTTAAATCCAAGTGGATCAAAGACCTTAACACAAAACCAGACACACTAAGTCTAATAGAAGAGAAAGTGGGGAAAAGCCTTGAACTCATTAGCATAGGTGACAACTTCCTGAACAGAACACCAATAGCTCAGGATCTAAGACCAACAACCAATAAATGGGAACTCATGAAACTGAAAAGCTTAAGGCAAAAGACACTGTCATTCAAACTAAATGGCACAGATTGGGAAAAGATCTTTACCAACCCCATATCAGACAAAGGGCTAATATCCAAAATTTACAAAGAACTCAAGAAATTAAACACCAAGAAACCAAATAATCCAATCAAAAAATGGGAAAGAGCTAAACCAAGAATCCACAAAAGAGGAATTCCCTGCTCTTCTGAATGAAATGGATAAGTTCCCCAGAGTGACTCCTCTAACAAGCCCTTTGTTCTGCCAAAACTGTACCCTTATCATTCAGTTATCTAGTTTCATCTGCATTGTTTAGTAAAGCATTGAAGTTCTGAGAAGGGGTACACAATTCAGACTTTGCCATTGTATGGAAAACTTGGGCCAGCATCCTAAGTACATTCTCAGGAGTCACCATGTTTGAGACTGAATCTCTAAATGAAGCTGTTTAAAGACTAAATTTCAGATTCAAGAATACATAGTTGCTTGGAAGCAGGTAAGTCGACAGCCTAGCTCTGCCAAGACAGGGTAGGCAAGTCCTTCATAATTCCTGCTCTACAATCAATGTCTGTCAGAGAAACGGGGCCAAAAGGCTGAAGATTGATGCTGTAATGTATGGAGAGAAAATGGGAACTGTCCAGGCAGCCACTGGTATGTCATTTCTTAGTTTTGGAAGTTGTCAGCCCTGCACTTCCTATATAATCAGATATATTTATCCCTCTCAGGTCTCTGAGGTGGTTGAAGAATAGATAGCTAGAGTCTCATAGTTAAATTTTGAGTTATTTAAGAATCAAGAGGGTGTTCTGGATCTGTGATGCAAGTTACTATGAAAGCTGAGTTGGATATAGAACTTTAAACTCATGGAGATGGTTAGATAATAGAATGTTAAAGTCAGGTGCCAAATACCTATGGACTGGACTATGGAATGTATGCTAAGACATATAACTCTCATAATTGTGGCCTATTTATTTCTGTTGTTTTGTATTGTATTTATTGTTATAAGAGAAAGAACCATTTGTTGGACTGAAAGTGGGAGCTGTTGGGGGGGGGAAGATATACCTTAAACTTTAAAAAAAAGGAAGAGGATGGGGGGTTGAGGGGGAAGAGGGTGGGAGGGTGGGACTGGAGGAGGGAATAGGGAGGGGACTGTGATTGAGATGTAACTTGAAAAAATAAAAAATAAATTATAAAAAAGAATACATAGTTGCAAAAATTCCTTTATTTTGACATAGCTGCTACTAAATATCTGTGCATATGCCTCTATGTCTCAGTTTCTTCTGTGTAGGATGGGATAATAATAGTAGCCATTTATAGGGCTGTGGTAAAGATTATATGAATTAATAAGTGGTGAGTCACAAAAGTAGTTCCTGGTATAGAGTGCTACTAGAGGTTTCCCAGTGACTCAGTGTACTGCCACTCCACCCTACACCTACACCTAGCCATTCACTCAAGGACACTGGAAAGGGAACTAACCAACTCTGTCCAACAGAAATATAATGTGCATAATATAGCTGATGTTAAAATATCTTAAAAGTAAAAAGGGGTAAAAGAAGTTTTTGAAAATGTGTACGTGTATGTGTGTGTGTGTGTGTGTGTGTGTGTGTGTGTGTGTGTGTGTGTGT
>CAJQZJ010033704.1:2916618-2944414 GCA_907164525.1 Lophiomys imhausi
TGTGTGTGTGTGTGTGTGTGTGTGTGTGTGTGTGTGTGTGTGTGTGTATACTAGTACATATCAGAAGAGAGGAATCAATTGCCTGGAACTGCAGTTACAGGCAGTTGTGTGTCACTAGACGTGCATGTTAAGAACCAAACATTGGTCCTCTGCAAGAATAGCAAGCGCAGGCTGGAGAGATGGCTCAGTGGTTAAGAGTGCTGGCTGCTCTTCCAAAGCATGAGGATTCAAATCCCAGTAGCCCTCTGTAATTGCTGAGCATGGTAGAGCACGCCTTTAATCCCAGAACTCAGGAGGCAGAGGCAGGAGAATCTCTGTGAGTTCAAGGCCAGTGTGGTCTACAATGTGAGTCCAGGACAGTCAGGGATACACAGAGAAACCTTGTCTCAAACAAAAAGTAGCAAATGCTCTTAACCACTAGGCCATCTCTCCAGTCCCAATAAAAACCTTTTTATATTTGAAATTATAACCCAATATTCTCAAAATCTTAAACATTTTATCAATATAAAAATTATTAAGACTCTTTACTGTTCTCCACTGTATTCCAACTATGTCTGTTTCACACTTCCAGTGCAGCACAGTGCAAATATTTTTTTTTGCCAGAAATATTTATGCTCAAATTAAAGGAAAGGTACCATCAAAAACATAGATTCACTTTATACATACACACTATAGGAAACACACCTATAACTTTTCCAGCACTCCCCTGGAGTTTTCCAATAAGTGAACTGAGTATCAGTTTTTCAGTTAAAATTTAAATTAAATTATACCGAGGCATGGTAATACATGCCTTTAATCCCAGCACTCTGGAAGCAGAGTTAGGAAGACCTGAGTTCAAGGCTAGACTAGTCTACACAGGGAGTTTCTACACAGAGAAGCACTGTCTCAAAAGAACAAATAAATGAGTAAATAAATGAAATTATAAACTCAGTTCTTTAGTCATGTTAGCCATGCTTCAAGTGCTCAAGAGCCACATGTAGTTCCTAAGTTGATGCAGGAGTACAGTCTGAAAATGGGTAGACTTAGCACTGAGTCTTGATGAGGCTATTTGTTCAAATTCCTAATTTGCAAAAGAAAAAAAAATCTATCATGAATATTGTCTTCCGGATAGACAACACAAGCAAAACAATTATGACACTGATCAATAAATTATAGAAGGTCCTTAATAAATAAGAACTAATTTTTACTTAATATTTTAATTAAGAAAAATCATGAAAACATTGCTAAACCTTAAGACATATGAAGTGACTCCACACTCATCACCTGATCCTACAATAGTTCACACTGATCTTTTTTTGAAAATTTTTAATTACATTTATTTATTAATTCAAGTTACATCTCCATCGACCCCCCTTCCTCCACCCTTCTCAGCCCCACCCTAAGACCCTCTAGCCCCTCTCCCACCTATCCTACTCCTCTGGTGTGGGGAGCCCCCACATCAGCCCACCTCAGTTCATCAGTCATATGAGGGCTAAGAGCTTCTTCTTGCACTGGGGGCCTACACTGCAGTTCATCTAGGCCAAAGTGTCCCACTAACAGGTAACAAAGTCTCTATTCCTCTTCCTTTCAGTCTGTGGATTGTAGGATATTTATATTGTATTACATGGCTAAAATCCAGTTATACAAGTGAATACATGCCATGTGCATCTTTCAGGGTCTGGATTAGCTCACTCAGAATGAGTTTTTCTAATTCTACCCATTTGGCAGAAAATTGCATGATTTTCTTTTTTTCTGATAGCTGAGTAGTATTCCATGGTGTAAATGTACCACATTTTTTTAATCCATTCCTCAGTTGAGAGAAATCTGGGTTGTTTCCAGTTTTTGGCTATTACAAATAAAGTTGCTATGAACATAGTTGAGGAGATGTCCTCATGGATTGGTGTGGAATTGTTTGGATGTATACCCAGGAGTGATATGGCTGAGTCTTGAGGTAGAGCTATTCCAAGTTTTCTAAGATATTGCCAGACTGATTTCCATAGTGGTTGTACAAGTTTGCACGCCCACCAGCAATGGAGGAGTGTTCCCCTTTCTCCACCCTCGTCAGCATGTGCTGTCATTAGAATTTTTGATCTTAGCAATTCTGACAGGTGTGAGATGGAATCTCAGAGTCATCTTGAGCTGTATTTCTCTGATGATTAAGGATGTTGAGCATTTCTTCAAGTGTCTCTTGGACATTAGAGATTTCTCCTTTGTGAATTCTTGGTTTAGCTCTGTACAACATTTTTGATATGGTTTTTGGTTTCTTGGTATTTAATTTCTTGAGTTCTTTATAAATTTTGGATATTAGCCCTCTGTCAAATGTGAGATTAGTGAAGATCTTTTCCCAATCTGTAGGTTGCCATTTTGTTCTAGTGACAGTGTCCTTTGCTGTACAGAAGCTTTTCAGTTTCATGAGGTCCCATTTATTGATTGTTGGTCTTAGAGCCTGAGATATTGGTGTTCTTTTCAGGAAATTGTCACTTGTGCCAATGAGTTCTAGGCTTTTCCCCATTTTCTCTTCTGTTAGATTTAGAGTGTCCAGTCTTATGTTAAGGTCTTCGATCCACTTAGGCTTAAGTTTTGTTCAAGGTGATAAATATGGGTCTATTTAAATGTTGACATTGTACGACTAGCATCATTTTTGAAGATGCTGTCCTTTTTTCCATTGTACAGTTTTGGCTTCTTCATCAAAAATTAAGTGACTGTAGGTTTGTGGGTTTATATTTGGGTCTTTGACTCAATTCCATTGATCAATTGGTCTCAAAAAGGAAGAAGTCAATGTATCCCTATTTGCAAAAGATATTATAGGTTATATAAGTGACCCCCAAAATTCCACCAGAGAACTCCTACAACTGATAAACACTTTCAGCAAGGTTGATGGATACAAAATTCAAAAAATGGTAGCCTTTCTTTATACAAAAGATAATGGGCTGAGAAAAAAATTATGGAAACAACACCCTTCACAATAGCAACAAACAATACAAAATACCTGGAAGTAATTCTAACCAAGCAAGTGAAAGACCTGTATGACAAGAACTTCAAGTCCTTGAAGTAAGAAATTGAAGAGGTAGGCCGGGCGGTGGTGGCGCACGCCTTTAATCCCAGCACTTGGGAGGCAGAGGCAGGCGGATCTTTGTGAGTTCGAGGCCAGCCTGGTCTACAAAGTGAGTCCAGGACAGCCAGGGCTACACAGAGAAACCTTGTCTCGAAAAACCAAAAAAAAAAAAAAAAGAAATTGAAGAGGACACCAGAAGATTGAAAGATCTCTCATGCTTATGGATAGGTAGGATCAAAATAATAAAAAATGGCCATATACATATTCAATGGAATTCCTAAAAAAACAAAAAAAAACCAACACAATTCATTACAGACCTTGAAAGAACAATTCTCAACTTCATATGGAAAAAAAAAAAACCCAGAATAGCTAAATCAATCCTGTACAATAAAAACAAAACAAAAAAAAAAAAACATCTGGAGGTATCACCATCCTAAACTTCAAGCTGTACTACAGAGCAATAGTAATAAAAACAGCTTTGTACTGGTATAGAAACAGACAAGTGTTCACACTGATCTTATTTTCACTATTTCAGATCTATGTTTCCATTCATTAGTCTATCAAGCTTCTTTTATGTATTTTATGGACATTAGTATACCTTGACCCAAAAATCTCCATTAAGAATGTATAATTCAGGCTGGAAAGATGGCTCAGGCTCACAAGCAAAAATATAAGAATGTGTAGTCAACTAAGTTCGATATTTGGTATTCTCTCTGTGTCTCATTGACCATCTCTCTCTCTCCCCTGCCCCCTCCCTTTCTCTCCTTTTTTTATTTTTCCTCTTGCCTCTTTCCTTTTCTTTCCCTCTCCCTTCTTGCTTTACTCAGGGGTAAGATGCACACACAGTAAAATACACATATATTAAGTAACCGGTGCATATGCCTGTCTAACCTAGAGTTCCATCAACAGAGAGAATATTTTCTCTTTGATCCCAGCTTTCCCAGACAATCATTGTTCTGGTTATCCCTGACAGATTAGTTTAGCCTAGTCTAGGATTTTGAGTGAATGGGAGCAGACAATAGTTGGCCTTTTGTAGAAACTTCTTTTACTCAGTATGTTTTTGAGATACATCTATGTTGCTGTATATTTACTTTAAAAAAATTACTGAGTAGAAATCATGTTTTTATTTGTAATCTAGGAAATCATGGCCTGGCCATTCAAGGAGTCTACTCCATTCTTTCACACCTCGAAACCTCCTTTTTATTGTCAATCCATTTTCAGCTTTGGTACTTACTCAGCTCCTTAGTGTTAATGAAACAAAGTTACTTTTATATAGCAACATTTAAATTTTACCTATATTTAAGTTCTTCTGAGTCTTCTATAAAGATGGTAAAAATCTTCCCAATTTCTTCTATTCTTCTTATCCATTTAAATTCTTCAAATTCCTGATGTTCTCCATTGTAAGTACAATCTTTAATTTATACTGATGTGTTTTCTTGGTCATAGAGTATCTCGAGTATTGGTTTATAAACTTTGCTAGACAGCATTGTGTCTATTTTATGTGCAGCCGAACCTATTGCCCAGCAATTAGAATACTATTAACAAATCTTTGTTGAACAAGTTAATATCTGAAGGAAAGAACTCCTTAAGCACATTACATGTTTTATATGTGTCTGGGGTGGTGGCTGATGTGGTAGGTGGGTAGACACCAGAGTTACACTCTAATGTAATGTCCCTGAGATTCCCCTTAGGAATGGCAGCAGTGGAATGCAGTGACTTCCTTTCTGGCCATAACAGTCCTGAGTTGCCATCTCCAACTCCTTCCCTGTGAGCCAAGTAAAGCCAAACCTGGAATTTTCTTTTACATTTAAAATTGCTCAGAATTAGTTGGTCCCTGTTCTTAATTCCCAAACCTCTTTGGTCATCAGAATTAAGCAGCTATTTCTCTGTGTATACAAATCCTACTGGGTCACATAATGTTTTTAAATGATTTTTGAATCCTTCTTATATTTTTATTCACCTTCCCATCAGATAGTCATATATTTGTGTTTAGTTCTTTGCTCTGGAGAAGTTTGTGACCCATAACAGCACCAGTTCCCTTACAGGATTGCCTGAGAGGTGTGTTTTTGCAAAAGCACAGGAGTCCTGAGGGAATTTCCTCAAGAATGAAGCCCTAGGAGTGAAGAGGGAGAAGACATTGCAGAAAACTCCAAGAAGCAGAGACACTGTCTCTAGACTGTATAAGGCAGCCATTCTTGATCTGTGGGTCATGACCTCTTTGGGATAGAATGACCTTTTCACAAGTGTCATCTATCAAATATCCTGCACATCAGATATTAACATCACGATTGATAACAATAGCAAAATTACAGTTATGAAGTAGCAACAAAATAATTTTATAGTTGTGGGTCACCACAACATGAGGAACTGTATTAAAAGGTCACACCATTAGGAAGATTGACAGGCACTGGGATAGGGTTGGTGTAGCCAGATTGCTGCAATCAGCCTGAACTCTCTCATCTGGAAGGTGGCAGGAGAATATGGATGCCAGATCTGGGTGAGTCTGACTCATCACAAGCTCCCAACAGCAGCACTGAGTCTTCAACTTCACAAGTCTCAGGACTGCTTAGCTGTGAAGCTTAAAACACAGGGATTCAACACTCAGCCTCATGCGCAGAGGTAAGAGGGCTGGCTCCTGATTTCAGTTTTAGGTTTCTGATTCTTATGTGGCCCCAGACGAATAAGAAGAGGATTCCATTCTCACAGTGACAGAGAATGAAGTCTCTTGCTCTGTGAGAGAGATGAAGGCACAAAGATGCATTTGTTTTAATTTTTAAAAATAGAGAAATGGTACACTTTTAGACACTTGGTATAAGAACAGAGAGGGAAGAAAGGGAGAATGAGGAAAACAATCCATGATCACAGGAATGACAAAGGAAGTGAAGTCAGTAGGGAAGGAAGGTAAAAGTGTGCAGAAGTAAAAACGTATGTCCACGTTTACATAAATGTATGTCCACATTTACAAAATAAATGCAAGCTGAGAAGCCATAAGTAACAAACTTTCTATCCCCTTCCTCGCACAAACATATGCTTTCAGGATGATAAAATTAAAAACTGTGCTCAATGCTATTCTTCTGCATGACTGGTACCCAGCTAACTCGCCAAAATGACTCTGTTTAATTACATTGTTAATATCTGCTTGTCTCCTTATTGGGCTGGTGACGCTTGATAGCTATAAAATAATTCCTATTAATTCACAAATACAGCCCATAAAATTTAATTTTCTTGCCTTTGTTTCAGTAACACTAATTATGTTGTAATCAATACTTTTCCATATTTTACATTCAATTGATAGCAATGCCAAAATAGGCATTTTTCTTCAAATATCATTGTGGTGGAGCTTCTTTTAAAATTTTTTTTTAACTTTGAGAGAACTTACTCTGCTGATGCAATACCAACTAGATCTGTCAATAAAATTATCTTACATACCAATGTTCAAACACTGTTTTGCGATTATACATAGTAGACACTTTTACCACTGATAAGATTACAAACTATTTTCATCTCTATATAAATATGAAAATAGATATCATTTCGCCATCTCATAAAGAAATCCTAGAGCTGTGTACTGCAAGATACAGCTTCTCACATCAGGTCTAGAGCCACAGACTTAGGAGAATTTAGATTATTCAACAATAGAGAATGTTCCTCAGATTCCATGTAGTTGTGTTTCAAATGGAGGGTGATTTGTAAGTATGTATGCACAAACATCAATAAGCAAATGGAGGCTTAGCACAACTGGGAACAATCTTGGACCTCACAATACATTCTTGTACCCATACTATCGTAGCAAAATGATTTGACAAGCAAATCTATCTTTGCTTTCTCTTACCTAAGCATATCTACCATTCAAATCTTTGCACATTCCAAAGTAGATACATCGCTGATGGAGTAGCCTGAATGCAATTCCTAAGTCTTCAAGACATTTGAGTAAAAGGTGAGGATTGAGAGGTCCTATAGTTATGGGGGTTGTGGCTTAAAGTTACTGGTCCTAGCAGTGAACACTGGATCTCAAGTCACAGGATGCCACATATTCTTCAGTCATGTCTTGGTCTCTGTGATAAGTAGAGCTTCCTAAGGTATGAGGCTAGAAAATCCAGCCTTGCCTGGTCTTGGCTTAGTGCTGAGAAGAAGCAGAGAAAACAAAGAAAAGGAAGGAGATTGGGTGGAAAGGAATAGATGAGAAAGAACTGAACTACTTTCCATGTGACAAAAAAAATTAAAACTTACTTCTGACATTAGCTATCTTACCAGAGATCTCTAAGCACTAAAACAATCATGGAAAACTATAGTTGACCTGCATACAAATGATTTCCATAATATTTAATGTTTTATATGACATTCTTATATGTATATACATGAGTTACACACACACACATAGAGAGAGAGACTCCCTTCTGCTTGCTTGCTTGTTTGTTCTGCAGCAAATCAGATCATTTTCTTCTTTCTAGTCCCTTCTGTTTTTACACTCCTGTAATCTCTTCGCTAATGAGTTGGGCAATGCAGGTATAGAATGGTGAGCTAAGAAACATCACATTTACAGTTGATCATTTGCACAGGAGGAGGGTAAATTTGTCATTAAAACCAAACATTAGCCATCCGATGTCTCCATCAACTATAACAAAGACATTTCTAACAGATACAAATATCATCAAATCAACTAAAGACTCCTTCAAATTAATTAGTTCAAAAATGTTATTGCCTTTTTTTTTTTTAAGTTTTTTGCTTATTCATTTGCTGGCTATCACAGCCTCAGTCCCATGATCCTGTGCTTGATTTAACTTTAGGGATGAAGAGTTTGGGTACATTCAACCGAATTGAACTACGATTCTAAAAGACTGTATACAACAATCTTATGTCACAAAAAGACTCCCCCTTCCCCGACACCTTTTTAAAAGGCAAATTATTGAGGAAGAAACAAACATTGATAGAAGACTAGAAATCACTGACTATTACTGATTTCATCAGCTTCACAACATTTCTCTGGTGGTGGTCTTGAAACACTAAACCATCAGGAAGTTTCTGGTTTACCTACACACTAAGCATAAGATAAACTCTGGTTTGTCCCTCTAAGTTGAATCAGGGACTGGAAGAAGAGAGGGAAAAACACATTCCATTGCAGAGCTAGAGGGACAGTGCACGCTCTTGACCTCCAAGGGCCCAGGTGAAAGGGGGATAACAACAAGCCCTGGAGGAATTCAGAATGTTTTTGCTCCTGGAGACTAAAGGCTGACAAATGGCTAGTAATTCCTCTGTAAAGCAGGCCTGATACTTAGCTACCTTATATGGAATCCAGAGAATGGCCAGAGGGTGGCCAGCCACTGCTGCTCACTCCCTCTACCATGAGCACCCAAGCCACCTGCAAAGGATCACTGGTCTTCCCCCACAATGAGGACCCTGATGCAACTAAAGGGCACGTTTCTCTATAGGAGGTGAAGGTAAAGGCATAACCCTGAGCAGTCCCTAATCCTGATATTAGCCACACAGAGTCAAGTGTGGCTTCGAGTAAGGGCATGTTCTGAGAGCCTTATAGTTTGGTGACTGTACCACTTAGTGAAGATCCTAGAGTGGATCTACATAAGCCAAGGAGGTACATTGTGTACGGCAGTAATTGTGTCACTGTAGGGATTCAATGAAAGGTTGTAGATATGGTAACCTACTAAGCAAATACTTTGGCTGACCTGGAACTTGCTCTGCAGACCAGGCTAGCCTTGAACTCACAGAGGTCCACCAACCTCGGCCTCCTGAATGCTGGGATTAAAGGTGTGTATAACTACTGCTTGATTTTATTTTATTCTTTAAAAAAATTATTTGGTTTGTGTACACACATATGTGCACAGATTCATATGTGAGAGCATAAGTCCATATATGTGGATTTGTGGAAGCCAGGGGGCATGAACTGCTGTTCCTCCAGTGCCTGCCAACTTTTTCTAAAAACAACAAGCCTCCTTGGTCTAGAACTCACTGCTCAGCCAGGCTGACTGGCTAGTGAGTTTCAGCATCTGCTTGTTTCCTCCTCATTGTCGGGATGGCAGCACCTGCCCCCATGCCTGGCCTCTTTTACGTTGGTTTTAGGGGTTAAACTCAGGTTCTTATGCTTGTACTACAAGCACTTGACCAACTGGGCTGTCTCCCAACTTCTTAAAAATTATCTTATTTATAAATGAAAATGGCTATTTATGTTGGACATGTTTTGATGCAAGAATGGACTGTAAAATGGCTAAAATAAATTTTTAGCCTAAGTATTCCCTCACAGATTGTTGGGTTTTGTACTCAGAACACCTAAAATCCACTCTCTTACCTTCTTTTTCAATCCATGTATCATTATTACTGATAGCTATTGTGTTATAGACTAGATCCCTCCAACTACTCTTTCTCCTGTTTTTGACTTAGATTTCACTCACATCAGACCATATATTGAGAAAACCAAACAAACAAACAAAAAATCAAGGTCTTATATAGGCTGGGCTGGCCTCACACTTGCTATGTAGCTCAGGCTGGTCTACAACAGCTGACCTTCCTATCTTCACCTCTCAAGCGCTCCATCATGCCAGGCTCAGTTCACACAATAGTTGTCTTACTTTACTGTTGCTTCATCCATATTGCCGCAAATGATAAAAATTTCTTGTCTTTTTAAAGTTAGCTGGCTTTCTATCACATTTTCTTTATCTGTTCATCCACTGATGGACAGCTAGGTCAACTACCTATATGACCATCATGAATAGTGCAAATATTTCTTTGGTCCAGACTTCATTTCCTCTCCGTACAAATGCACTACTGGGATGACCTGGTCATTAGGCCTTTCTGTTTTTCATATTGGGAAGAACACATTGACTATTTTCCATAATGAAGGTATTATCTTCTCTTCTGTAAAGCTATTTTCTTACCTGAATATGATCATTCCTCATACTTTATAACACAATCCTCTCAAGCTTCCTACAAGCCTGTAGTCTTGTAAAATGACTACGGCCTCTGCAAGATAGCTGTGGGCAACTCTAGGGTTGTGTTAAATCCTGGAGTTCACCCTTTTCCCCCTGCAGAACTCAGAGACACTGGTGAGGCAGCCATGAGGATTTTTTGCCTCTGGAAAATCCTAACCTCTTACAGAGAAAGCTAGAGCACGGCTGTTCACTGGGCTCGTTCTTCCTTCTGTCACTACTTGCCGGCTCACAGCAGGCAAGCTGTCCCATGAAACACACTAACTGCCCTCACATACATGCAAAACAATCAAACAGATGCTCCCCCTCTCCAGCCTGAACCAAGTTCCTTCTATTTATAAGCAGTAGCCCAACAGACCCACTCCGTTCTGTAATTCGCAGCTCTCTGCAAGCTGTACCAGAATAGAGATGGATGTGATCGTACTTTCCAGTCACCCAGATTGCCACTTCAGAAAGAGAGTGATAGACAAATAAGCTGCAATCCGTTTAGAACATTTCCCCATGTTTAACTTCCAAATTTGAGAGTCTTAAGCACTGTTGCCAGAGCGAATTTTTCTAAATGCAGTTTTTTTTTTTCTTGGTCTCTTTGTAAATGGTAACTGAATATTTCCCCCCTACTGTTTCTCTTCAGAGGCCAAGAGTTTTTTCACTCCTAGTCTGCAATACCCTGCCTGGGCTGTCGCCCAAGTGGCTTTCACACCTAAAGTGAGAAAGAATTAAGTGCTTCTGAAATTCAGAACTGGTTCTGTCTGCCTGGGAGCTGCAAAGCTCTCTTGACTGAACTATTCCTTTTAGATTCCAAAGCTAAGTGTATGAAGGAGCCTACAACAGTGCCAAGAAAGAAGCTATCGAAAGAGGCCAGTCCATTATCTTTCTATCTGGAGCTCTTCCTGGGTGGTGCTCACATCGGCCCACTGGTTTTCATGCAGTATGTCTTGTGCAACCTCTGTGCTTGTCATCTTTCCTTAGAATCCACAGAATGAATGTCTAAGCTGCTTGCTGAAAACTGTTTTCATATTAATTAGTTAGGAGATGTCACACTGGCCTTAATTCAGTGTTGTGCTAGTATAATGGGAGGGGAAATGGGTTTGTGATTGCCTTCAACTAGTCTCATCAGGAGGTGTCTCTTTACATCTCAGACATGTATATCATCCTATAGTCTGTGAAAGTAGCTCTCACACAAAGCAACCTTGCCAAAGGTCAGAAATGGCTGAACAAATATCTGTAAACATCTAAACATCTTACTATGTTCTGCTATGTGGAATGACCATCATACACATTGCAGACATTGTTTAAGGCCCACCCTTCCACTACCAGTGACAGGCTGCACTGCTACTCTCAGAACTCTGCTGGCCTGAAAGACATCATAATCACAGTTTCTGTTATCATGTTTTCCTTTTTAAATGAACTGTAAAATCTCAACCATTGTTTCCTTTTAGTGTTTGTCTTTAGGTAACTTCAAAGCAAAGCTAACAATGTCTTTCACAGGCAATTTGAGAGACTGGACAGGGAACAGTGGGTATACTAAAAACTGGTTAAAAAAAAAGTACACAGCACAATCTATATTTGAAGCTGAGAAAGGGACTGCCCCCCAAATCACAGGGCAGTCAGTCTATTCACATGCCTGGAAAATACTAGAACAAATCAAATTGGCAAACACCCATAGGATCACAGACTACCAGGTAATAATCAACATTGCTTTGGGACAAACAATCTTGTCAGATTTGTCTAGTTTCCTGCTAAAACAGAGTGACAGGCCTGGTAGATCAGAGGGATGAAGTAGATGTAACAGAACTTGAGTTTTACAAAGCTCTTGAGTCTTTCTTCCATGCTATGCTCATCAACAGATGACATCAGAGTGGATGAACTCTGCAGAGATATTCAGAAAGGCACCATTCTGGTGTTTCTATGCTGACTGGACAGATAGACCCTGGAGAGGAGGGAACAAGTGGTTGATTAGGCCTCTGAGGGGCCTACTGGCATCAAATAGAGTCCTAGAACATACTACATGTTCAGTAAAACAATGAACAGGCCAACAGTGGTTGGAAAAACTGTCACAACTGAATGGCTGAGCCGAGACCCCACACTGCAAGAGAAACTTGTCCCTCCTTTATGAAAAGCCAACTCCCCAGGGAGATGAAACTCTATTAGGTAAAGGCTCCACATCGTCTGCAGTAGATTTAGTTACAGAATTATTTTGAGTGGTTTTATACATATGCAAATATAATGGAATACCATTTATGTGAGATTAGAAGGAAGCTACACAAGTTCAAGCTTTATAAATACAAAAAGAATGTTTTATGAAATGCTGGTTAAGTTAAAGACAGGCCATACCCTTAATACATCTTGGAATGAAACTTTTAAGAAAGGCTCAGTGAAGCAAAAGAACCCGAGTTTTGAAGGCAGGGCGTGAGAGCTGGCTTTGCTACTCATTTCTATGGTGTTTTGCTGTGCCATGTTTAACTCTGTTTAGCCTTCCATTCCCCAATATGTACAATGGTTCTCCCAAATCTTATAGAGTTGAAATCAGAAATAAGCAGAACACAAACGCACACACACACTTCCCCACACGTATGTGTGTTTATTTAGGTGACCATGTATTAATAGGCACCTTCCCCAGTATCAGGCATATTACAGGAAGGTGAAAAAAAAAAAAAGCTCTTGTCTTCCATTCTCATGCAAGTAAGTCTACCCAGGAAAGTACCATATCATAGCTTCAATGACACACCTACCAAATCTTTTTCTTATGGTTATACTTTTAGTCACCCATGGATATCTGTTGTCTATCCCATGTTTCTTATCTCCTATTATTTCCACATTTTAGATACAAACTTCACTTAGTAATTGGCTAATTATGTGTGGGGGGGATCAAGTGTTTTGCTACAACCCTTTCTTACTGCTTGTCTGCATGACTCCTATGCTCCTGCACCACATAGGACACTCTCAGCCCACCTCAGATGAACTGAGCTGAGGCAAGACTGGACCATCACCATCATAGTGTACTCACTGTCCATCGATGGCTACCTTAGTGCATTTCATTTTGCCATAACAAAATATCTGAGATCAGGCAATTTATAAAGAACCCAAGTTTGCTTGTCTTGTGGGTCTAGAGCTAGGAAATCCAAAAGCACGATCCTGGCATGTGGATGGTATTTGGAGAGGGCTTTCTTGTGTAGCATAACATGGGAGAAGGCATCACATGCCAAGACAAAGCCAGCTGCTAACCTCAATCCCTTTCCCTCTTATAAGACTGCTGAAGCCATCATAAGGATCTTATTTTTATGACTTCAGCTAATCCTAGGTACTTTTCCAAGGCCCCACTTTCAGAGACCTTTGTATATTCATTTGTTTATTATTGTTGCTGGGGATTGAACTGAGGGCTCCACACATGCTAGGTGAGTGTTCTGCTGCTGACATATATCGTCAACCTCTTTTCACTTTTTATTCTTTAGGATTTCACTAAATTGTTCACTCACTCTCTACCCCAGTAGGCCTTGAACTTGTGACTGGATCTTCATGTTTTTATTCTTCAGAATAGCTGGAATTTAAGGCATATGGCAGGAAGCCTGGTTCTCCAAATACCATAAACATATGAATGGAGGTTTAGGCATTGGATCCAAGAGTTTTCTGGAGAGTACAATCAACCTAAACAGTAGTCATCTGATCCAACCTTCCCTTTTCAGGGTCTTTTTATGGAGTTGTTTCTGAAATATAACCTGAGAGAATTTGTGAGTCAACCTCTCTTTTGATGATACTGCCCACTAAACCAATATTTTCCACCATGAGGATAAGCCAATCTGTCCTAATGAAAGAGTTCTGAGAGAACAGGAGATAAGAGAAATGGGATAAGATTAGTAATATTCAAACCCCAATTTCAATTGTGCCCAAGACACAACTTATATCTTATATTCTTTTTGCATAGTTCTCCAAACTCTACAATTCCAGCCAGTTAACTATTATTTATAACTAGGTTTCAATTTTTTACATCAAAATCTTTTTTATTTCCTAGAAGTTTTTGGTGGATGCGATGACACACATCTTTGATTCCAGCATTCCAGAGGCAGATGTAAGACAGACTCTGTGAGTTCAAGGCCATGCTGGTTTACATAGGAAGTTCTAGGCCAGCAGGGGTCATATAGAACTATATCAATAGACCCTGTTTCAAAAAGTAGACAAAGCCAAACCAACCAACCAAACAAACAAACAAAAAAAAAAAAAACCAAACCATTTTTGGCCATACCTTCAAATACATCAAGACAGAAAGACAAAAACAAAAACAAACAAACAAACAAAAAAAAACCCCACATATTGTTCCATCAAAGCTCACATACATTCTTGATATTAAAACACTCTCCCAAAAGATGTACAGTTTTACCCACTGTAACTCTCATCCATAGTATTTGAGAATGTCTTATACTCATTCCTTTTAATAGTGAAAACATTTTCCCCCCAGTTTATAGATGAAAAAAATACTTCCTTGGATTTTTCTTTAGTTACAAATTTTGAAAGAATTCTCATCTTGTTTCCCTTTGAATCCTTTCCCCAATTGTCAACTGGTGCTTTTCCAATTGTTTTGCAAAAGTTGTTTACATATTAATTTATTTTAACATCTTTTATCTTATGTTGCAAATAGTTCGCACAATTTTGTTATTTGCTTGGTCCTCCTTTTGTTATTTGCTATGTCCTTCTACAAGAACAAATTTGAGGTTGAATTAATCATTATATCTATTCCAGATTTTTTTTTTCCTCTCTGACAGGGTTTCTCTGTGTGTATCTGACTGACTGGACTCACTTTGTAGACCAGGCTGGCCTTGAACTCAGAGATCTGCCTGCCTCTGCTTCCCAAGTGCTGGGATTAAAGGCAATGTGCCACCATGTCCGGCTCCAGATTTTTAAAATGTACTAAAGTTGCTTTTAGGGAATTCTTCAAAGCTATAATACCCACTAATTCTTAAATATCACTAAGTAATTTGATCAGAACACAATTGACATTTTAAGTTTTTTTTTAACCATTGAAAACCTCCAGATTTCACCTTCTTTACCACCCTTTTGAGGAAAAGTGCTGCAGTCACCTATTGAGTTGATTCCCTTGTCATGGAGGGATAGTTGAGGGTAAGCAACCTTGCTGTTTAGTTTTGAGGTCTTTCCTTTTGACAACTTTTCTTTCTTCTTTCTAGAAGGTAAGTTTTCTTGGCCCTTTTGTTTCTCCACTGTAAGTACAGTGTACAGCATCCTCTGTCGGTGATACAACCAATACACTCCTAAGAAGTTAAAGTTATGTGACTAATAAGGAAATTGGTACAAATAAACACATGGCTAAAACTGACAAATGACCTTGAAAGCCACTACTGGTTTAACAATTTGATGAAAAAACAAAAATAACTAGATTACAAACTGCACTGTTACTGTTGGAGCAAAACACTGATGAGGCCTGGGTTTCAGGGAGCTATATAACATCACTTCCAGATGTAGTGGTTTAAGACAGCAAAATTCTGTTTCTATGCTCTCAGATATCCACATTGCTCTACTGTAAACTATGCTCCTATCAGAAAAACTGGTTAAGCACTGCTTACAGTATTCAATGGTTTTCATAGCCCCAGGTTCCAAAGACTTGCATATTCCTCAAAACCAAAACCAACCCACCAAAAATAGCCAGGCTCATCCAGCAGTTGGCTCTTCCTCTCCAGCTGTGATGTCTTGAATAACTTCACTTGTTTTGGTATCAATTTCTGTATTTGTCACTTTTCCGTTGTTGTGAAAAAATATCATGACCAAACGCAACTTAAAAAAGACTTTAGCTTACCATTCAAGAGGGAGACACTAGGATGGCAGAGAAAGTATATCAGCATGCAGTATAGTATTGGTGACTGCACACACCTGCTATGATGTGCATTTGATTAGACATGAAGACGTGGCCTTTCTTAAGAAGCATTAGATGGAAATCAGATTTTCATTTTAAACTTTAAAAAGTGCATTTTTAGCATAGTTGTTAACATGTGTCATCCCTACCATATTTTTACACAGCAACTTTTATTCACATAAAGTCAAATAGTTACCAGAACAAAAATCTGCTGAAGATGCTGTCTCGTCTAACAGCTGGCAGGAGTGACTGAATCAGGGAAAGAGGGACCATTTATTACTGGCTGACATTTCAGCCATTGGTGCATGGGTACCAACAAAGGGAAAGTAAGGCTAGTCATGGACCAGCATTCAGTTCTAGATGTGATACCTTCCTAGATTTTGCAGAATTTATTTCATAAAAGATTTTTCCAGGGACCACTGAAGAATAGGATTGTAGGTCTGCCATATTCCTAAAAAATAATGCCCAGTTCTCCTCTTGGGAGCCTACATCTTGCCCCGGCCTTGTTGTCCTCTCAGGAAGGCCATTCAGATAGTCACTGAATTGGTTCAGTTCATGACACCTTAACTAAAAGTGCAAAGCCATCTTCGCACTGCTGCTAGAGAGTTCCTTTCCTGGTGGCCTACACAATGAGCTGGCTTTATTTAAATAAAGCACTGCTAAGCCCTGAGTGAGTCGAAACTTGAACCACAGGTGAAAACACCTTTGCAGCTCTCAGGTCTGCAAATAACTGTGTCCTTTTACTAGAAGCCCACCAGTCCTTTGAGAGTGGGGCCTCTGTTATCTCAGCAACATTTTAACATGACTACAATTTCTGTCTTAACTGCAGTGGTGGAACCTCTATGACTCAAAACCCACAAAAGTCATCAAAGAAAAGATTCCCGGGTGACCCATGTATCAAATATGAGTATTGTACATATGATAAAATGGGAAGAAAACCCCCAAAATAAAAACAAAACCAGCCAAAACAATAACAACAAAATGAAGCAGAACACAACAAAACACACCATTTATCAAGACTAATGCAATTTTTTTTTTTTTTTTTTTTTTTTAAAGATTTATTTTATTTATTTTATGCATATGTGTGCTCTATCTGCATGTACACCTGCATTCCAGAAGAGGGCACCAGATCACATTGTGGATGGTTGTGAGCCACCATGTGGTTGCTGGGAATTGAACTCAGGACCTTTGGAAGAGCACTAGGCAGTGCTCTTAACCGCTGAGCCATCTCTCCAGCCCGACTAATGCAATTTTTTAAAAGAAAGTCTACCACATTTTGAAATTTGGATGGATGAGAAAAAACAAAACACACTTCCTACCAGAAAACTTGAAAGATAATTTTGATGACATGTATTTTTAAATGTCTTCATCGATATGAAAGTTTATGGCTTCTAACAATACTACCTGCCTATATACAGGCTTAGTCATATACTCTGGTTTCAGTTATAGACTTCCAAAACTCTCTGAGTGAAGACAACATCTGTGGTTAAACTCAGACCTCACTTTGAAAAAAAAAAGTAAATGGGGGTGACTCTGAGACTCCTAGCAACAGGGGATACGGAAACTGAAGAGGCTACCTTCTAGCTATGTAGGACTTCTAGAGGAGGGAGGGTATCGCCAACCCACTCTCAAAATCTTCAACCCAAAATTTACCCTGTATATAAGATATGCAGAGAAAAAGATATACCAGAAACTGAGGGAATGTCCAACGAATGACAAGCCCAACCTGAGAGCTACCCCAAGGGAGAGAGCCAACCCTATCACTATTAATACTCTGCTATGCTTACAGATGGGAGCATAGTATGGCTGTCCTCTGAGAACCTCCATGCAGTAGAGGATCCCAACAGAGACTAAGACTCACTGCCAAACATTAGGCAGAGCATAGGGTATATGAGGGGAAGGATAGAAAGACCAGAATGGGACAAGAACTCTACAAGACCAACAGAGACAACTAACCGAGGCTCATGAGGGCTCACAGAAACTGAACCTCCAAAGAGCATGCATGAACTGGACCTAGGCTCCCTACACACATGTAACCAATGGGCAGCTTGGTCATCATGTGGGTCCCCTAGTCAGTGGAGCTGGGGCTGTCTCTGACATGGACTCTGATGGCTGTTTTTTGATCACTTCCCCTTAACAGGGCTGCAGTGCATGGTCTCAATGGAAGAGGATGTGCTCAGTCCTGATGTGACTCAATGTGCTGGGATGGGTTGGTATGGGGAGGGGGCTCCCCTTTTCTGAGAAGGGGAAGAGGAACAGGGGGAAGATGGCAGGAGGGAGAGACCCAGAGGAGGGAAAGGAGGGGGCTACAATCAGGATGTTAAATAAATAAATGTATACATACATACACAAATAACTTATTAAAAATATTTTAGCAGCCTTCATTGTTGGTCACTGAGGCCTAAGAGATCACACACAAACTAAAGCAGAGAGGGTAACAGAGCCTGCACAAGCAAGCTTCTGTTATTTCCTCTCAATCAAGGTACTTAACCTCTCTGTAAATGTGGTACTTCCTCAGCACAATAGTCTAAAAGCCCTTCGCTTCAAGTCCAAATTAAGTATTTTCATGATTGGGGGCAAAAAATGACCAGCCCTGGAGTTGCAGGTTTGTGTACTCAGTGCACACCCCACTTTGGAGGGGAAGTTGGATGTCCTGTCCAGAACAGGAATGTGCTCACCTGTAGAATATTGCTGGCTTGGAAGCGATACACGATGCTGCACACTGTCTTCTTGTTTGTGTTTTGTTTTGTTTGAGGCAGGGTGTCTCATTTAGCCTAGCTTGCCCTCAAACTCAATGTTAGCTGACAAAGGATTGGACACCTAAGCTTCCCGCCTCAACCTCCTAGTGCCGATTATAGGTGTGTGCCACCATGCCTGCCTGGATCATATCTTTAAAAAAACCTAAAGCATTCTGCACCCCTAAATACTTGTAGACCTAAAGGTTTTAAAAAGCAATTTGAGGCCCTATTCTTTCACTTCTCAGGATTATAACAGAGACAGGAATGAGGGAGTAAAACATACTCAGTTGATGGCATCATGGTAAGTCAGTGCCTCTCACTAGTACCTAAGATAGTAACAACCCCACAGGCACACAGCACAAAATCAGACAATTGTTACTTTGACTTTCTGCAAAGCGATACTTCTAATGCCTTTTAAAGGGAATTAAAGGCAGAGGAGAGTTCAGTACAACTGAACTTTTAATTTTTTTGGGGGGGGGGCAAACTTTAAGCTTTGGTTATTCAAGAAACAAATGCCAATTATATGGAAAATTTAATGTCATGGAGCTTTTCTCTCCTGGCAAAGGCTAGATGCCTGAGGTAAAAGATACAACAAAATACTCACATCTAAAACATGATTTTAAAATCTGAAAGAATCCTCCAGAAGCTGAAGTAACACGTTGCCTGCAGATCTGTGATTGGGTTATAAACTTACAAGTTTTGCATGTCTAATTGGATGCAATAAGGTACAAATAACAAGGTCCTCTTGAACTTGTGTTTTTGAAGAGTCTAGTGGTGGGATGGGGGATATGGCATTCAAACTAACACAAGAACACCAAATGTTGCCAGGTGGAAATGCTATGGAGTCCCAGGAAGCCTAGGTGAAGTGGGGTTAATAGCTCCCACTTAAAGCCAAGGCTGCACAAAAATTAGGTGTCTGCTAAGTTTAGGCCACCTCAGATTCTACACACTCCATGTGAAAGTAAAGGTGACCCAACGTGGTAAGCCACTCTTTGGGGGCTGCAGGGAGGTCTGATCACCTAAGCCCCTACTAACACTCACTGTGGAACTAAGCACATGGTATCAAAGAGCACTGCTCAGAACACAGCCAGTGAAGCAAGGCCCTGTTCCAGCAAGCACATACCTTCCTGCACTCAGAAGGTTCTTGCTAACACAAACCATGGTGCCCAAAAATTGGTATGAAGAGGGATTGACCATCACTATGGAAACCATAACTCATTTTCCTGACTTAGCCATAAAGATGGAAATCAGATTTTATTAACATGACTGCTTACTTAGAGGAACCACGAAAAACTACGAAAACATGGATATTTAACAAGCTTGAACTCATTTCTTCAATGAATCCCCGAAAGTGGATCCCCAGGGTTTTTGGAAATGTGCTTTAGACACAGCTGTACCTGACTTTTACATATTAAGCAAAACTCTACTGGGGTAGAGGTATTTGCAGTTCTTTAGGTAATGGAAAAGTATAACCTATGGGACAATTCTGTTTGCAGGACACAAGTTCTGGCATCTCCCTCTGTCCCTATTTACTGAGGGAATCTCTTCTGGTCTCTGCTCTAGTAGCCTATGATGGAGCAGCCCAAACATCACAGGTCTTTCATGATGAATTCCCACCACTAATTCAGTCCTTGCAGAACTTTCATACCTCCCAGGAGGAAAAATAAATAATCCTAGCTCAACTCATGGCTAATGTTCCCTAGGAGATACCAGAACATTTAACCTATGGAAGGGTCACAGCACAGTAACTATGAAGGCAATCTACTATCGACCGAAAAAGTTTTCAAGTTGCGTGACTTGGGTGAAATAGAGCAACGTGCAATTAGGTGGAAGATTCATGAATGACCTTTCCCATTTCTGCTCCAGTTCTGCCGTACACAGGATGATTCTGGACTGGACTGCAAAACAGGAAACTGGGCTGCTGAAACAGCAGGTCCCCCAAACTCCAACTGGAGTTTGGTAAAGTTTCTCTCTTCTGATCCTTTATATTCTGTATAACAGGACTGAAGCACTCCCCCCTCTACTTTCCCCGCCTGCTGTGAGATCAAACCAGGCCCCTGTGCTCATAGTCTTCTAGACTAAGGTCAGTCCTGTTGGAATTATTATTCTCTGCAGGCAAACTATGAAGGTCCCAGCTGAGAATTCTGTACCTTAGAAGGACAAGCCAGTTGTCCCACAGACTAACTGGGATGTACAAAATTCTATCACCCATTATACCTATTGTTAAACACCCAATCAAATGGAATAGAAATTACAGCTTAAGAAGGAAGTGTTCTTCCTGCCCTTGGTCCAATACTCTCGTATGACCCTTTCTGCCATGGCCAGGTGATTGAAAATAAATCATTTCCATTGCCAATCTATAATAAGCTAGAACGCCAAAGTAAATAAATGCAATTAGCTCAAAAGAACAGAGGCAGCTGTTGGCTGCTGTTCTATGCCAAATGCCTCCAGAAGAACCTGAGAGTGTCAGGAACCAGGTCACCACTAAACTCTTAAATTGTTCTGGAATGTAATTAAATAATTAACACCTTTTTTGTGCTAATTTTTATTGCCTACTCATATCTTCCTGCTGCCAGAAACCAATCAATAAATAGCCTACTTGGGGTTTTCAGGACAGCACCAGTGCCTGAAGACCCCCTGAGGCACCCCAAAAGCCACCAACTCCTTGGCTGATGATCAGCCTGAATATCAGGTTAGCATGTGCATCATGTCTGCCCAGAATGCCATTCTCTGGCTGAAGACCTCAATTGAAGCTAGTTTAACTCCCAGTTCTTCTAAGTGTTGCAGGCACATACAATGTTCCAGGTGTTATCACCCCATGAAGTCATTTTGCCAAGTACCAACCAAAGTGAGGTATGCAGCTTTAACATCTTAAAAGTCTGTCACTGCACTGAATCCATCAGTCTTAGAAGGCCTTTATGGTTCCTTGGATCTGGGTTTCCTTTTATTGCTTTCATGGTTTCTATACTACTCTGTCCTCCCATTGTAAGTAAGTTTTCTCTGCTTTGGGGAGATGCAGCTTCATTGTTCTTCAGACTCTGCAAGAACCACATATGGAACAAAATCTATGGTAAAAGCAACAACTGAGTTTAAGTAATTACCTCTCTTATTTTTCTTCTTTTTGGTGATAAGAGATCACCATCAGCACTTGCCATACCACAGAGACACAGTCCTAGTCCCTTAAAATTACCTTTATAATTCAACAATTATGGCAAAACATCCATGCATATTATTAAGCCAGGCCCCCAATTTATATAGACATTCTATAACCAATTCAGCAAACGACTTACGGCTTTACTCTAGAATGTTACCCACAGGCTCTTTCTTCCTTTAGGAACTTATTCCCTAGCTGATAGTATTATTTGCGGAGGCAGTGGAACTTTCAGGAGTGAGACCTAGCAGTCAGAAATCACTACAGGAGAGTCTTGGGAAGCTATAATGTTCATGGTTCTAGTCTATGACCTCTGCTTCCCAGTTAGAACCAAGTAAGTCTCTACCTGCTGGGGTTGCTGTCAAAAATGGAGCCAATACTGTCACCAAGCCTTTTCTGCTGGGTTGAAAGGTCTCTGAGAAAGTGAACAAAAAAACCAATCAAACAAAACCCTAAAAAACCTATCCTCCCTCAAATTGATACCACTAGGAATTTTGTCGAGAGACAACAAAAGTAAATATATTCCTAAAAGCCTAGTATCAGACTGGTAAAGGGGTAAGTTCTCAACATTCTCTGGAGACATCAATTGCCGTGAAGTCTGTTTGTAAAGCCAGTTCTTCTCTGTGTCTTTCTGGCTAACTTCACCAGACTTAGAAGTTGTGTTTTCAGGTGTGAAGACTTGTTTTTTTTTTTTTTTTTTTCTTTCAGAGCTATACTGACAAGTAACTACCACAATAGAAGAGAAACTCAAGGCACAGTACACATCCAACATTCTTCCTTCCATGCACAACAAAAACAAGTGTCGTCCTGCCATCTCTGTCGATGGTCACTTGTTATTATCTAAGTGGTCATTTCTCAGCAGCTTCAATGAATTTGTATACCATCCTGCAATGCACTCAGCTCATGGCACCTCAATGGACTTGCTTTGGTCGACATGGGGGAGTGAGGCTGGAATCCACTCACTCACTACCTAGCTGGGTCTCCTATGGCTGATCACTGCATAGTACCTGGTGTTCCCAGTCTTTTAAGTTCTTCCTTGCCCAATTCTTCACAAAAACATCTAGCCTAAGATGCTTCCAGAAGCTTCTGTGTCTCGGGAGATTCCTCAAACCCCAATCAACAGTTGGCAATGGTCCAATTTGCCAAATTCTGAATGCTGTGTAGCTCCAGTGCATTCACAGTAGTGTGGGAAACATAGAAATTTGTGAGGTTCAGGACAATAGCTATTAGTTCTCCTGGGGCTAGTGAAATAGAGTCAATGTAACTGGCAAAGAAGATTTCTGATATTAGTTCTAACGTTTAAATAGATGCACACGGCTACTGTGCTAGACAACACAAACAAACGTAAACGGTTCAAGTTTGAGAGTGGACATCTTGTAGATGAATGCATTTCAACAAAAAGAGAAGGGGCTCAGTAAATATCTGGTAGCTACTTGCCTTCCATAGCTTCTTTCATGCTTTTTGGGTTATCTCAAAGGACAAGGGGGGAAAAATCAGCAACAGTTCAAAACCCATACTATTTAACAATCTGACTTGAACAGAACTAACGATTTTTAATACAGGGGGTGGTTTAGAAAAAAAATCAGTAAAACAATTAGAAAAATGAGCATTCTAGAAGTTATTTATGTTTAATGCTTAAAAGTCTGAATGCACAAACAATCTACCATCATAGAAGTACTGGTGGCCAATACAATGCGTTAGAACTATGTACAATGCACAGTTTAGTATCAAAATCTTTCTACACTGTAGAGTTTTATGAAACTGTTAATGACATCAAACACTAAGCACTTAAGACACCATTTTTTTGCTACCACACAAAGAACGTCAATGACACCCCATTTCAACTTGCAGCATCCATCCATTTCTAGTATGAAATTAAGTGATTTTTCTACTTATACAATAAAGTTTATCTACACAGTTCTTTTGATTTTGATCCATAGCAGCAAAGGCACTGTACATCAGCAGATCCACAGACTTAAAAGATCTTTTTAAAGCATTCAAACAAAAAATAATAATAAAAAAGGAGTCACATGTTATAGTTTAACAACAACAACATAAAAGATAACACAATGTTTCTGGCACAATGGCACAGCCTGTGTCCATTTCAGGGACATCCAACTAAGACATGGAAAGAACCAGAGGTAAAGAAAGCAAGTCATCATCCCAGGAGCATCTCTTCTTGGTGGCTTTCAGAAGGTGGGCTCTGTAAACCTTCCTCTGCTGGCCTTTTTGTGTGTGTGAAAGACTTGCCTTGCACAGCGGTAAGCAGGCAGCACTCCCTACCTGCAACTCCTAAAGAGCACAAAACAGCCTGCCATGTCTCACAGGAATACAACTGCCCAGAGACACACAGCTCCCTCTGCCAGTAAATTTGGCAAAAATATTTAGAAAAAATTAAGTTCTCTCTTAGAGGCCCAATTTAATTTGTTTACCTATCTAAATATACAATAAAAAAGGGAATTAAAAACATATTACAAAGATAGTTGTCAACAGTAAAAAATAAAAAAAAGGAAAAATACTCAATTATTTTCATTGAATGTAATCTAAAGTGACACACATATTGGTTAAAGTTGCCCAAACAGACTCAAAGGAATAGCGCTTGCCTGTCATATTCTACTTGCTCAGCCAAGCTTCCAAATGTTTGTAATATAAGTAGAAAACAAAACAACCTCATAACAACACAGCAACATATTGCTTCCATGTGTAATTATACATTTCACGTCTCTATACAGTCAATAGTCTACATTTAGTGACTTTTTAATCAGTTATTTTAAACCTTCCTTTCCCTTCCCTTACCAAAAAGGGGGAGAGGTGGAGCATCAAATACAATGCACCTTCATTATCAATGCAGGAGCGGACAGCTTTATTTAGTCAGTCATTGTTAGAAAGCCTTCTTTAGACAAAATAAATATATTACAGATATAATACATAATTAAAGATTCCATTCACTGTTAGGTATTCCATGTTCTTCCAAGTCGATAGCTGGAGAGTTGGTATCACAGGTTCTTAATGAGTATTCACAATTCAATAGCAAGGAGGAAGTGGGCTACGGAAAGGGATTAAACTCCACAACTGCAATGAGTACTGGAAATCCTTGGTTTAGGTGTAGGAGAGGGGGTGAACAAAAAAGTACAACTGCGCAAAGTGCTACAAGGAGGAGTCCAGTTTGCCTGAAGATTTGTCCTCAATAAATAACTTCATAAACCGTAGCCTTCTTGTCCCCAGAACCAGTGACAATGTACTTGTCATCCACAGAGATGTCACAGCTAAGGACCGATGAGGATTCTTTGGACTATGGAAGAAACATATCAAGAGTGTCACATGTAGGTACTAAAAAGCAGAACTGGTCGGTGTGGAGCGGACACACAGAGTACTCCACTGAGCACCCAGAAGCCTGCAGATACAGACATTCCTACACATGGCAGCACTTGATCCAATCCTTGAGGGCTCATCCCCAGCTTAGCTAACCATTCTTACTCTCGAGGCATCCGAGAGGTAACTCAATGGTTTCAGTATTCTGCCAAGGAAGAAAGGCCCTGTTTTAAATTCTATTCCTGGGGCTGGAGAGATAGCTCAGTGGATACGAGCACTGGATGTTCTTCTAGAGAATACAGGTTCAATTCCCAGACCAGACATAGCAGTTTACAACCCGTCTGTAACTCCAGTTCCAGGAGATCCAACACCCTCTTCTCCTTTCCACTGTTACCAAATGTGCAACATGGTGCACTCTAGATGTGCATGCAGACAAAACACATAAAATAAAGTAAAAGAAAAAAAACTAACAAAAATAAAACCTCTATTCTCTAGAAAGTACAGAGTAGGACATTCAAGATGTGACAAAACCTCAACTGCCAGTGCCAGGTGGCCTGGATCTAGGCAGTGCCAGAGCAGCAGGCACAGCATACACACTAACAAGTACTGGGAGACATTAGTAAACATGTCAATACTACTAGCATGAAACATAAAAACACGTATGAGGAGTTCAATAGTTGGAAACAGATACACACTCTACTAAAGAGGGTGAGGGTGGTGAAGGAATAAGAGTAAGCCACACTCACAGGGTTTAAGCCAGTCCCCTAAAGAATACTAGAAACATCTGAAACTATAAATGTAAGACAAGTACCTAATGCACTGCATGTCTCTCAAACTTTTCTTACAGTAACCATTAATAATTAAAATTCCCAAGCCAGGATATGTATAATATGTAATACTTGGGTTTAATATAAAAGACACAGTCTAATATTTTTTCTTTCAGTTTGTCTACCTAAAAGGTCATGAAACCTCCAGTATTAAAGTATAAGCTTCAGCCAGGCATGATGGTGCATACCTTTAATCCCAACACTTGAAGGCAGAGACAGGTGGATCTCTATGAGTCCCAGGCCAGTCAAGACTACATAGTGAAACATTGTCTCATATAAAGAAAGAAAGGGAAGAAGTATAAGCTTTATAACAATGACATCAGCTGTGTAATGCCAAAAACCTTGTCTATTTTGAATTCAGGTAATTAATCAGCTCTATGATGACTTACTGCCATTTCCTAAAGGGACCTGCAAGTTTGTTAAAGTAGCCCCAAACATGAGACAAAAGATAAGAACATTCTAAATACAAATTAAAAATGGGAAGTCATGTAACTCGCCTATGATATTCATACACATCTGCAAGAAACAAGGAGAGATTTTATGTGTATGACTGTTTGTTCCATGTCTAAATTTGGTGTTTTCCCAAGTAATTTCCCAAACTACACAAAATTCTACTCTGCTACTAAGAAGAACAAATGTATATAAAAATCAATCCAGTTTGACTGGACTTTTCTGGAACATTCTTGGGAAAAAGAACTGATAAAAGAGAGTGAATAAAAGAACTGGAAAAGAAAAGAACTGACAATATGACAATACTCATGAAGATATTTAAACAAAATGGTCAAGATTTAAAATAGAAAATGAAAGCCGGGCATGGTGGCGCACACCTTTAATCCCAGCACTCGGGAGGCAGAGGCAGGCGGATCTCTGTGAGTTCGAGGCCAGCCTGGTCTACAAGGCAAGTCCACGACAGCCAGGGCTGTTACACAGAGAAACCCTGTTTCGAAAAACCAAAAAAAAAAGTATACATAAACACACAAATGTCACAGAACACCTAAAAAAAACCCAAATTGAAATATAAGAGAGGACTGAGTCATGGGAAATTCAGGATTTGCAGTGACACAAGGATGAGAAATCACAGCAAAAGACCCTTGTACAACTAATCACCCTCCCTGCTTTGGGCAGGTTCTTGCCCTGCCTGATGGAAATGGTATCAGGTGCCCCAGTATACTCTCAAAACACTTAAGTAGGTACACTACTCATAGGATACATGGAGATGGCATAGCTAAACCACTACAAGTAGCACACAGCTCTGGTCATGAAGCAAGCTAGGTATTACCTGGAATATGCTGGCACCATAAGGTGTCCTCCAAGCATTCAGAAGGTTGTCCTTTCCAGTGCTTACAAACCATTTGCCTACAGAAAGAGAGTTTTGTGTTACTTTGCCATTTGCTTCACAAAGTGCTGAATTTACATAGAAACTCATTCAATTTGTAACAAATGTCTTTACACTTCAAAAGTAAATAAAGCCCATCCACCTTCTGCATTTCATGAGTCACTGATTTTGACAAATAATAAAGTGGATTAAGGCCAGCAATTTACATAGCTTGTTAGGAAAGCAGGCATGGTTAAGTAAACTATATAGTTATGAAGAGAGACATATTAACAAAATAAAAGAATCAACTTGAAATGAGTCAACAGAAGAGCCGAGCAATTAAACTGAACAAAGGGGTTTGCTTACCACAGTGGGCAAATTTGAGTGACAGCACACAGCTCTCATGAAGATGCAACTGGTATTTGTCTGGCTTGGTGACGTGCAACACCTCCACATTGCTGTTCTCCATCCCCACTGCAAGCCACTCTCCAGTTGGGCAATAGCCCAAAGAAAAGATCTGGAATTAAAACAAATGATGGTGGCTACAGAAGACAGGTCTTATTAACCAGAGGTATGCTTTTAAATATAGAGGAAACCAACAAAATCCAAAATGTACAGAAA
>CAJQZJ010033704.1:2944424-2978442 GCA_907164525.1 Lophiomys imhausi
ACTCTACTTTCAGTAGGTCACATCACCACCAGCACACAGTCCCACCTGCGAGGTGAAGTCGTGCTGCTGTAGCTGCCGACCTTCACGCAGGTCCCATGACCTCACAGTGTTGTCCAGCCCGCCTGTCCAGAGCTTGGTGCCATCATTAGAAATATCGATGCAACTGGCTCCATCTGTGTGGCCCTGGAATTGCCTGAAAATGTAAAATGGAGGGAAAGCCCTTGAAAAGTTAGTTTTTATTTTAATTCAATTGGGAACTCTTTGCTGATCAAATTCAGTGCAGGGCTTATCTACAGATTTCATTTGGTTTATGCTTTCTAACAAAATAATAACAAAACATATCATGGATCTGTGTTGGCTGTAAAGGAGGGAAAGGCCATTCTCACAAGAAATACCTAATGGAAATACACTCAGTGTGATCCCCGCCCAGGGACACTTCTGGGTCCTCACTTCATAGTCCAGGATGACCTTGAATATCTGAACCTGACCCTGAAGCCACAAGAACAACAATTATTTTGCTTTTGGAATCACAGCAAAGGGCTCTTTTCTTCCCACACATGCCTCCTGTCTCACACCTAAAGTCCCCAATCTTCTTATACCTTTTCCTTGATCATACTGTTTGTTCTCATTTCCATAACCCTCCTGTCCACTTGTCCTTAGATATGAGAGCATGGACAATTCAGGCCATGTGAGCACAAGCAACAACTCAGCAGCACAGGACCCTCGGGCAAGAGCCATACAGTTTGACACATGTAGTCCCTAACCTAGAACTATATACTACAGCTTCTCACAAAGGAGCTAAGGGCAATGATGGGAGTCAGCAGGCACAGATAACACATTATAGACATCTAATGAACCCATGAGGTCCAGACCACATTCATTATGTAAAAATGACCTTCACTTCTAAAAATTTGAATCAGTAATGCTGCGTGTGTGCCTGTGTGTATGTGTGTGTAAAATGAAACACTTATTTTATAAAATACAGTGTGGAGGCAAGATTTTACATATAAAATTTTTTGTTATCTCTAAAATACATCTGGTTTATAACATTTTTTTTAGAAAGTAGCTGCATTCTACTCAGACACAGACATAAACATATACACAAATAGTCAGACAAACACTCACACAGAGCTTTGAGCACCATGTGCTAAATTAGCTCTCCTTTACAACATTGAAGTGGATTCAGCTGACCTACCTCACCAGGGTCTGGTTGTGCAGATCCCACACTGCGATGTTGCCGTCGCTGCAGCATGAGAAGCAGACCTTGGAGTCAGGGCTGATGGCCAGAGCATAGCAGGCAGGAGCTGAGGACGTCAGTTCTGCCTTGATGCGTGGGGTTGGAGCTGCCAGGTCCCAGATGGACAGGGTACTGGCTTCCCCTCCAACAATTAAGGTGCGACCATCAGGGAGCAATCTGCAGGAACGGATGTAGTTATCCCTGTTCTATGGAGACAAAAGCCATCACAAAATTACTCATGAGGAAAGGAAAACAGCATTAACACAAGAGCAGAAATCCATAAAAGTACCGTGTTCCTTCTGGTTTAATGAGCCATTTATACTTATGACAATGACAAAGTAGATTAATGCTAAAAATTACATGAAATTAAGGAAGTATTTAAACTTGGTCTACAAAATTTAGTACCAAGATATTTAATCTCATACAGCACTCGAGTGCAAAGATCTGGTCCCACTCGCAGCACCAAATTAAGCAACTGTGGATGTAATCTGCACACACAGATCCACAAGGTCTGTGCCCACATCACTGCAGCTGTCTAAGCTCTGAAGCCTTGGCATACTTTGCTGAGGACATGGGGTCCTGGCATTAACCCTATCACAGCTAAAGTTACTTCACAGTTGGATCTTTTGGCCTAGTCTTGCTATGTATCACTAACAGACATTGTGAGTTCAGCAAAGTGCCACTGACAGGAGGCAAGACAGGAAAAGACAATGTCTCCCCTGTTCATGAATTTATGGAAATTCTTACTTATGTATACTTTAATGTTAAATTAAATTAAATGATGCACCAAAATAGTCTTCTGATATAAGGAAAGAAAACTAAGCTTCAATTTCCTGTGCAACTCAAGGACAAATGGTAACAGACCAGCTAAAGGACTTGGTAAGCACATGTATAGTTGACTTGAGAAAGTTCTCAGGTATGCTCTGTAGAAACAATATGTGATTCTTAGTATTCCTGAACCAAGTGATTTACCTTTGACCCTGGGGACAGAGTGAATGCAGATTGTACAGGTGCACACACCACAAATGTAGAACTAGATCACTTCTACTTATCCTCATGGGATTGCTATGACTTTCTCACCATCAGGGTCTTTGTCATCCCTGCTCACTTACCAGGCAGTCCAGCTGAGATACTGGGCTCTTGTTGCCAGGGTGGCTGATGTCCCAGACCTTTACGCAGCCCTTGCCACCTGTGTACACATGTCTTGTGGGGTTGCTGATGGTCACTGCACACACCACCTCCCCATGGTTGAGAGTGTTGATCTGTCGAGCATGTCGGGGGATCCCAGGTCCAATGAGGGCATCAGGGGGAAAGGGGACAGGCTGCATCTGGCCATCAGCACTAACGTGAAAGGAGTATGCTCTAGGGTACAGGAAGTAAGAACAGTGGGAGAACAATGTAGAAAGCATTAGCTTTTGCTTCTTTTCTTTTAGAAAGGGGTCTTATGTACCCATGGTTGGCCTCAAACTCACTATGTAGTGGAGTGACCCTGAATATTTGACCTATCTGTACTTCTCATGTGCTGTGATTACAGGTATGCCCTATCATGATGGGTTTAAGCAGTGATGAATATCAAATCCAGCTTTCACACTAGAAACACACTCTACTGACTAAACTACTTTTCTTGAAAATATTATTAAACCATCCAATATAACAAAAGGGAGAAAATTCTTTCAGTGCCACTTGAGATATGCAATGAATGAACAAACTAATGAATGAATTCAAATGGATCTGGTACAGCACAGTAACATAAAGTTTCAAAGCCATGGGGCTGGGTCCATAACTAAATACCAATTGGCTATTTACATCAGTAGTTACCTAGTGTCTTTCTGAAAGCAATTCTAACTTCAAAGAGAGAAAGGATGAGTCTATAGCTTACAGACAACTAAACAGGACAGCTAATGTCAATGTAGCTATTTTTCCCCCACTCTAAACCTTTACTGCTTTGTACTTTTCAGTGGTTCTATGGCCTGTAATAGACTTTTATCTGTAGATGAATTCACTCCAACCAAATGAGCCATCTGAAGCCCAACTACATTAAGAACCTGGGAAAAAAAAAAAAACTCTCTTATGTATCTATTATCAGGAAAACTAGATTTTAGTTCAGGCTTCTGGGGAAAGCATGGCAGCTGTCCATTCCTGGCGGTAGTGGAGACTTGTGGTACCTAGTGTCATTAACCGAAACTGAAGGAAAAGGATCGAGTACAAGGTTCAGAGGCATGAGAGCCAAACAGGCTGTAATTCTACAGTTGTCTAGCTGTCATGTCCCTGAGACCAAGGTGGGCACTGCTTCTTTAAATATTCCAAACACTTACATTCCTTTGGCTTCAAGGGTGACCTGCACCAAGAACCCTCAACTCATCGACTCTACTACCTCTGTTGGTTATCTACTTGTTAAATGTTAATAGCATCTGAAAAAAGGCCTATATCTCTTCCTTAAAGGTGCTCTTCCATTTCTTCTCAGTCTATATGGAACTCAGAGGCATTTGAGTTGTTATTTGATTAATCCCATGACCTTGTTATTTAGTCACGGCTTGAAATAGACAAATCATTCACCTTCAGTTCTTGGTCAAAAAAACTTCTTAGTCAGTCAACCACTATTTACACAGCATACACAGGTACGCAGAATTTTATGGTAAGTGATATTTATATCTTTAACTCTCAAGGAACTCAAAGTCTAATTTGCCTTGTTTCCCTTATTAATAAGCCAAATATTTACTGAACAACTTGGCTATGGAACCAGCACTGTTTGATGCAACTGGGACATTTGGGTTAGAGTCTTTAGTAAATAGAGTTAGTTACAGAAGGAAGAATCTTGAATTTTATTCAGCAGATAGAAACCAAAAACAGAGTCAAGGTCAGTCAGGCATGCTTACCACTGAAGGACAGGGGGGATGGGGAGAAAAGAACACAAGGAGACACTAAGGCAAGTACCCATAATAAGCAAAGGAAGCCAAAGATGGAAGGCATCAGCGTATATTCATATGCTCTTTGAAGAAATGTACATTGCAAGCATCAACTGTGAACTATACAGTATTTAAGGCACTGGAAGTTACTTCTTTGTTTTTTTTTTTTGAGACAGGGTTTCTCTATATATCCCTGGCTGTCCTGGAACTCAATCTACAGATGAGGCTCATCTTGAACTCATACATATACCTGCCTCTGCTTCCTGAGTGTTGCGATTAAAGACATATGCCACCACCACCCAGTATTGGAAATTACTTTTGTAACTAAATATACATTGTTGAGGGGAGTGCTAACTCGTAACAGCCACTATGGAAATTAGTGTGGGGGTTCCTCAAAAAGCCGATCTGCACCACTCTTGGGCTTATACCCAAGGGACTCTACATCTTACTACAGAGATACTTACACATTCATGTCCATTTCTGCTCTATTCCTAACAGCTAGAAAATGGAAAACAGCCAAGATGTCCATCAATGAATGAATGGATAATGAAAATATGGTTCATTTACCTAATAGAGTATTTATTCAGCTGTTAAAAAATATTATCAAATTTGCAGGTAAATAGAACTAGAAACAATCATCCTGAGTAAGGTAGCTCAGACCTTAAACAAAAAAATTGTAGTTTTTCTCTTATATATGAATATCAGCTTTTAAGCTTTAAATGTGTGTGTTCCATCAAGAATATCTAGAGGTTAGGTAACTAGTAAGTGACTAAGGGTGTTCCAAGGAAAGGGAAATAAGAATGTAGTGCTATAAAGGGTGAATAGGGGAAACTAGAATAGGAGGGTTAAATGGGGTGGGGAAGGGGATGCATCGTAGAAAAGGGAATGTGGGGAGGAATCACTTGACATTAAAGGCCTTTTGAGAAACCATATGGAAACCTATTACCATGGATGCTTCCTAAAATATATAGCTATATAAAGAAAACTTAAATGGAGTTAACCATACAATAGTAGAGACAATGTTCCAACCAGGTATCATATACTACCAAACAAAACCCTCAGTACCAGGAATGGGTTTACAACTTTTCGACTAAAGGCATTATGCAAACCCTACTCCCCCATCCCTCAGCATTATTCATTATTGTCCATGCTATTACTTAACCCTCCACAATCTGATGGTTAGATCCCATTGCTAAAGACACCATATACTTGCCATCAAAAATTGAAAATATGGAAAAATTGAGCTACTACTCAAATAGAAGCTTCACCTCCTACTGATTAGTGCTGATAGTGCTGGAAGGCATTATACATGCTAATGGAGGAGAAAAGTAATCATCACTCTCATCTGGCTATGAACCCTTTGAGCTATAATAGTAACCTACCTGGAAAATATACCCACTGATACAAGAGGTACAAATCTTTTGGGAGTAACCAACTACTGTCTGATTAAAGTTAAGGTCCATACCATGGATTGGAACTTATACCTGACACAGTTGATGAGGCCAGGGCCTGAGGGAAAACCCACTAGTTATCCTGCTAAATGAACATAGCAATAAAATAACTCCTAATGACATATTGTTATACCCAGAGATAAGTGCATTGCTCAGCCCTTATCAGAGAAGCTGCTTCTTGCAGCAGATGGTAATTAATATAGAGACTCACAACTGAACAGTGTGCAGAGAGTGAAAGACATTGGAGTGCACAATCCGCAATCTTAAATGGTCGTCTGTATTACATCCTTCCCTGAGGATCTATGTGGAAGGGAAGGCAGAAAGATTCTAAGAGCCACAGGTAGTACATAATTCCAAGGGAACAGTATTTTCTGACCCAACAGAGCTGATGGACATATGAACTCACAGCGACTGCATCAGCATGCACCAGGCCTGCAGAAATTCAAGCCAGACATAATTCAAGCATGGTAAAGGCAAAGTGTGCATAGAGTCCCAAAACTAAAGAAGAAGTTATTTACAAACGATAGCTGCCAAGAGAGGGTGAATCTTCAGTGGAGTGATACTGAGTATATTAACCACTCTGCAGGCTAGGCCTCATGTTCGGGAATAGTAGGCCAATACAATATGGACTCCATATGTATTTGTATGTGTGTGGGTTTTTGTTTTGTTGAGAGAAAAAGAACATGAAGTTGGGTGGGTAAGGAGGCTCTGGGAGGAGTTGGGGGAAGGAGGCAAAAAAGTATGATTTTGTGTTAAGTGGCAGAGGACAGCACCAGATACAGCAACTTATACCAACTGGACTTTTCAGTCTCACAACTGTCAATCAATACATTTCTGAACATTATATTCAAAAAAAGTTCTGTTCTGCTTCTGCAAAACTCATATTCAAGTGGGGAGAGGCTGGCAATGGCTACGAGTAAACATTCAAAAGCTAGGTGTTATGGTGCTCCTCCTAATACTAGACCAGCAATTAGAAGGCGGAGATGGGAAGACCAACAAATTCAAGACCAGCTTGGGCTACACAGTGAAACTCTATCTCAAAAAAAAAATAGAGGAAATGGACAACAGGAGGAAGCCAGAGAGGGAGACAGAGTTATCAGGGCAGAATGCTTTGTTAAGAGGGCATCTAACAGAGACTTGAAGTGAGACAGTGAGTTACTGAAAATGTTAAAAGAGGAGGATCAGTAAAAATAAATGCCTGGGCTAGAGAGATGACTCATCAGTTAAGAGCACTGGCTGCTCTTCCAAAGGACCAGAGCTCAAATCCCAGCAACCACATGGCAGTTCACAGCTGTCTATAACTGCCAGGCGTGCTAGTGCACATCTTTTAATTCCAGCACTCAGGAGGCAGAGGCAGGTTGGTCTCTGTGAGTTGAAGGCCAGCCTGGTCTACAAAGTGAGTCCAGTACAGCAGGGCTATTACACAGAGAAACCCTGTCTCGAACCCCACCCCCCACCCCAAAGAATAAATGCCCAACAGGCAAGTAGCTACCAAAATTTCTGGGAGAGGGAGACTTCTGTGACTATTCGGTCAAGTCTGGATAGTACAGGAGACTGAGGATGCAGTATATGTGTGGTTGAATCTCGGGAAAGATATTAATCAAAGACTGAAGGTTGTGCGTGTGTCTAACAAGGCAAGAGTGTTTCTTTTAGAGAAAGAAAAAAAAACATTTTTTTTCTTTTTCTTAAGAGCCAAATAGTACTTTAAAAGTTTTATTTTTCAATTTTTCTAATCCTATTAGAACTGTGTTTAGGTAGTGAGAAAAAAAAGAGTGCAAGTATACTGAAACCAAGACGGTGGAATGGGATGTGATGAGATTAGAATACAGAAAGAGGCTGGAAGAGGTGTGTTGTACTTGGTCTGTTATCACTCCAGGGGAGTGTGAATAGACACTCCAAATGCTCAGTTCAAGGTAAAGAAGCCAAATGAGCAAACTACCTTTTCTGGAAATAGAACTAAGCAGAAGATTGTCCTGATTTTTTTTTTTAATCAAATTTAGTGTGTCTGTTCTCTACATATTCAAATTCTAAACATCTAAGTTTGCATATAAACATCACATTTTCTGAACAACAACTACCTGAAAACCAGTAGCAGGTAGGGAGAAGCCCTGAGTGGCAGAGTTACTTGGAAGCCACTTTACTACTCAGCAATGCCCAAATCCTAAAACACAAAAGCAAGGACAAGAACTTGGCAATGAACCCAAAAGGACAAAAGGTACTCACGGTTTTCCTCCTGGAATGCCTGTTAAGTTTGGAGGTATTGCTGGCACACGCATATGATGATGTGGATCAAATCCCACCTAAAATTGTACCCATGCAAAGCAACAAAGTTATATTCATTTGCTATACCTTGTACAACACAGCACCTAAAGTCTAGGAAAACAGGTAATTTGAAAATAAAATTTTAAGAGAGACATTTACAGAAGTATCCATTAATAAAATGACAGAAAGCTTAGGATTTAATAGTCATTTATTTGGGAATGGAACATATAAAAAATCATACTACTGATTCTTAAGGCTTATGACAGAAACAAAGGCTTTACAGTTATTATCCTGTGTATCTAATTTTGTAGTTTAAAATGTCAAAGTGACTATTAAATTTTAAGAAGTCATAAACTTTCTCACCTTCCCAAGGAAAACTGATCAAGATAAAATCACATGTATCTTAATTTGTACGTAATAAACACTCAGATCCTTTAATACTTAACCTTGTATTATATAAACTACGCTAAAAAGAAAGTTATGTGTTCTGAAATTCTAATCTGTGGAAGCATGTTAACATACCACAGGTGATCTTCCGTAGGCTGCTGCGGCTGCAACAGCTGCCGCACTCATCTGGGGGGAGATGTTGTGCAGCCCAGCATAGGCGGCTCCCGGGCTGGTCAACTCCCCGTTCATCCCAGCATGGGGCACAATTCCAAAGGGGGTTGGATATGGACAAGGTACAGCCATGGGAGTCCTCAGGCTGGATGCTGAAGAAAAAACCAAGAATATAGAAAACAGTGGTAGCACATTCTTTAGTTGGTTAACAATACAACCCGTAGTTCATATGAAGTGATTTTACTATTCTCAAAATCATTCAAGTCTCAAGAGTGGGTCAATCATTCCTCTCATTTTTTTTTTTTTTTTTTGAAGACTTACCAGGTGTTAGACGTGGGTAGGGCCACATGCTTGGTTTGGAAGACTTACCTTACTCAACTAGATAGTCAGTGCTGGTCATGACTACTTTTAATGGATTTCATTACTTAAATTACTTAAAGTTTTAAAAACCCAAAACATCAGTATGAATAAATATACATTATTTTTCCTTACTAACCTAAAGGGTCCACACCTGGTGGCTTTCCGGGTACAGGCCTCAGTCCGGGAGTGGAGTTACTGCCTGGGGTAGGTGCATCAGTTCGTGGAGTAGGGGTATTGGACTTTGAAACAGGAGTGGTAGATTTTTCATTCTAACAAGAGATGGAGTATATCATCCATGAGAACATGATTTTGAGAGTTAATTTAATATTAAAACAGAAAACAAAACAAAACAAAAAAGAAATTGGAGAATTTCTTTTGTTTGTCTTATATCCCACAACAATTAAAAGTAGCTGGCAAGAAACCAGGAAAGCACAGTTCAAGAAGACCTGAACTGAAGCTGACTCAAGGAAGTCACTTCTAGGAACCTGGTCTCAGTCAAAGGCCAAAGAAATTCACCAAACATGCATCCTGAATGTGGTCCACATGCTAGTGGCCATGGCTAAGTCAAGCACCCAACTCACTGTTCATGTCCTAAGAAGTTCCTTATCTGATTCGTTCTTCTCAGAAAACACCATACATGAATCATTATGGAAACCATACTAGAAAGGAGGCCATGAAAAGACAAGCAGGGTTCCAGAAGAAAGGACAAGGGGGCTGAACCCTAACCTCAATCTATCCTTCTATCCATCTTATTTATACACATACATTCTTTATCTGCACATGAACTGAAGAATCCTCTGATCCTTCAGCTGTGAATTCAAAAGGTCACTGAAAACTACCTATGGCTTTTTTTTTTTTTTTTTTTTTTTTGCCGGGTGTGGTGGCACAAGGCTTTAATCTCAGCCCTAGGGAGGTAGAGGCAGGTGGATCTCTGTGAGTTCAAGGCTACTCTGGTCTACAAAGTGAGTCCAGGACAGCCAGGTATACACAGAGAAATCTTGTCTGGAAAAACCAACAACAACAAAAAAAAGTAAGAAAATAAGTGGTGAGGAGAAACAGGGATTTACCACACACAAATGCAATCACCTCCACAGCTATGGGAGGAGGTGTAGGGCAACTCAGTCTGGCATTTGTGTTGAGTCAAAGCAGACTTTTCCTAGTGAGAGAATCTTAGGCAGAAGCTAAAGTTACTGAAGCTGTGTGTAGCTTGGCAATTCAAACGAAGCTAGTAATAAAAATGACAGTGAACCCCAAGCAAGTTCCCCGCAAAGCACATGCCTTAGACCATCACCTTAACTCCAGTATATATTTTTCAACTTTGCTAAGATGTTTTTCTTTAATTTTCATCCATTATCTCTCTCTCTTAAGCTTACAGAAAGACTCAGGAAGCAAATACCATCAAATTAGTAAACCATTATGCTCCAAAAACACTTAAACTTGTATCTGAAAGACACACATACCAACTGGAATTTAAGCCCTACAGAAAAATGTGAAATAAACAAAAAGTGAAGAATCAAAATCCAACAACTATACTGGAAGTGACAATTCTGATTAAGGAGTAGCTTACAAGGCTAAGCTCTTTGGATTTGGAGGAAGGAGTACTACTAGAAGATGCAACAGAAGCAGGGCTGATGGGGGCATCTTTCTTGAGGAGGCGTGTCTTGTCCAAGCCATTCTCCCTTGGGGAATGTGCTGGGCTTCCTCGAGGGGAAGATGGATCCTACAAAGAAAAAAAAAAATGTAAAACTCACAAGTGACTGACAGCACCAAGGTCCTTGACTGGGGACTTCTAACTAAAAGTACTTAATAACTTCCTTAAAAGTACAAAATGTGTGAGAAAGATAAAAATTAACTGAAATTCCTAAAGGAAACATCTGGTATTGAGGTGAAATCCCAACAAAAACAAAAATCAAAGAGCCCATCATCTTCAAGGAGCATCAATGAAATCGCTGACACCTGTCATTCTCGTGGTGGGAAGAAGTGGTGCTTGAAAGGAAGCAGCAGCACTTCTGAAAGGCCTAGCAATGTGTGAAGGGAGTCACAGTCTCTCGTAAGTACTTCGGACCCTTGCCTTTGTCACAGCTGCACAACAGCAGGAAGAAATACTAGCTGCAGACATACCTCATTGGACACATCGACGACCAAGTTGTCATCACTCTTCTCACCATCACTGTCCTGCACAGACAATTGAGAAGCATTGTCCCATTTTTGAAAAATGTAGAACAATGGCATGTTCACTACTCTAGAACATGCCAAAAACACATTCTGCAAGTGGTGGGGCGTGCTTTGGTCTGGCAGCATTTAAATAAGTCACTGTATGATTAAACTAAGGCAAAAATTTAAAAGTCTGAGCTTCTTGTAAAGCCTGCCATCCTGGGGGAACCAGCTGGTGGGGAGTAGAACAACAAACACCTGCCTTCACACTTACTACCCAGCATGCTCTTCTCTTGTGACTGCCCATGCACTAGAGGAAAATGAGCTTTCGATCATGTTAAGGACATTTGGAATATCTATATATGCATCTTCCACAGGATTCTGTAATTTCCTACTTTAGTCCATCCAAATTTCTTGGACTTTACAAAATTTCTATATCTCTAAGCTAACCAAATAAAGTTCTACCTACCCAAGCAGAAATAATAGCCTAGTATACCCAAGTCTTAGTTGCTACAGGAAAGCACTGTCGTCTTGCATACACATGTATATACATACACATGTATGTACGTACACACATACAGCTTCAGACAGATGATATAGCTCGAGGCAGTTATAAATGCAGTACTTGTAAATAAAATCTCTTAAAGGTTATTATTATTATTATCCTGTGTTCTAAAATGAGAGGCTAATGGCTAAAATTACCAGCTGATAAAGAACAAGTCAAACTAGCATTCCCCAAAGCAAAGGTGGATGAACTTACATAACGAGCTGCAATTTCCTTTTCTTCTGTTTTCTGCTTTTTGCTCTCTGAGGAATAGTCTGTAGAGTTCCTGTGTTTCTCAGAACCTCGGAAACTGGCTGATGGAGATACTGAAGAGCTCTGGAATTAGAAATAGAAGCAGGATTGAAAAAGATCATTCACTTAGCAGAACAATTGAATAATCTTTTGGTTCTTTAGAATATGCCTGGGAAGCTGTTCAGGAGACAGGAGAGGGAGGAGGGGATGAAAGGGGAATGACTGAGGTACAGAAAGACAAAGCACAAAGATGAGTAGAAGGAATAAACAGGACAGCAGGCTGAGTGCAATCTCCAAAGAACAGATCTGGTCTCAGCATGTTCACACTGCTTAAGGCTTTCACAAACGTGGGGAAGGGAGGAGACACAGAGAAAGTATGGAGAGAAAGACACTGGTTTTGTTTGCTTGTTTTATAAAGTTCACTGGCTGACAGAAAGTATTTTGAACTTCCACAGAGAAACTGAATACAGTTGAGCATAAAGGATACTAATAATTTTTCAATTAAAAACTAAAAGAAGAGGAAAACTACTCATTAAGGACAGTAGCAACCAAACTGTGATATATAGATCATATTCACAGAATATTTTGCTCAGCCTGCATCTATAGTTCAAAACATAGAGAAGAGGAAAAATCCCTACAAACATTGACTGTATTCCTGCATATTCTTCATAAGCCTACTCATTTTGTTTCCAGAAACTCCAAACTCACTGTAGCCAGAACAGGGGAAAAGGATTCATGCCTCGGAAGGCCACAGTAAGTGGGTATGAAGTCAGGCCACAGATTTCTTATCTGTTCTTTCAACAGGCATTTAACCTGAGGTGAAAGGTTGTTCTCTGCCATGAAAGTCAGCTGATTACTGAGCACATGTATGAGACCTTAAAACCATGGTTGAAAACGTGACAACTAAAACTACCCTTAACAATCTGTCAGTGCCGTGGGCTGGGGAAATGGCCCAGGGGATAGAGCAGGAGGGCCTCAGTAATGATCTCTAGAACTCCATGTGAGTCTTGAAGGAGCATGTGCCTACAGTCCCAGCCCATCTACAGGGAGATGTGAGGTACAGACCATAGAATCCCAGAAGTGTACAAGGCACCAGTGCTGGTGTACACAGTCATGGACAAGAGACCTTATTTCTAAAAAGGGGAAAGGCAAGGACCTCAAGTTTTCACTAATCCCCATGCAATGCACATCCCATCCCATCCCACTCAGACCCACCCAAAACCAAACAAAAAACACACAATGAAAGCTCAACCAAACCAGCAGTGTCTGTTACAGAATGACCAAAAAGAAAGTTTAAATAAAAGGGAGGTTTGAAAGGGAAGAAGTCCAGACTTGAACCATGCTATTAAGGAGGATGTAAAGTGTCCAGAGTAGCCATTTCCCTTAGAAGGGCACCAACACAGATTTCTAAGGGTGAAATTGGTTAAGAGCAGGCTCATTTTGGTAAACAATAAAAATACCTGAAAATAAAATATCTAAGGAAAAAGTTCTAGGAAGTACAAAGCATCACCATAAAAACATCCTTTTGCCTGAAATCTGATAATCCAGAAAACTGTTCAGCAAAGCCCTCTTTATTTAGGAACTTATCTCATAGAACTGGAAAAGCTCATCCCGAGTGAGCTAACACAGACTCAGAAAGATGAGCATGGCATCTACTCACTTATAACTGGATTTTAGCCATATAGTACAGGGTAACTAGCCTACAACTAACAGACCGAAAGGAACAGGAACAGAGACTTTGTTACCTGTTAGTGGGACAATTTGCCCTAGGGGTACTGCTATGTAGGACCCCAGTGCAAGAGGAAGCTCTTATCCTTCATATGACTGCTGAATTGAGGGGGGCTGTATGTAGGGACACCCCACTCTAGAGGAGTGGGATAGGTGGGAGAGGGAGGAGAGGGTGGAAGGGTGGAACTGGGATGGGTGGAAAGAGGGCACTGTGATGGAGATGTAACTTGGAGTAAAATAAACACAGAAAAATCATAATTAAAATAAGAAAAAGAAAACCAATTCAGGTGATCCTTTTTCCTTATGTTAGTCAGGTGATAATAACTAATCTTTACAGATACAGAAACTCTACCAGTGCCTTTAAACTACTAGAGGTAATGTTATTGTCAGAACTTTTGGCTCTAAGTTCCAATTTATTTCTGATGAATGTATGACAAGCCTAAACTTCTAAGGAATGCTGTTCGGGGCTATGCTTAGTGGGAGAGTAATATAGACTAGTGAGTAAGGAGGTAACCACTGTTAGAAGCTGCCAAACTCTAAGCCCATCTTAGCTCTGGCCATCCCTGCTGTGTGTTTTAGACGAATGTTCTGTAAGTTTTATGTGCTAATTCCTACTCAAACACTGAACAAAATATACTATATTAAATTCTCAAAGAATAAAAACATTATTTAAAAACAACTACATGAGATACATTGCAGAAGGTCACTAAATGAATTTCACAAGAAATTATTTGAGTAAAATGTGCTGGGGTGTCCTGGAACTGTACAAGGGAGTTCCACACTTTCATCTTATTCCTTTACCAGTAAGATGCCTTCTCCTACTAATGTTGAGTGTGTGTATGGGGGGGGGGGGTAATGCTGAGTCTTCTGACACTCTACTTCCAGTCATTTCCACTTTTCTCAAAAGAAGAAAAAAACAATTTCTAAACAACAATGAACATATTCTCAAAAATTAATGCTAAAAGGTAGTACCTGTTTAGTCTTAGTGCTTATTTATTGGAATAAATGTAAAATCAAACAGCTTCTTTTTTCTTAAGGTTGCTGTCTCTCATTGTATGGACAGCTTTCTTTCATGTGTATGTGGTATGCATGCATACTTGCATGTGTGTGTGAAGGTTTATGTGCACATGGCATGTGCTATTTGATACTGGGTTTCGCCCTTGATCTTTTTCCATTTTATTTATTGACGCAGGGTCTTTCTGAATTCAGAGCTTATCATTTGTGCTAGTCTAGCCAGGCAGCTTGCTCTCCAAATAAGGTGTCTTCTTCATGTGTGCTGGGATTACAGAGAGGCCACCATGGTCATCTTACTTATATGTGGGTTTGAGGGATCTGAACTCTACTGAGCAATCCATCTTTTCAGGCCCCTGCCATTTTATTGTAGAACAGAGCTACACATTTGATTTTGTTAGTAAAATGATAAGGTAGTTAATTATCACCAATATTTAAAAGTTAAGCTGCACAATGGGTACTGAGGAGATCAGTGATATTCTAGTAACAGCTCTGGAGTCAACCTGACTTGGCACAGGTTCTCATCACACAGCTTAGAAGTCTAGCACTCTGTTATTGGTTAGGTAGGTACTTGATTTTCTGAGCATGGCAATGGGAAGACTTAAATGATGATAAAGACACTAGAAAAGTTTATTTTCACACGTCTTTGATTATTAAAAAAGTTTAGTTAGGTTGGTTATTTTCATAGTTTATTACCTAAAGCACTTACTGGACCTCAAACATGGCATTGTATAAATCTAAACCTTTTCACCCATTCAGAAAAATATTTTCACTACAGTTTATATACATATAAGCAAATATGTTATATATGGATAATCATAGAAGCAATGATCAATTTAAAGTAAAAATAACCTGGATGTTAATGTTTCATAATGTATTTAAAAATAAAACATCTACTTTTACCAAGAAAAGAAACAAAATTATGTATTAAAAAGGGGGAGTGGAGGTTGACACAAAGGAATCCAAGAGAAAAATAGACAAACTTTTAAGTTTATTATTAAAATCACAACAATACTGGAAGTACAAATACACAGATATCCCTAGTATGATAAAACATGGTTTTTCAAAAAGGAAAAATTTCCAGGTCTTACTTTGAAATCCACTTTAGATTTTACTGAGGCTGTTGCCCAAATCAGTTATGTTAACACCTCAAGCAATTGAAATGTGTGGCCCACATCTGTCTACTTCCAGATCAAAGATGGCCATGTATGGGAAAGAGTTCTATAAAGAACTCCCTAAAGAAGGCCGTACTGGTATAATTAGCTAATTTTAATAACAGGGATACTGTAATAGCAGGCAAGAGCACCTCTCTGGAGAAGTCAGACAGTATGGAGTCTTCCATTTAACTGTCTTGTAGCCCTAGAAATGATGTTTACTCTTACTCAGTCTCTTTGTAGTTTGGGATAACCAGACACTATCTTAACCCATTCTGGACTTCTTTGAGGATGAAGAAAAACAATTTATATAAAGCTCAAGAAATAGTCTTAGGCTCACAGCCTAGATCCTCAACAGTATTATACCGACACCTCATTGTATACAGTGATTTAGTCCATTCTGTTTATTACAGATTGAGAAAGAGAAGTTTCACATGAGACTATTCTAGGCACTTCTGTAGTGCTTCCCCTAAACACAAGATATCTGATGGCCCATAATGATGGGGTTTCAATTAAACAAAACACCTTTCAACAATTATAATTAAATTTTGATTCTACACTGCAGAGAAAGGACTATAAATATATTGACGTGGGATTTTCTAATTTGAATGTCTACCAAACTAATTCTCCCTTACATTCACAAAGGTGCTACTCTGAGACATCTATCTCTGTCCACTTGTAGATCACAAGCAGAAAGAACATGCTAGAGTTTTAATGGATATCCAAGATAAAGAACTGAATATTTGGGCTGACAAGATAGCTCAGCAGGTAAAAGTGCTTGCCACTAAGCCTGATGACCTGAGTCTGATCCATGGAACACATAGTAGAAAGTGAGACAGGACCCCTCCAAGTTGTTCTGTGACTTCCACGTATACTCAGTGGCAAGTGCATAAACCCTACCCCCCCAAACAAATAAATAGAAAAATAGTTGTGGAAGAAAATTCCTAAAACTCCCTCATATTGTCTTCATATCTACTAGGCATTAAAAAGCAAGTCAGTTTTTATACAAGAACGATAATGAAGAGTCAAAGGGCACCATGAAAATCCAATTAGAGTTTGTTTTGTTTTTCAGGCTTCTTTCATTCTCAACAATAATCATTTGGGTGACAAATTACACTGTTACTCTAACTGAAGTATAGTTTCAGAACTCTCAAAGCTTAGTATGAGTGGGTAAGTTTATGGTAGAGAAGCCACAGAAGGACGATCCACAGGTCCTTTACTGATGCTACAATAAAAGCCCTGAAACAACATTTCCTCTGCAACTGTCTTAGACAAGCTGAAGACTGGTAACTACACCAAAAGCAAACACTGGTGATTTACTTTCTTTCAAAAAGATTCATTTTTAATTTACAAACATGAATGTTTTGCCTGAGGGTAAGTATGCACATTGAGGGCATGCATGGTGCCATGAATGGCCTGGAACTAGACTTATGAATGGCTGTAAGTCATCATGTGGGTGCTAGGAACTGTCTCCAGGCCCTTTGCAAGAACAGTAAGTGCCCTTAACTACTGAGCCATGTCCTCTAGCCCCAAATTCAGAAAAGCCATGGCTTTGCTGTGTCTCAACAATGAAGCACTGCACATTCTACAAGTACTTCCAGGATGTTTTGTAGGCAACAGGTCCAATAAATTTATGTACACCAAAATAATATAGTACCATACATATCCCAGTAGCATCTGATTAATATTTTTATTGAATATTATTGATAAAAATATTCATATAACTCTCATAACTGTGGCCTAATTACCTCTGTTGTTTTGTATTGTATCTATTATTATAAGAGAAAGAGCCATTTGTTGTACTGAAAGGGGGGGCTGTTGGGGGAAATAAGATATACCTTAAACTTTAAAGAAAAAAAAAAAGGGAAGAGGATGGGGGGTTGAGGGTGGGAGGGTGGGACTGGAGGGGGAGTAGGGAGGGGATTGCCATTGAGATGTAACTTGAAGAAATAAAAATAAAAAAAATTCATATTTCATTCAGAGAGCAAATGAAGATAAATCTCAGCTGTGAAAAACATAATACCTTAAAAATGAGAATCATATGATGTTCATTTCAAAATGCACAAGTCTCACATGCCAACTCATATCACATGGAGACTTATATAAATTATCTAAAATTCAGAGCACACTGCTGTTGATTGTAGCAAAGCTGTAAGTCAATCACTGGTGTTGGTTTACTGCTCATTACACCAAGACTTTTATTTAAATGACCTGCTTGATTAAGGATGTCATAACAGGCACACTCTGCAGACAATTCCACACAATTTGCCTTTTCAAATTAACATTAATCAAAACTCAACCTCAAAAATGACTGGAACTTTCTGAGGATTTGTCCTTGTTAAAAGAATATTTAATATATTCTCCATTTAATAAAGTCTCGTGTTACTACAATGTTTTATCTCTGTAACATTTCATAAAGGGCATACTCTCAAAACCCATTTTTGTTGTTGTCTTTCTGTTTCTCTTCTGGTAAGAAAAACTTTAGTCAAGACAAATTGCTGCATATAATCAAAATAACACCAAACCAGAGAGACTAGCAATCAGAGAAATGGTTTTGAGTCAGCACTTCCAGTTTTCAGTGTGAACATAAAGTCAGATAGACCTGGGTTCAAGATCATCCTGCATCACTTCTGTTATTACCTGGGACAAGTTACTAAAATTCTTGAAGTTTTCATTTTTCCAGAGGGTAGGTGTGTGGTAGTGGCATTACTCTACAGTCTCTGTAAAACTGAAAAGTTCATATTGTGAGCACAATATTTAGCATGTATGAACAGCCAATCCTTTTTGGCAATAGTGAAAATTACTATATAGTCTTCACTCACTTATGGGCTCACTCAACAAGAATTTTCTGACTATACTCTAAATGAACAACAACAACCAAAAAAAGAGATAAATGAATTCCACAGCTTGTCCTTCCATTAGAAGTGAAAAGTATTTATAATACAAAGGGTATATGTATTTTTTTCCTTCACGAAATAAGGATAGTGCTTTGATATGCAATCACTCATTTTTTTATTTCTGTTGTCTAGGCATTATGCATTACTTGGTCAGGATAAAATGCCTAATAATTTATAAGGTTATCAATACAATTGATTTTAAATTAGAACATTATCTTAATGTCCTCTTGAGGTTTTCTTGACTGTTATTTCCTCTTCCTGGAATAAACCTGTTGACTCTGCACCAGAAATTTCATTAAATACACTCAATTTTTTTCAGGCAGGTTCAACTGCAAAAACATGATATTTTGATGTCAAAGATATGGTCTTGATTCTTACACAGGTGACTTGAATTCTGTCAATTGACAGTCACTTTGTATGTGGTACAATTTGTGGGCTGAGGGTTTAAGACAGTTATTTTATTATTATTTTTTTAATGTTTACTCACTACTTCAAGCCACATCTCCATCATAGTGGCCGCACTCCACCTCTCCCATCCTACTCCTCCAGAGTGGGGTGTCCTCACACATCAGTCCACCACCCCAGTTCAGCAGTCATATGAGGGCCACGAGCTTCCTCATACACTGGGGGCCTACATGGCAGCACCACTAGGGAAAAGTGTCTCATCAACAAAGTCTAAGTTCCTGTTCCTTTTAGGGTATTGGTTGTACAATAGTTATCCTGTACTATATATGGCTAAAATCCAATTATAAGTGAATAGATGCCATGTGCATCTTTCTGAGTCTGGGTTAGTTCACTCAGGATGAGCTTTTCTAGTTCCATTAATTTGGCTGCAAATTGCATGACTTCCTTGTTTCTGATAGCTGAGTAGTATTCCATTGTGTAGATGTACCACAGTTTTTTAATCCATTCTTCAGTTGAGGGACATGTGGGTTGTTTCCAGTTTCTAGCTATTACAAATATGACTGCTATGAACATAGATGAGGAAACTTCCTTGTGATTTGGTGAGGAATCATTTGGATGTATACCCAGAACTGGTATGGCTAGGTCTTGAGGTAGAGCTATTCCAAGTTTTCTAACATATAGCCAGACTGATTTCCATAGTGGTTGAACACGCTTGCACTCCCACCAGGAATGGAGGAGGGTTCCCCTTTCTCCACAACCTCAACAGCATATGCTGTCATTTGATTTTTGATCTTAGTCATTCTGACAGGTGTGAGATGGAATCTCAGAGTCATCTTGAGTTGCATTTGTCTGAAGACATTTATTAATTTATTTATAAAACTATCTATCTATCTAATGTTTGAGCAGGCAAATTGTATATTTGTAACCATTTATTATCTGTTTAACCTAGGTATCTGATATTACCAAGAACTTGATGGGCCAGTCATCAACTTGTATTACCCAATCTCCTAAATAGATTGCAATGGCAATCCATAAAAGGACTGCAAGTAAACCTGTACTTTTAAATGAGTTGTATAGGCACAATATCTTATATGAGTTGAAATATACATATGTGTGTCAAAATATAAAATTTTATATTAATGAATTAAAAAATTAACCTTATTTTTGCATCAATATACAAAATTCTATACCCAGTGTTATAAAGAGAACCTGGGGACTATTTCATATTTGGGGAACAGAATGAGCAAGCTAAGATAGGCCAAGAGTGCTCATTTCAGGACAAGGTTTGTTAAAATCCATTAGGTGTCTGTGTGCTTTTTTATAATGGTGGGTTAAGGATTAATACTGCCAACCAATTAACCATAATATAAATACTGGTAAATAATTTAATTATTTACTTCTACACTGACCAACAAAGTTAGGGTTTATTCCCTACTAAGGTTTCTGGTTAGTTTGTATGTCTATGTTCCAATACAATTCCTATGTTGACACCTAAACTCCAATGTGCTTGAACTTGGAGGTGGAGCCTGTGAAAGGAGATTAGATCAAGAGTAGAGCCTTAAGAGTTGACTAAGTAAAAGCTTATAAAGGACAGCCAGAGCAAGCATCTGTTTTTCCCACTTACAGAAGGAGCACAGTCAGGTGCTGCTTATGACTCAGGAAAAGATCCCTTAGTATAGACTCTTAATGAGAGACACCTTGACAGTGACTTCTGAGACTTCTGAACTGTGAGAGATAGTTATATTTTTTAATAGGCAGTTTATGGCATGAACTAAGACAGCCAATGACAATTACTTGAGGTAACTGCATGAAGAGGCAGGTACGCTGTCCTTCCTTGACTGCTTATTTGTGGAACTTGCCCTAAAAGGCACAGAACAAGCCCTGGCCAAGAACCCACTCTGGGCAGCTGGAAGCTGAGAGACTTTCTGTGAAGTATGAGAAGAAGGTAGAGCTAACTGGGAATGAATTTCATTACTTCCCTCCCCAGATGTAAACATCAGAAGCATGCTCTCAATCATGTACCTCTAGCTGCACACTTAGCTTAGTGTTTTCTTCTGAAGTTCTGTCTTCTCCCTAATCTGGAGAATTCAAATTAAATGTGCCTCTAGAACAACCCCAACTCATGATGGCAAGAATGTACTCTACAACTTCACCTCCAGCTTTACGCAACTTGACAAACGAGAATGAAAAATCAAGTATAATGGTAGGTGAGAGGCAGCTGCACTACCTTGCTAATTATGATTAGTGAAGTCTATGGAGTTATAGATCCCTAATCTGTGCCAGGCACTGTGCTGGCACTGTGCTGAACCCAAGACAAGAAGGAAAAGAACAGGCAAAGGACCTTAATTAGGGGACATACACTAAGTTATCAATAACATGAATTAAAAACAAGTGTGAACAACATTTTGTGCTACAAAAGGAGACAAATCAGAGCTGGGCATGGTGACTCATGCCTTTAATCCCAGCAATTGGGAGGCAGAAGCAGGCAGATCTCTGTGAGTTTGAGGCCAACCTGGTCTACAAAGCCAGTCCAGGCTGACCAGGGCTGTTACACAGAGAAACCCTGTCTCAAAACCAAACAAAAAAAATAAATAAAGATTGCGATTGAGATATAACTTCAAGAAATAAAAAATAAATTAAAAAATAAAAAGCCACTTTTATACAAAATAAATAAATTTAAAAAAGGAGACAAATTAGAGGATAGAACTGAAAAATATGGAAGTCAAAATGGGGAGTGCATGAGAGGAGAGTATGAAAAGGAGTGTGGTGAGGCCTCTGTTTTATTCTACATGTCACTGATAAGCAGTGAAGATATTCATGTTCTAAAAGTAAGTTCAAGACCTGGGAAAAAATTTAAATTCTCAATAATTCTTGTTTGTCCCATTCTCAGTTAAACCAGAGTAAGAATTTTGAAAGCCCTATAAACAGAAAATATCCTTTTACATCTATCTTTTGTGATTTAAAAATAAGAACAATTAGAAATGTACAATATAAATTTGTATGCATTTTAATTCATGTTAAATTAAAGTAGCAAAATTCTGAATGAGATCATAAAAGATGGTCTTGGTGGCTTGAAGCAGGAACCAGTCAACAACTACCACAGGTATCCAGAGCTGGATCACAGAGCAAAAATGATGAGGAGGATTGGAAAAAGATATCAGAGTTGTAGCTAGATAGCTCCCTTTAGGTAAGTAAGTATGAGTATACAAAACTGGAAATGGGTTGGTCAATAATGCCAGCTTCATACATCTTAAGTAGAAAAGGAGTCTTGGGTACCTCACAAAAATATTCCTAACCTCACAAGACTTATAGGACCATATAAGGCATGTAACAAACAGCAGTCTTACATTTATCAGACATATGGGAAAAAAATCAGCCAAAGGCTTATGACTGCACTGATAAAATCAAGCAGATGAATTTTCACAAACTGGTATGTATACTAAGTAAGATGCAAAAATATAAGTATTGATCTTGCATGTTCACATGTATACTAACACGCACACACACACACACACACACACACACACACACACACACACACACCTCACCAAACTTGAAAAAATGAGAAAAGAAACATATATTTATTTGGTCAATACAAAAATGATGATAAGAGCATAGTAAATTACAAAACTCTTCTCAGGTTTCTGAAGGAGTAGATTTCCTACTGGTAAGGTACTTCTGGTGCTGGGTGTAGTCACAGTACTCAATCCTGGAATAAGGCTGTTTTGGGCATATGATGCAGCTGGGCCAAGATTTAGAGGACTAGAACGAGAGAGAAAAGGTTCTCTTTCTTTTGTTTAGAGCCAGGTCATTGTGAGGATAAGGCACATCAGTAAGAAATCTGAGTTCTCTGTAGTGGCTCTCAGCCACTGTTGCACATAGGGAAAGAGAGAGGGAGAGGGAGGGGCAGAACACTCTGGCCCTATCCCAAAGCAATTATATTTATAAAGCTCCTGGGTGATTCCACAGTTGACAACCTCTGACCTAAGGCAGAGTCAGCTAATAGCAAGCCACTGCTGATTGCTACCAATCAGAATGCCTAATCAACTGGAACTGCGTACCCATTGGCATGAGATTACCTTAGGGACCTCTGCAAGAGCACCATTAGCTCAGGGAGATCCCAGACTTTCTTACCCTATAGCCACTCAGGTTATAAAAAGCAACAGATAAGAAACTGCAATTTTCAAAATAACAGTTGAGAGCTGTGAGGGAGAAAAATTTCAACCATAACCCTGTCCTGAGATAAAGTGAGGAACTCTTAACCCATTTCTGAATGCCTGAATGCAATGTTCCCATTATACTGTCTGACTCTACAATGCTGACGAAGAGATATATTTTGAATGTGATAATTAAAACAATAATCTCAATGAAGTGGGCATTATGAGATAATTGGCCATCCTCTGAATATAAGCAAACTGTGGTAAAAGCCAAGGACACTCATCATCAAGGTCAATTACAATAATTGCTTATCTGAATTATATCATTGCTATTGTAAAACCTTACCAGGGAAAAGAAAAGAAAGAACACATACTGGACTGGAATGACTTAGAAGGAGGAGTTCTTGTTGCTCAACTACTGGTCATTTAGGAATTCTGACAATCAATTTTAATGAGCCCAGACTTACCTTCAATGCATGTAAATATAGGATTCCTTAACTGAATCAGCAAAAAAGGCTGAAACACATGGTAACCCAGAAAAACAAAATTATTCTAACTTGAGAACAGAAGTCCATGGTGACCCAGAGATGAGCTGATTATGACCTTGTTCTTTGGCCCCCAGTATGTCGAAAGGTGGTGGGACCACCAAGAGATTAGGCTTAGTGCAAGGTAATGAGGTGACAGAGAGGGCTGCCCTCAAAGGGGATTACTATATTTTTATGTAGCCCCTGAATCCCTCTAGTTTCCCACTCCCCATATGTATGTTCATGTCACTGTCATGTTATACAAGTCTCTCACCAGAGGACAATAATTGACTGTGAGTCAAGGAAATCCCTTTCTTTTAAAAATACCTAGCCTCAGATATTTTGTGACAACAGAAAACAAAGAAATACAACCCATAACTATGTCTCAGTCTCTAAAACTGTGAGACAAGAAAATAGTTTTCTTTTTATAATACTTAGCCTTGTTGGACTGTGGTAGTATATGTTTTTTTTTTTTTAAATCACAGCACTTTGGAGGCAGAGGCAGGCAGAACTCTATGAGTTTGAGGTCAACCTGGTCTACAGAGTAAGTTCCCAGATAGCCAGGGTACTGTGTCTCCAAAATAAAAACTAAAAACATGGTAACACAATGTAAATAAACCCATTATTATTTCAGTTACACTTATTCCTATAGTACTCAAAAGAATCATTCATGACTGTCTTTTGTCAAAACTGAGTTTCTCAATAAGACTCAATTACAGCTTGAAGGAAGACTATTTTCATTTTCCACATGCCACTTTAGCTTGTCTAGATTAATATAACCTCAAGTACCAACTGCTAACCAGAAAATAATCTGGAAAAGCTTTGAAGACCAGAGCGATGAACCAGATTCTTTGACCTTCCTTCAGCTAATTGGAATGTGTTTGGCAATCAAAGAGTGTTAAGACTTTAAACTTGTGATTAAACCTCAAGACTTTGATGTTTTATATGGCATTCTTCCCCACTATACTAATGAAGTTAATTAGTGGGGAAGAATGCCGTATAGAACATCAAAGTCTTGATGTTCAGTGTCGACATCAGTTCAACTAAACAGTATTAAAAATTAATTCTGAAAAATACATTACCTTATAAGGGCTAACCACTTCTGCTTACAAGCTATAATTATTCAATAAGGATATTTTCTCAAAATATTCCAAAAATACTATCCACACTGCAATTCAACTGTTCTGCAGCAGGGCACATCATTTAATGTATTGTAATTCAGTGCCCAAAATGTCACTTTGCACAAAAGGACTGAAGACATTCCACTATAGTTGTGTGGATGGTTGTAAATCACCATTGCTGTGAGATTAAAGAATGTAGGAAACACAAAGAAAACAGTCACAAGAAGGATGCCCTGGAATGTAGAGTCTAATTATGTACTCCTTTTAAATAGCAAGTTTAGTTTCAGCCTTTAAAAAAAAAAATCAGACAAGTTTTAAAACAAGAACTGTAAGCAAGAGGTCTTTCTCAAGCTCCAAATGCACACTGTTCTTGACCTTTCCTTTGATATACAGTGAAAAGAGATGGAGATACTAAAATGTGAAGACAGGTGCATAGGTTTTCTCAACAGGAATAAAGCTCATAGTTCCAATGTGTTCCACTGAACAAGATAGGGTAGGTCCCATCTTTATCTCAGAGGTCCCAGAGAAACCACCTAGTTTATTGGTACTCACAGAATGTGGTCCAGGCCTGTATCTTAGCCACTTGAGAGTCTGAAGCAAGAAGACAGCAAGTTTAAGGACAGCCTGAGCAATTTACTGAGATCTTCTACCCCCACCTCTCTTACACACACACACACACACACACACTAAAAACAAGGGGCTACAGCTCAGTGGTACTATACTTGCCTGCATATGAAAAGGGGAAGAGAAAAGGAGGCAGAAGGGGTGACGATGGTAGAGACTTTCAGCAACTTCCTATCAAATCGATTAAATCAACATCTGTGCTGTAACCAAAATGTTTGGTATTTTTTACTTATTATTCATTGAAAATTTGAAAAGCACCTGTAATCCTTCTCATTTTATATAGAAGGAAACCTGAATTCCTGAAATAATGCAAGTCATGTGAGACTACGAATGGCTGATAACAGAAGACAACTCTTTAATTTTAAGGATTTGGTTACATTACAAAAAACAAAGGAAAAGATGACTAGCTACTATGTTAGAAAATGAACAAGTACTTAGCAGCAGGGTATCAAGAAAAGAAGACCAAGATGAGATGGAGTATGTGTGTATGTGGGGGGGGGTGTTCAGGTGGCTCACTGAAGATCTAGATTCAAATCTCACTGAAGTCAAACCTTTAATAAATGTTTTAAGTATCATATACTAATTATACATTATTTTTACTGGGACATTCTCATATATGCACATGAATTTTGATCATATTCACATACCCCCTTTATCCCCTTTTCTGTCCCTTCTGCTAATCCCTTTCTTCTCATTTGCCCTCCCCCACCCCCAATAATCCATGTCCTTTTTCGGGTTTTGTTTTGTAACCCAGTTTCATTATGACTCACAGGAGCATGTATAAATGGGTTTGTTTACAACACTATTTTACACTGAGAACTCTTAATAAACATGAAATGAAAGCTTGTACTTTGTATAAGTACTAAAGATGCAAAGGATATGAAAATGCTAACAAAAGAGAGGAGAGCAGGGAGAGGAAGAAAGAATGAAGTTCTGAGAAATGACAGGAGGGGAGTGGGGGAGCAGCACTGGCCAATCGCAGATGGCCACACAGGATGCAAACTGCACACTCAATAAGTGCCATAGGCATTGACAACTGTCCACGGCAACCGTAATCCCGTCGTCCATGGAGGCAGAAAGAGCACAAGCAAGCTCACTGCATCACCTTCAGTAAGAACCAACTTCTTCAGGAGAAATAAAGAATACGGTCTATATATAGCAAAGTGAGGTGGTGTTGAATTGATCACTGGATGATTCATATCTCTCTAGTGAAATGTGAACTGCATGAGGGCTGATACTTCTTTATCTTTTTACCACTATATATGCTCAAATCCTAAGTACAGAGTCTGAACCTGGCTCAGCACTAAGTGACAACTTTAAAAGTTTTCAGCATGTATCATTTGTGGTTTATTACTGTAAGTTAGCACCACATAGCAATTGCTACATTAATGAAACAAGACTGACAGATAAACCTCACTCTTCCAGTAATTGCCACTGAGTAATGACTGATTACCAAAGCCTTGAGCTTACTACATCTATAATGGGGATAATGTAAGGGGATAAAGAGGTATGTGAATATGATCAAAATTCATGTACATATGAGAATGTCCCAGTAAAAATAATATATGTATAATTAGTATATGTTACTTAAAACATTTTTTTTTATTTTTTTATTTTTTTTGGTTTTTCGAGACAGGGTTTCTCTGTGTATCCTTGGCTGTCCTGGACTCGCTTTGTAGACCAGGCTGGCCTCGAACTCACAGAGATCCGCCTGCCTCTGCCTCCGAGTGCTGGGATTAAAGGCGTGCGCCACCACCGCTCGGCTATTAAAACATTTTTTAAAGGTTTGACTTCAGTGAGATTTGAATCTAGATCTTCAGTGAGCCACCTGAACACCCCCACACAGTAAGATCCTATGTCCAAGTAAAGTCACATTCATAGATATCAGGGATCAGAATTGTATGTCATCTTTTTGATGGATGCAATTTAACCCATGAAAGGAGCCAACATTATATATGTAGTAAGCTCTAGGCTTTTGTAATCAGTGATTAAGCATGTATTCTTGACATCGAAGAAATATAACTAGAAAAATGTTCCTATTTATATATGTACCTCTCATAAGAGTGGCGTATGTCACATGTCTCAGCAACCACTTCTAGACAGAGACTGTTAAACACACCCACATGTACGTGACAGCTTCAGTGTCATGGTACAAGCTAGGTCAAGATTCAGGTAGAAGGCTTGTCCTTTCTTCTCATTCCTCTCTGCAATCCTGCTGTATGTCTTTCTGCTTTGCAGGCACTGACAGAGTTCTACTTGTATTAGCTCTTCAAAGAAATAAAACTATATTGCAAACTTTTTTTTTTTTTTTTGGTTTTTCGAGACAGGGTTTCTCTGTGTATCCTTGGCTGTCCTGGACTCACTTTGTAGACCAGGCTGGCCTCGAACTCACAAAGATCCGCCTGCCTCTGCCTCCCAAGTGCTGGGATTAAAGGCGTGCGCCACCACCGCCCGGCCTATATTGCAAACTTATACATGAAACTATCCAAAATATTCTGATTCCTGGATGAAGAAAGACAGATGCATGCAGGATATAACAGAACCATCACAACAAATTAATCAATTAAAACAAACAAACAAACATACGCATGGTCCCTTGAGAAATAAGCTGTTAGGTTGAGGATGTAGCATGCCTATATGAGCATTTTCTTTAAAAAAAAAAAAAGTTTGTTAACAATATACCTAAATGGTGTGATTGGTGTTTAAATTCTTAATTACAGTCAGTTTCTGAACTCAATAATGTCCCAATCATACCATTATCTATTTTTAAGTAGTAAGCAAACAAAACATTTTTTTTTCTCTGCTCAAATTTTTTTTTTAAATACTTTATTTTTTTTCTTCAAGTTACATCTCAGTAACAAACCCTCCCTATTCCCCCTTCCTATCCCGCCCTTCCACCCTCTTCCCTCCAGAAGTTTCCCCTTTCAGTCCAACAGCTGGTTCCTTCTCTTATAAGTATTGTGCAAAACAATAGATATAAATACGCCACATTTATGAGAGTAAATTGGCCCAGTATACCTTCCCAATGTTCAGTTTATACCTATTTGGCCCCTGACTTTAACATTCTACTATCTACCCAACTCCATGAGTTTAAAGGTCTATATGTGACTCAACATTCATACTATCTTGCAACACACTTTTAAGAGTATCTTCTTAGATCTATAACACCCTCTTGATTCCTAAACAGTTCAAAATTTAACTATAAGATTCTATCTGTCTATTCTTCAACCACCTCAGAGACCTGAGAGGGATAAATATATTTGATTTTTAATTCAAATAAGGTACCTAAAAAAATATGCTCTCTTCCCTCCCAATATTCTGGCAAGCAGTTAATAACTGACATTCAGACATGTGACCTTCTGTTCAATTTAAATGAGTTATCTTTAGATAGTCTGTGATGGTTGTTCTTATGATTTAAGTACTACATAATAAAATCCATCTTTCTTTTTGCTTTGCTTCAGGAAAAGCTTAAAAGAATCCCTCTCCAACATTATTCTGGCAAACACGCTTAAATTATGTAATTCACCAGGTACAACTGTGCTGCTACAGTCACTTTCAAAGAAGATGGTTATAATACATTATCATTACAGTTATACAATCCATGCTGAATGATCCTTGGCTGAATTCCTAACATTTTAATGCTGAAATTGATCTGTTTTAAAAACATCACATGAAGGATTTTTAAATACCATACAGGCCCCAGCTCTTTATTTTAAATACCTTAGAAATGAGCTTGTATAAACATGGGTGGGAGGTAGACCCCCACAAACCCTGTTCTCTAATCTAACATTAAGCATATTTTAAAGAACAGGCATGTTTCCAAACAAACTACTGTGGTATACAAATTACTCAGCATGAATGAGTGTATGAGCTTAACACCCGGAGAAAGCTGACGTTTCATCAAAGTTATACTAAAAACAAAGTTCTTTGTGTTAACTCAAACATAGGAGGTGCATGTTTGGGATCAGGCTATGTCTATGATGCAGTCAAGTGCTGGCACTGCCAATGTTCCCACACAAGAAAGAGAAATAGGGGGACGTGGGCGCTGTAGATGTATAAGGCTTCCACACAGATACAGGACCACCATGACTCATGCACATTGGGCTCTAAGCTGCTTCCCACTCAGGCAGATTTTCCCCTGTCTCCAAGGTCACTGTGACAGATGGGCTGCCGTGGGGTCTAGGACTTCTGACATTTACCTGGAGTCCATAGCTGTAGTGCCTTGTCATACTGATGCTAGTGTCCAATGGTCCAACAGCAACCTGAGGCCAACAGAGGCTCTTCTAGACTGACAAAAGCATTAAGTCTTAGTTGCCTGGCTGCTAGGTGGGTAATAAAAGAACTCAGAAGGTACAGAACAATGAGAATTGAAAGTCATCCGATCAAACTTCATGGGCAGCTCCATCATCTGCTCTCTCTATATCTGATGGTAAAATGAGCCTGTGTTTATGTTCAACTTAATTCTGTATCTCATTTAAGTTTCCCTTTGAGCACATCCTATATAAAGTTACTTTATTAAAGGGTTATTATTTCATGAAAAAGTAGGCCCTCTAAGAATGACAAGCCAGTCAGAAGATTTGAAGACAAAAGAGAACAAACACGCATAAAGAAAAAAATTGCCTGGAAGACAAAGGAATATGGGTGGAGAAAGTCAGTTATCTACACCACATGCTGGCACATTTTCTGTGAAGGCCTGACAGTGCTAAATTTAAGACTTTGCAATCTGTATCACACTTGAGGCATCTTCTTTCCTGTACCTGTATAACAGTATTAAGAATATAAATCCTCTACTTGGAGTAGAATAGGGGGTGCTGTCAGGCGCTGATATGTCTCGATATCAAAAAAAAAATCTTGATTTAAGATAACATCTTTGAATGCCATATTCTGCAGATCTCTAGGGGTTTTTGAAGATGCCCTATCCATCTCTTGTATTTAGATAAGCAAATGTTGCTTGTCTCTTAGCAACTTGATTACTGGGTAGTTTAGAGAATATCTGTGATAGACTGTCATAGTAGCTAACAAAGTGACATGTTTGCATGACTAGGAGTTTGTTTTAACTATCCTAGACCGTTTTAGACGGTTGGTATCAAGAGGTCAGAGCTTCACATTTTATTTTTAAGTATCTCTAGGTATGATACCATTGGGAAGCATTACCTTTAAATTTGTATCAATATACAAAGAGAAGATAAGCATCGAAGAACCTCCACTGTAGGATGGTTGAATTAGTGGCAAGCCTTTCTCTTGGCATGAAAAAACCCCTTGCACCAACTGCAGACAGACTGCTGTCCAAAAAGGACAAAACTTGGTAGCAAGGAAGTCGACAGCCTAACTCTGCGAAGACAGGGTAGGTAAGTCCTTCATAATCCCTGCTCTACAACAAATGTCTGTCAGAGAAACAGGACCCAAAGGCTGAAGATTGATGCTGGAATGTATGGAGAGAAAATGGGAACTGTCCAGGCAGTCATTGGTATGTTCTTTCTTAGTTTTGGAAGCTGCAGGCCCTGCACTTCCTATATAAGCAAATATATTTATCCCTCTCAGGTCTCTGAGGTGGTTGAAGAATAGACAGCTAGAGTCTCATAGTTAAATTTTGAGGTGTTTAGGAATCAAGAGGGTGTTATAGATCTAAGAAGATACTCTTAAAAGTGTGTTGCAAGATAGTATGAATGTTGAGTCACATATAGACCTTTAAACTCATGGAGTTGGTTAGATAGTAGAATGTTAAAGTCAGGGGCCAAATATGTATAAACTGGACATTGGGAAGGTATACTGGGCCAATTTACTCTCATAAATGTGGCATATTTATATCTATTGTTTTGTATAATACTGTTATAAGAGAAGGAACCATCTGTTGGACTGAAAGGGGAAACTTCTGGGGGGAAGAGGGTGGAAGGGCGGGATAGGAAGGGGGAATAGGGAGGGGTTTGTTACTGAGATGTAACTTGAAGAAAAAAAAATAAAGTATTTAAAAAAAAAAAAGGAATATAAATCCACTCTTCCTTCACAGGCCACACAAAAAACCAGTAGCAGTAGATTTGGTCTGAGACCACCATTTGCTTGTCCCTTGTCTATACAACTGAAAGACACAGATTTTTATAATTTTTAAATACTCTGAAGTCAGTCACTGTAGCAGCTCTATCAAATGCCCAGCTCTAGTTCCCAGGACATACTTAATAGGATCTAGACAGAAAAGATGGTGGCTGTGCTGGGTATGGTGTCACCTAACTCTATCTTGTCACACTGAATACTCTGAGATTTACATGAGTGAGGAATGTCATAATTTGCTGTCCAATAAATAACCTCATTATCAGACAACCAACTGTTCAGGGCTTGACTTCCGGAGAGGATGTTGGACAGGAAGCTCCTGGCTAACTGGTTTGGATCAGCTGCCTGAACTTTCCTCCTTATCCTCCCTATTTAGAAAGAGTGCAGCGACAAGCACTGTCGTAGATAACTGTCATAGGAATGAATCCTACAGGGCTGTGAAGAGCTGAAATGGATAAGATTTTGCTTTCTGTCTCTTCAATGGAGAAACAAGAAATAACAAGCAAGCAAATCCTGAGGCTAGACTTGGAGAATGCACATCAGGAAAGCCTTCAGGGTCAGATGAAGCTGAATTATTAAAAAAAAAAATTCAAGTATGTAAGGTACTTGAGAGGAGCTAGAATATACTGAAGCAGGGTCAGGAATAAAAACTTATAATCAAAATTAATATTTCAAGTTAATTCTGGCTAGGCTCAATTTTTTAAAGTCAATATTTCAAGTTAATTCAGGCCAGGCTCAATTTGCTACCACATAAGTTGTTTTGTTTTGGTTTTTTTATTCATTGAATACCTGCATCTATGTAGCTTTGAAAGTTGATGGTACACTTACTTTAATGCAGATATCAGACCTCTAATTCTCAAGAGAACACACAAAGCTAGGGAAGGTTGGTATCTTCCGGGTATCATAGTATGTGAGTGCTATCATTCTGGGGAAGGTGGTGGACTTGCATTTCTGCTGTAGTATGCAGAGCTCTTTGCTCTATGATAAAAAAAAAAAAGTACACTGTCCACTGACTTGGCTGATGATGATTTCTTTTCACTAAAGTGGGTGAGTACATGAAATTATTCTAGTTCCTCAATACATAAGTCTCTCCAGGTTAAATCTTAATCTTTAGCTGTTATACACAAGCTTAGAAAATACCCAGCCCACCACTTCAGTGTTAAAGAGATAAAATGGAAGATGGGTATTATCCAAGGCCCTGCAAACAGTAAGGGAAAATAATGTGTCTCACTCATGACTACAATGGAATTCGCCTGATAAACACAGACACATGGTGCATTTCCTGCATTCCGTTGAAGCCTGTGCAATACTCCTGGTCCTGATGCATCAGGTTTGTCACAATGTAAGAATCAGGAGACACATATGGCTGCTGATCTGAAAGGGATTGATATGTAGGGCACCCCACACCAGAGGAATAGGGTAGGAGGGAGAAGGGGAGAGGATGGGAGAGTGAATGGGGGGGCCCAGGGGGGAGGGAACTGTGATGGAGATGTAAATTGAAGTAATAATTAAACAATAACCCACCCCCCCAAAAAAAAAATTTCAGGAGACTGAGGCACCAAACATCGAAGAGACAGTTCACACATACAACTTAAAAAGTATCATCTGCAGACCTCAGCACCATTGGGATTTTACATGTCTCTATACACATTTTTTTCTGCCTTGCTTCATATTTCATAATATACTGCATATACTTAATTTCTGTAACAGAGAGACTGTATAAAGACAATATAAACAGTTTCCCACATCTGTTTATCAAATACATCATTCACTGCTTATGAGTCATCTACTTATGTGATATTCATATTCATAGATAATCTAACATTCAAAAGAGAAACAGAAAAACTAAACCAAGGGCACTGTTGAGTTATCAAGAGTCTGATGAGTGGGAAACACTTCTGACTCACAAGCCGAGCACAGCATCCATCTACACTACACAGGGCAGTGGATTGTGGAGGTAATGATAGGTAAGCCTCCAAAATTCTCAAGAGGGACAGCTATGATATGTCACATCTTGATAGTATTAGATAGTACATTCTCATTTGTTTTCAGAGAATAAGCCAATTAAAGTTATCTCTAATTATAGTAAAACACAGAAATGTCTTTTAAAAAGTTTATCGAAGAAACAATTATTAATTATTGGTATAAAAATTACCAAATTGAAGACAAAGGAAAAGAGGCCCTAAAATGAAACAGATACAAAGCACAAGGCCTGGATATCGACAGTCTTGCTATTAATGTTTCTTCTACTACCAATGCATGTACAAAAGGATAGAAAATCATGAAAATGCCATAAACCAATCCATGCTAAGGACTTTAGCTTTCAGCAAAATTAGCCAGAATACTAATTGGAACATGTAATGACATTTACTGAGAAGTGACTATGATGTATGCAAGGCAGTTTACATACACATTGTCTCAATCTTGATAGAATCCAACAAAATAGATATGCTATTGTTATATAAAGTAACAGAATTACAAGATTTTTAGTAATTTGCTAAGTATCTACTTCTAGTTTATACAAGACCTTGTATAACCCCTTTCTACTCTAAATAATGTTTTCCCCTTTATCGTGGTTAATTCATGACTATAAGTTGTTCTCACATGGATTTGGAGGAAGGTGAGATG
>CAJQZJ010033704.1:2983637-3041532 GCA_907164525.1 Lophiomys imhausi
GCCATTTAACTCTCATAAATGTGGCATATTTATATCTGTTGTTTTGTATAATACTTACTGTTATAAGAGAAGGAACCATCTGTTGGACTGAAAGGGGAAACTTCTGGGGGGAAGAGGGTGGAAGGGCGGGATAGGAAGGGGGAATAGGGAGGGGTTTGTGACTGAGATGTAACTTGAAGAAAAAAAAATAAAGTATTTAAAAAAAAAAGAGTATTTGTTATCAACAGATTTTATTTGCCTATCTCCCAAAATAAACATGACAACCATTTAAAATTTTCTAGACTTAAAGCCAAACAAAATGGGCTTTTAAAATTTTCATTCCTTATGGGATCAATATACCAGACAACTCTCTTTTGTATTTATCCTGACTATTTCAGGGATATATCCTCCAGGTTCTTGAAGGCCAAAGTTTTCTATGAACTGTGCCTTTTCACTGGTTGCTGACATTTAAAGCACGCTCTCACACATCTTGTAATGTTCTAAGATGATCTAATTGATTAGAATTAGATTTTTAAAACATTATAATATTTTCAGTATATTATTCATTTATTTTGTCTGTGGGAGTGCATGCATGTGGTCAGAGGCAACTTGTATAAGTCAGGAGTCAGTTCCTTCCTTCCATCATGTAGGTTGTGGGGACTGAACTCAGGCTGCCAAGTTTAGTGGTAGGTGACTAATTCTGCTGAGCCATTCCATCAGCATTTTTCACCCTAGTCCCTAAGCAGAATGTTTCTCTACTTTACCTAGTCTCATTTGTATCTTGGTTCTTTTTCAAAACTCTAAGGTTATACAAGGTTTCCACTTACTCCAGTTCTTCCTTAGTACTTTCTGATCAAGCAAAGTTATCTTTTTACATAAAACAAACTTCAAAGAAACACAATGGGTGATTACTTTTGATGACTACAGAAATATGAATTCCCCCTTAATAAAATTCCAATGTGAGCTAAGCATGTAAACTAGCATGCCAGGCAGGTAGAAAGCAGAGTAATTACCAAACACAAGAATGTCTTTCCTTGGGTTTTTTGGTGGGCCCACTTTTCCAAGAACAAGGGTCTAGTGGTTGGTAAGAATAGGCTCCCCCAATTATGACCTGAAGATTCCCAGATGCTTACATGGATTATCTGGGAAAATGGCTTTCTATTTTCTGAAGAGGCAATTCTCCAAAAAAAAAAAAAAACACATTTTTGCCAGAACTGTACTGGCCCATGTGAGAATCTGAAATCCTCACAATTCAGAAGCCTCTATGAGCCTGACTCTGGTGGAAAATTCATTTACATCAACCTGTTGTCCTACTTCTCCTAAATGTCAAAGGCAAGCACCACCTATGCCTAGTATGTATTTTATTTTCAAGAGCTCGTATGTATTTTATTTTCAAGAGCTCTGGCACTTTTGGCCCTTCTATTAAGAAACATGGAATCAACTAGCCCCCAGTTGGTCTGATCAATACGATTTCACATTCTGGTTGTCCTGCATGTGATAAAAGGTCTCCTTCATTCTGTAGCTATGAACAACTGCTATATAGCACAACATTGATAACTAAAGGGAACAATGAATCAACAAATTACTGAGCCCCCAAAAAGAACCATAAAATTTCCTCCCTAAACCCAACATGCTCCTTTTTGTCACATAGATTTGCAACCGAGAAAGGGAAGCTAGTTGCTACTGAGATCACCTGTGAAGTGCACATGGACTCAGCATTCAGCCAAGGATAGGACACAGACTTTAGTCTCACTTGGTAGATCCAGGTCCGCTGCCCCTTTCCCTGCACATGCGCCACACCAAAGCTGACTCTCAGTGCCTCAGCAGATTCCTACATTAGCTCAGCCTGAAGAAAAGGAGTTGCAAATCAATCGGTATTATAGTACAGGGATGTATGTTCTTTCCCCAGCAGCCAACTGTGTTGACAGGGATTAGGTGTATGAGTAGTAAAATAATGAGAAGAGCAAAGAGTCTCTTCTGCTCGAAAGCTCTGCTGGGTATGCTCCCTCCCCACACAATTAGAGGAAGACGGCACTGTGAAGCTTTATAACACTACAGGGACAAGTCCATTTTACAGATAATCTGACATGAAAATAAAAGAGGCACTCTGCCAAACACAAGGAAACCATAGTCCTCAGCCGCTCACTCAGCTCTTGAATAGGTAGTTGTTGACCTCTGCTAGCAGAAGCAACACACAAGGCTAGCACAGAGGTGAGGCCTTCTAAATCAGGATTTAAAATGACAAGCAGCTATAAGGTTCTCCCAGTCTGATCTCTGATTTCATGTATAATGAGTGGCAAGTAGTCTTGCTCTAAAACACATGAAAGTCATGACCTTGGCAGAGGCTGAATGATCCTGAACACAAAATCCCCACAGGAATTAAATAAGCACACTTAATTTTTATACCATCAGAACTTATAGGATCCATTTCATGGATTTGTTGAAGCAAAAGTGTAATTCCAGAATAATTTCCCCCACAGCATGGCACATTTTTAGTTTGTGTATTTCTGCTGTTAGTCTGACTAACACAACCTAATCTAAATATTCCAACAAAAAAGAAAACAAATACATTTTTAAAATATTCATATAGTATATTAATTCATTTTAAAGAAGGATCAATAAGCATGTTTTAAGTGCAGAAACTTTGTCACTTGGTTGTTATAGCAAACATCCCTCCACCGCCTTCCTCACAAGGGCTGGCTATATAGTACACACTGTGTCACATTCACATAAGTGGACAGGCCCCTACATGTCAGTCAGCTTCCTAACCTTCAGAAACCAGGTTCAAACAGGATGCACAGAGCTTCCTTGAGTCACCTTTTACAAGGATGTTATTTTAGCTTTAAGAGCAAAGCTAGTATGAATACTTAAGTAATGGGAAACGAGGAGGAGTATTAGGAAAAGCAGCAGCAGGAGGAGGACAAGACTACAGAGAAGGCTGTGAAGCCTCTGTGAAAACATGTTTATCTTTGCAGTCTGGTCACTGCCTTAGGGCTTAGTTTCCCAATCTATTTGTCTTGGCCTCAGCACATGCTCTTAAACTCATTCTTTCACTTCAGTATCTCTTATTGTGCTTTTCCCTAAGGTCTCTCATAATTTTGGAGCCTGGCTGAGACAAGTATGAGATGTTTCGTATCCTCCTACCCTATTTAAGATTGTTAAGGATGATAAAACTTCTTCTCTTGATATTTTTTCTTCAAGTTTTCCTGATTTCCCCACCACCTAACTTGAATACTAAACATTGGAGGAACATCAACTCTCCAGTATCAGAGACAATATTCCTACTCAGTACAGAACTTCAGGATCTAGGTATTTTTTTAATATTTATTTATTACTTCAGGTTACATCTCCATCACAGTGTCCTCTTTCCACCCTGACAGTCCTGCCCTCCCACCCTCTACCCCCTATCCCTTCAATCACACTCCTCTGGAGTGGAGTGTCCCTACTTAACAGTCCCCCGCCCCATTTCAAGCAGACATATGAGGGCCAAGAGCCTCCTCATACACTGGGGGCCTAAAAACCAGCACCACTAGGGCAAAGTATCTCATTGACAGGAAAAAAAGTCTATGTTCATGTTCCCTTTGGTGTATTCGTTGTAGTATAGATATCCTGTATTATATAGCTAAAATCCAACTATAAGTGAATAGATGCCATGTGCATCCTTCTGAGTCTGGGTTAGCTCACTCAGGATAAGCTTCTCTAGTTCCATCCATTTGGCTGCAAATCGCATGATTTCATTGTTTCTGAGAGCTGAGCAGTATTCCATTGTGTAGATGTATCACAGTTTTTTAATCCATTCTTCGGTTGAGGGACATCTGGGTTGTTTTCAGTTTCTAGCTATTACAAATAAGGCTGCTATGAACATAGATGAGGAAACTTCCTTGTGATTCCGTGAGAAATCATTTGGATGCATACCCAGAAGCGGTATGGCTCGGTCTTGAGATAGAGCTATTCCAAGTTTTCTAAGATATTGCCAGACTGATTTCCATAGTAGTTGTACAAGCTTGCACTCCCACCAGCAATGGAGGAGTGTTCCCCATTCACTACAACCTCGCCAGCATGTGCTGTCATTTGAGTTTTTGATCTTGGGCATTTTGACAGGTGTGAGATGGAATCTCAGAGTTGTCTTGAGTTTCATTTCTCTTATGATTAAGGATGTCTCAGCCATTAGGAATTCCTCCTTTCTGAATTCTCTGTTTAGATCTGTTCCCCATTTTTTGATTGGATTATTTGTTTTCTTAGCATTTAATTTCTTGAGTTCTTTGTAAATTTTGGATATTACCCCTGTCAGATGTGGGGTTGGTGAAGATCTTTTCCCAATCTGTAGGCTGCCGTTTTGTTTGAATGACTGTGTCTTTTGCCTTACAGAAGCTTTTCAGTTTCATGAGGTCCCATTTATTGATTGTTGGTCTTACATCCTGAGCTGTTGGTATTCTGTTCAGAAAGTTGTCACCTGTGCCAATGAATTCGAGGGTCTTCCTTACTTTCTCTTCTAGTAAATTTAGTGTGTCTGGTTCTCAACTTCATATGGAATAACAAAAAACCCAGAATAGCTAAATCAATCCTGTACAATAAAAAAAAAAAAAAAACATCTGGAGGTATCACCATCCCAGATTTCAAGCTGTACTACAGAGCAATAGTGATTAAAAACAGGATGGTACTGGTCTAGAAACAGACCAGTGGATCAATGGAATCAAATTGAAGACCCAGAAATGTACCCACACACCTATGGTCACTTAATTTTTGACAAAGAAGCCAAAACCATACAATGGAAAAAGGACAGCATCTTCAACAAATGGTGCTGTCCAACTGGATGTCCACATGTAAAAGAATGAAATTAGACCCATACTTATCACCTTGTACAAAACTTAAGTCCAAGTGGATCTAGATTTTTTGTTCTCATTATTGGAAGAAGGAATGTATCACATGAGAAACAGAACACTGCAAGCTGCATTGCACTGCACATGTACAGTAAACTGGCATATATTGTACACCCATATTTGCTGTACACCCTTAACTAACTACTGATCTCCGGGATTACATAAAGTGCAAATACAAAAACAACCTGCAAGGCCAACCTTGAAATGCCGTCAGTCAATACTTATACTTTCTGAGTATACAATTTCTTTAGATTTGGTCCATGAAGCAGGTTAGCCAAAGTCTAATTACAAAAAGATCAAAAGATACAATCTATATCTTTCTAAGATATCGCCAGACTGATTTCCATAGTGGTTGTACAAGCTTGAACTCCCACTAGCAATGGAGGAGTGTTCCCCTTTCTCTACAACCTGGCCAGCATGTGCTGTCATTTGAGTTTTTGATCTTGGCCATTCTGGCAGGTGTGAGATGGAATCTCAAAGTCGTCTTGATTTGCATTTCTCTGATGATTAAGAATGCTGAGCATTTCTTCAAGTGTCTCTAGGCCATTTGGGATTCCTCCTTTGTGAATTCTCTGTTTAGATCTGTTCCCCATTTTTGGATTGGATTATTTGGTTTCTTGGCATTTAATTTCTTGAGTTCTTTGTAAATTTTGGATATTACCTCTCTGTCAGATGTGGGGTTGGTGAAGATCTTTTCCCAATCTGTAGGCTGCCATTTTGTTCAAATGACAGTGTCTTTTGCCTTACAGAAGCTTTTCAGTTTCATGAGGTCCCATTTATTGATTGTTGGTCTTAGACCCTGAGCTGTTGGAGTTCTGTTCAGGAAGTTGTCACCTGTGCGGATGAGTTTGAGGGTTTTCCCCACTTTCTCTTCTAGTAGATTTAGTGTGTCCGGCCTTATGTTAAGGTCTTTGATCCACTTGGACTTAAGTTTTGTGCAACGTGATAAATATGGGTCTAATTTCATTCTTTTACATGTCAACATCCAGTTAGACTAGCACTATTTGTTGAAGATGCTGTCCTTTTTCCACTGTACTGTTTTGGCTTCTTTGTCAAAAATTAAGTGATCATAGATGTGTGGGTTCATTTCTGGGTCTTCAATTCAATTCCACTGATCCACTGGTCTGTTTCTATAACAGTACCATGCTGTTTTTATTACTATTGCGGTATCTTAGAAATCTTGGAATAGTTATACCGCAAGACCCAGCAATACCACTTCTGGGTATACTTCCAAATGATTCCTCACCAAATCAAAAGGACATTTCCTTATCTATATTCGTAGCAGCCTTATTTGCAATAGCTAGAAACTTGAAACAACACAGATGGCCCTCAACCGAGGAATGAATAAAAAAAAAAAAAGTACATCTACACAATGGAATACTACTCAGCCATGAGAAACAACGAAATCATGCAATTTGCAGCCAAATGGATGGAACTAGAGAAGCTCATTCTGAGAGAACTAACCCAGACTCAGAAGGATGCATATGGCATCTATTCACCTATAATTGGATTTTAGCCATATAGTACAGGATAATTATACTACAGTCAATGCACCAAAGGGAACAGGAACATAGACTTTGTTACCTGTCAATGAGACACTTTTCCCTAGTGGTGCTGCCTTGTAGGCCCCCAGTGTATGAGGAGGCTCTTGGCCCTCATATGACTGCTGAACTGGGGCAGGGGACTGATATGTAGGGACACTTCACTCCAGAGGAGTGGGATGGAAGGGATAGGGGGTAGAGGGTGGGAGGGCGGGACTGGGAAGGGGTGGAAAAAGGACACTGTGATGGAGATGTAACCTGAAGTAATAAATAAACATTAAAAAAAAGAAAGAAAAAACAAAGCAAAACAATCTAACTTTCTTCACTGGTAGGGTGCAGGGAACCCAATATCTGAGGCTGGAGAACAGAACAGAGTAGTGCCTCAGTTTCTTCCTTGCTCCAGAACTGAGTAAAGCAGTACCAAACAAAATGTCCTCTTGATAGGACTAGAGTGCCCTGAACTAAAACATACCAAACACAAATTATGGCTTAATTTTTTTTCACTAAAATACAATTGAGTCAATTTGCCAAGCATTACATCACCAAAGTGTATTGCTCCAAAGGGCATTTTAATTCTTTAAATACAGTTTCTGTTTGTGTGCTAGTATTTCATAAACATTTTTCTGGCCTCTTTAGTTATTCCAAATGAGGAAAGATTCTGTTACAGTTTCCATTCATTGCAACTGTGGTATGCTTGCTAGCCAATGCTTTTAGATAACCTTCACAGAATTTCTGAGAGGAACCCATGAGTCGTGTCCATTTTCTAAAGACAATCACTTCCACTGATCATCTGTGCCCTAAAATCCAAGTCACTGGCTAGTGAGTCAATACTTAGGCCAAAAGGACTACATTTCATCTTGCGATAGGGAAAATACAGACACAAAAGAACCTGTAGACCATTTATTCAAAGTGAAATCTTAGAGCAGAAGGATGGTGGCTTCTCTAACAATCATTTTCAGTCACACATGCTGTCCTGTAATGTGCCCTGATAATTCCTCATGAATAAAACACCAGCATTATCATCTGCAGCTATGTTGTTGACATGCTTTTGGTATTTCACTAAAAATACCAATAGTTTTCTGGCTTTTTAACAGCTGAGCTACTCCACATTTGAATATACAAAAGAATATTTTGTTTCAACCAAATTAAAAGCGTTCCGGTAAATGACTTCCATTTTCTTAGCTATACCATTTTAGCATATATGGTTCTTCCTCATTCACCCATCATGATGTCATGCCTGTCACAACCCAATCCAAAGTACCTGATTAAAGAAATAATAATGGCTTTAATTGTTCAAAGAGACCAGAAACTATTTCTGCTGTATCATGTCAGTAGCATACCAGATAGGCAAGGTAAAATATGATGTGGCAATTTTTTAAGGGTTACAGCATTGGTAGCTTCCTTGGTTCTATGATTTTTAAAATGAGTCAATATTCATGAACCATTTTCCAGTTTAATCTCTAAGACAGTCAGAAAGACAGACAGACAGATACACACGCACACAGAGAGAAGCAGGGGCTAATGTGTGCATGTGTGTGTGTATGTGTCTTACCTTTCCCATCTAGATAGGTTTCACCATCCTCATTTAAGTCAGGATGAAAACCACAGCTCCTGCCAAGCCCTCCTGGCATCTAACCACTTTATTTGTTCCCATTTGTATCTAATGCTTTTGTCAACAGTTCAGCAAAAGTCAAAGCAAACAACCCACTGCAAACACCAGGGTAACAGCAACAATCAAGAATCCTTCACAATTATCCAGCCCAGCTGCTCAGAGATCAGCAGGGGCTGCTTTCATTTACAACAATGTCAACAAAAGGCTGAAACCCAATAACTAGATGGGTCAATACCGCCACTGTATACCCTCTGGAGGAGGAAACACTGTTCACCTTCTTTGCTGCTTTGGCAAACATGTAGAATAATTCAGTCAGATGGACAAGTGCTTGTCTAATCATTTGCTATGTGAATAATTCATCAACTTCCCATATAAACTACTAAACAAGGCTCTTCAAATATTCCTGAGGCACTTCGAGCTAGCCAACCAAAGCAGAGCATAAAGGAAGAAAGGCAGATGAAACAGAAATCATGACCCCAACTAGTTCTGAGTGATAATCTCTGTTCTAAGAGGCCAAGGTTTCATGACTAATCCTTTTAGGTCCAACCTTTGCATAGCATTCTCTCCACTGCCTAAGCTTTACTGGGGAGCAGGTGTGTGTGTGTGTGTGCGTGCGTGCGTGCGTGCGTGCGTGCGCTCGCACATGGTGCAATGTGTGGGGAGTGTAGGTGTGTGTTGTGTGGGGGTGTGTCTGTCATAGCAGAGCTCCACCAACTGCCTCCCCCTTGCAAGCACTTCTACTGGGCACAGCGTTAATTCAGGGTTTGAAAAGAGTATTTTTAAAATATGGGTACTCTGTAAAAAAAAAAAAAAAAAAGGCTATAAATGTAGTTTAAAAGTACTGGTTTCTGAGCAGGGTGTGGTGGGTCCCAGCACTTGGTAGGCAGAGGCAGGCAGATCATTATGAGTTTGAGGCCAGTTTGATCTACATAATGAGTTCCAGGACAGCCAGGACTACACAGAGAAACCTTGTCTCAAAAAACAAAACAAAACAACAAAAAACAAAAACAAAAAAAGGTACTGGTTCCTGAAGGTATCTTAGAACTCCCTGGCCTAGTTTTTATAAAAATGAGGTTTATTCAACAAAACAGTATTTCAAGGTGCAAGTTCCCTTTTTTCCCCCTGAAGGGCACTATTTGTGAAATAGAAACCAAAGAACGTGCCAAAGGTGCTCCTGACTTGAGGTAGGGCCCTCTGCCAACTAAGCACCTCCTGCCACCACCAAGAAAACATCCTCCATAGCCTTCATACACAAAGACTGTGCCCTCAAAACTATGAGTCTGGGTATCACTTCCAGTATTTACCCAAGTCCCCTTATTGAGGACTTCCAAACTGTTGGTGTGAGAACACCTAGACCCGAAGGAGTTATATTCAATGCCCAGAATGTCAGTCAGCCAATCAATCAGTTAAAAAGAAAGATCAAGAAATAATACTCGCCAGACATGGTGGGACATGCCTTGAATCCCAGCACTTGGGAGGCAGTGGCAGGCAGTTCAAGGATAGCATGGTCTACAGAATGAGTCCAGGACAGCCAGAGCTACACAGAGAAACCCTGTCTCGAAAAACCAAACCAAAAAGCCAAACCCAAAACACAAACAAAGAAATAATACTGTTTGTTAAGCTAGCACAAACAACAGAGATAAAATATCTAAATGCTAACCAATTCTCTTCTCCAGTGGTGTTCTTTTTTCAGTTCTTATACCTACATAGCACTAAATTATACTTGTAAGATATTTTGTCAAACCTAAGTGAAGAAAGCAGTGGGGATTCATATTTATTTCCTGTTGTCACTGTCACTATACTGATAGCTTGTTGACCCACTGACCGGCTCAAGGTCCACTTAATTCTGGGATTTTACTATTTACCACAAGGGACTATAAATCTAGAGTTCTTGGTCCAAAGAATTACGTTTAAAAAACAGTAGTTCAGGACATGAAAGCCACACTTAAGGTAGAGGGTAGGAGGGCGGGACTGGGAGGGGTGGAAAGAGGACACTGTGATGGAGATGTAACCTGAAGTAATAAATATTAAAATAAAAAAGAAAGGAAAAAAAGATTTTTATGTCCTTCTAACAGTGTCTTGTGGTTCCTGTAAGTGATCTTCTTTTCAGTCTGGTTTCAAGTCAATAACTAAAGATCCTCACTTTCGAGAGAAAGAGAAGATGCCATCTGAATGACGGGTAGATAAGGAGAGAAATTACAATGGTTGCTCCCCACCAGAACCCAGGAAATCACCTCAAAGTAAGTGATAACAATAAAATGCTGGCAAACCAAGTAATAATGTTTCTCTAAGTCTCTATATCCCCCTTGCTTTGTTGATTTCTATATAAAACTTGCAGAATTTGAGTGAAAGGCACCCATCAAGACCAGGTGTGGACAGAATGTGGCCACTAACAACAGTGCCGTACATGGTGCTAATGCCAGTGTATTCTTCCCATCAGACCTAGTTCTCCCATCATCAGAAACTAGTTTTATAAGCACATTTTAAAAGAAAACTCAGAAGTCACAGAAGTTCAGGAAAATAAAGACACAATCCATTAATATTCTTTATCCTACTCTGAAGACAGCAAGTTATCTGTTCCACACTTTCACAGAAAAATGCTTTGAGGAAAAAGACCATGTCTAATCTTTATTATGTAGACCTATGAGACAGTACAGGTCTGACTGTCTGTCTTCTAGATGACAAACTTGATAGATAGATAGATAGATAGATAGATAGATAGATAGATAGACAGACAGATAGATGATAGATAAGATAGATAGAAAAATAAATAAAATGCTTTATTTATACCACATCACTCAACTTTATCTATTAATATCAACAGGTTTCAAAAGTCAGGAACCATAACTTTTGGCCAGTTGTCTAACAAAAAATAAAGACCTTATCTCACTTATGCTTTTTTGTTATAAAAGAAAATATCTGAACTGAGAGAATTAAGTAATTTTCTCTACTCAAATGTCCTTCAATATAAAATGCTAAACAAGTCAAGTGGACTGTGAATATTCCTGTCTTCATAATATTTACTAAATGTTTTACTTAAAAAAAAAAAAAGAAAGAAAAGCTGGACATGGTGGCACATACCTTTAATCCCAGCACTCAAGAGCCAGAGGCAGGCGGATCTGTTAGTTCAGGGCCATCCTGGTCTACAAAGAGAGTCCAGGACAGCCAAGGCCATTACACAGAGAAACCCTGTCTCAAAACAAAACAAAAAAGAACAAAAAACAAACAAATAAGACTATTTCCATCGTGGTAATATTTCATGCTATCATTCTTTCATTTCTTCCCCATGGGAAGAGCTGTAGAGGAAAGGGAAAAAGCAGAGGTAGCAACCAAGGAAGAGTCAAAGGAACTGACAGTGATGAGGGAAGTGAGCATGTGGGACAAACAGGAAGAAGTCTGTCTGCGCAGCTGGGCCAGTATCAGCAAGGCAGGTGGCGGTTTGTACAAGAGGCAGAGAAGGAAGCAGTCAATCCTGATGGTTGGTGGGGAACATGATCAAAAGTACTGTCTCTCTTGCATATATATGTAGTTAAAGTTTGTTCTCCAGAGGGCAAAAATGTCACTAGCCTATTTTGAAATTTTTGAAAAATAAGGTCACACTAGGTGACTACTAAATTAATCAGCAAAACAAATCCCAGCGTTACTACCCAATTCAAAAAGCTGATTCAGACCACCAAATAGTCCAATATAAGACAAGAGTTAAGCCAAGGACCTGAGTATCTCAAAGCTTTCAAATCACAGATAACTACTATAAATTCAAGTGATTATTTCAATCTTCTCTGCAGATTATTTTTTCAGGGCAACCAAATAATCTCAATGATGTCCAGATTTACTAGAACAAAAAATTTCATTCAATTCCCATGCCACCAGAAAGTAAGCTAATAACATCCCACTGAGAGTGCTATCAAGCGAAATCCCTCTATTCCTGCATGCACTACCCCTACCTGGATAAATCTTCCTTCACTTTTCATTCCACCACCCACTCAGGGCAAGGCCCTGAGGACAGCTCCAGATTACCCTTCATGCTCAGTGTCACAGGCCCAAACCCAAGTGGCCCAATCAGTGCCAAGAAAAGAACAAACCAAGAAAGATTAATTTGCAGATATTCATGCATTTCACATACACTGTGCCCCGTGGTCCGTTGCTAGGGCAACAGGAGACCACCAATGTGAGTTTTATTGGCTTTATGAAGTGCATCTCAGGGACTATAGTCCAAGAAATGCTGCATAATAAAAGTGTGGCTTCTCTGAAGCCTTGTTTTGTGTTTATCCATGGTTAACCTTATAAGTATTATAAAGAACACCCTTCCCTATAACCTCTGACCCTGACCACCTCCCCATGTCATACATTTCTATACATAACATGAAAATACATCTCCTACAGGTCCATTTCAGGAAGAACTCCTTTAAACTGATCATCCGATCTCATGACCAAAAAATAAATAAATAAAATCCCATACCAATTGGGAGATCACCACGTTAGTGCAGCCCACCCCATCAGCACTGACCACCAAAGCCAATGCACAATAGCCCTTGCTCACTCTCTGCTCTGCCTTTTGCCTGCCTGCCTGGTTTCCTGTCTCTTCCTCCCTCCCTCCCCTCCCCTAAAACCAAGTATACCTGACAAGTATTCTCTATCACTAAGCTCCAGCAAAGCCCAGCCCAGCCTAGCCCAACCCTCTTTTGACTTGTATTTTGTGATGGACTCACTAAGTTACTCAGGCTGACCTTGAATGGGTAAGCCTCCTAAGTTTCCTAAGTAACTAGAATTAGAGGCTTCCACTACCAGGCCCAGCATGGCCCTTATTTTTGATGCATCCAGGGAAACTGTCTTTAAATATCAGCAATCTGCTTCAGCCAAATGGAACAGCAGAACCAGTAAGTCTAATAAGGCCCATCTCTTCTGTGACATTAAGGGAGCTTCCTGCAATGATGAGTATTCTGTGTCTCCCCTGACATGGCCACTGGACACTTCAGATGTGACTAGTGCAACTAAGGAACTGGGTTTTATATTTTTATTTTAACTAATTTAAGTCTAGAAAAAGCTTCATGTTTTGGACAGTGCACTTCAGAGGGTTACCTGCCTCTCTCTTCATAATTCCAGTTTCTGCTTAATTCATGAAATGATAACTTCAAGTATATGTACATAAGGACAGTCTGTATGTTCACAGTCAGTACTCACAGTGCTGGTTCTAAACAGCCTCAAGCATTGAGACCATGCAATTAGCAAGACTCTGTGACAGTCCCAGGGAGCAAGCTGTGCATCCTCCTGCATGTCTTCAACCTTCCTCCTACCCCACCCAGGTTGGGAGGTTAAAATCACAAATGTCACAACTCTCAGGGCAGAAGCACAGATCATTGTTAATCTAAAGGGAAGTGGTGGGTGAAGGGGAGAATATGGGCTGGCAGGGACAGGGAAGATCTGTAATGAAGAGGACAAAAATAAAGCCAGTGAATAGATCAATAGAAGCAACAGCTTACATTCAGATTCACAGAGGGGGGAAAAAAAACCAAGGAGACAATCATTTCCTGGGAAAAGCTCAAGCCTAATGAGAATTTACTCTGTTCCTTTATGTGACAACCAGCCCTTTTGTGGCACTGGCTTCCTGACTGACAGGAACCCAGGGTCCCTTAATAGGATTTCCATATTATTTCCAACACCTGCCCAGAAGTTATTTGTTTACATTGAAGGAGGCAAGATTCTCAAATCAGACATCTGCTTCTAGTTCAGGCATATCTTGGGAAACCATCTAGAAGGCAGCTTTGTTACCATGGTGACATTTTTATTTTCCTCCTTAGTTGGCTCAAAACATTAGCATTTCCAATTTTATTTTGTTTTTCAAAGGGCCAAATGTCACTCAAGAAAACAGAAGTTTTTTAAAAAGCTAATTTTTAAAAAGCTAGCAGAATTTTCACAAATTCCCAGAAGGATTAAAATTACCCTAAGGAGGACTAAATAGGAAGGGAAGTGTTACTGACTGCCAGTGGCACTTTTCTAAGTGTGGCATCACTAACTTGTTTACCTCTCCCCACAACTGGCTCCTCTTCCCCTCAAGTCTGAACCATCAAAGGTTCAAAATGTACCAATTTAAAAAAGAAAATTCAAGAATCCTTCAGGGTGTGATACAGTTATATAATGAGTCCACTTCCACAAGAAAGGATTCTTCATACTTACCCTCCCTATCCACATTCTGAAATCTCACTTACATGAACACTTAAGAATTTTTATGTCCATCTCACTGCCTGCAGTTCAGTAAAGAGTGAGCTAAGAAACATTCAAGCTTTTCAGGGACACTTGCTGTGCGCACAGGAGATGGAATATTAAGCAGTGTGAGAAAAGAAAGGAGAGGGACAAGTTGCTCTGGTCTCTAGTGACATAACCCAGGCACATCACCAACTCAGAGTGGCCCTGAAAACTAACATTAAAGAGGCACTGCTTAAACCAGGAGCACAAGTGACTCAAGGGGATTTCCAGTACTACATCTTATTAAAGGTGTCAAAAGGAAACACATGGGTTAATTCTGATGCACGAATTACCTGGAAAACTTAAATCAATGTGATGTATGGTCTTTAGTATTTGGAATATTAAGTGCCTGTAACACTTAGTTTGACTTGCATTACCTGACTAAGCAGCATTAAACCTGAAATGATTGTATTTCTGTAAACAGCAAGCTTACTTAAAGGAACTAAACCTTGTTGAGAAGTGCCACTTAGCCCTTAGCAAACCTCCTATCACTTCTTCATGAGCCTAATTCTCTTCTGCTTTCTCACAGGCCATAGCATGGGAATTAGATATGACCAACTCCTCACATCCAAAGTTGCAATGCTGATGCTAGTTAGTAGTGCAGATGGCTGTCTAAGCCAGAAGATATCTGAATTATTTTATACCACACTACAGAACAAAATATGCAAGATGAGTAGGGGTAAGTATTACAGAAGCTCAAAAGAGAAAGGCAAGCATTAAGTTTCCTTGTAGTTGATTTTTGTGTTCCTTCCACTCTGAAATGGACGAGTATTTAAGAACACAAAAAGGTGGTGAACAATTCTTGAGAATAATTCTTTTGATAAACTATGTATGCTTTGAGAAACAAATGCTTTTGAAATTCAAGTATAACACTTCAATCTTAGATTCCTCTGAAATATTTTTAAATATTAAATATAAATTTATTGTGTAGTATTTTTGAGACAAAATGCATTCTAATTAAGAAAATTAGAGACAATAAGCATCAAGATGAAAATGTCTAGTAACTGTTGGTTTAGAGAGGAAAAGAATTAAACTACCTTTGCAAAATCAGCTAGGGAGGGCAGATCTGACAATCAGCCTACCTTGTTAATTAATATTTGTTCTGCTTCAGCAATCGGTGGAGGCAAGTGCAGGAAAACAAGCGTGACTCCCCCATCACATCATTAATCCACTCATGCTCACCACCTGAGGACCAGCTGTGCCCTAAAGACATTCATTCATCTGTTCCACAAACAAACAATTACAACACATTTTCTGGAATTAGGGCACCTGTTACATTTCACACAGCTTACATGCCTGGAGGCAGGGATCAATTAATACTGCACAAATTTGTGCATCATAAAACAACAGAAGCAATGTTCCTGTTGGTTCTTTGATAAGTTAACTAACTGTTAACAGTAAAATTCAATATTAAAAATTCCTTTAAATTAATTAAAACCAACCATAATGCTAAAATATTTCAAATTACCATTTTACTTTGGAAAACTGAAAGGATTGCATTAAACCATCCTTATACCAAGTCACCCCCTAAAAGAATTACAATTATCAATATGCATACTTGGTTAATGGCAGGGACAATTTCACTGCTCAACAATTATGGATTATGTCCTATATGTTAAGATTTAATTTCAAAATTCATTTCTAGGATGGGACTGAACAAAAATACCAACTACATTCCAAATGTACCTAAAATTACAGACGTCCCTAGATTGAGCGAAGTTAAGTGACTTGTGCACTGATTAACACATGGCTTACCTAGTACTAAAAAAGAGACCATTTAAGAGTCTGGCTTTGGTTTCCTGTAACTAGTTCACATTCTAGATGTTTCCAAGTGTTTCCTTTTGCTTTGAACTCCTGGGACCCACATAATAGAAGAAAACAGACATCTGAAAACTAACCTCTGGTTTCCACATACATATCCTGAACATGGATAATGTTAGAGCTTTTGTACACAGAGGTTATGCAGACAGGGTTTCTCTGTGCTATTCTTTGTACTTTGTAGCATGTTTCTAATTTTAACACAACAGTAAGACTAAGTTACTAAGACTAAGAGCTTTCCTTTGAGGATGGCACTGGCAAGGTGATATTCCACAGGGTCTTTACAACATGAAACCTTTCCTAGGATATGAAATAGGGTGAGCATGGCATCTGTCTTAGTAAGTGATGACCAAAGAAGGAGCTAAATGTGCAAAATGAAGGTGTCTTCAAAGATATCAAAGAAACTAACTGGAGACTCTGACAATCCCATCCACCAATTTTTTTTTTCTTCTAGGTTTGGGGAAGAAACTTTGTGGACAAAGCAGCTATGGGCGGGCTAAAGGGAAACCACACAGCCGAATCACGGTTCCTATTTGGATATTTTATCTTCAGATTACAGACTACTGAGGGAAAACAGGTCTTAAGGTAAGCCTACCACTATTATTCTTTAGTTCTTTAACTATTCTTTATAGTATTTTACTAGTATCTTCTATTCCTCCCTTTCAAATTTCACTTTCTATTCTTTTATGCCTTTAAGAAAAACAAAGAGCCAGTGTGGTGGCACATGCCTTTAATCCCAGCACTCAAAAGGAAGAGGTAGGATAACCAAAGCTACATAGAAAAACCCTGTCTCAAAAAAAAAAAAAAACAAATAAAACAAACAAAAACCCACACTAAAGAAAAGGAAAACCAAAACAAACAAAAAAAACAATGTGTGCCTTTCTAAAGTCTATAGTAGTACAAGCTGCCCACCATGTTTTCCAGAAAAGCCTAAAATCCCCACAGTAATATAAAGAACACAGCTGTCTGAGGCATATGGTTACCCTTCTCCTTCGTCCAGTGCTCTCTCTCACATAGGACATTTCAAAGGGCTGAACATGTTCACAACACATGCCTTTTAAACAGACAGTCCTTTGAGACAGGAAAAATGAGTCTGCTTATTTAGGGGTGAAGGTGCACACATATGCGGATTACAGATCCTGGACAGAACTTTGGTCATTAAATATTAATGTGCAAAGCAAAGTGGCAAATAGAAGTAATCACTCTGCTAATTCAGGTTAAAACCCATTCTTACCTGTAACACCCTGCTAATGAAGCAATAGTATTCTCCTGGTCTGAATCATACACTTCAGTATGAACATAGAAACAACCTTACTCTAATTTTCCAGTGATAAACCTTTACTGCCAAAGTGACTAACTGGAAAAGTAAACAGAAACATATGATGTTTTTTTAGTCATCTGTGCAGAATAACCACTAACATAGAGACGAAGCAGAATAAATGGACATTCCCTTACACACAACTCAAAAGATCACCACAAAAGCCTTTAAGCAAAAGCAAAGAAGTCTCATAGGATAAAAGCATAATATGCATACACACAGAAAAGCATTTAGTATGAAAAATCACATGTAAACCTTTAAAATTAAGTACATCTGTACTTATTCCAGTGGCAAAAATATAAGCTCAGTATCGATGGACTTTGTAAGAATCCAGGCATTTGAAATAGGTATGGAGGTTCTGGAGATAATCACACAATGTACAACTCACTGAGAATGACCATATTCTATGAAGGCAAACAGTATTTTGGGGAAGATATTTTAACAAAGTAACAAAAAATCTTTACCACTTATAGGGAAAAAAATTTGAACGTCTGCTGTATTTTACAATTTAAAAATGGCAAATAGTTCAGTTCTGATAAAGAAGGGTGTTCTATTCAAGACAAATCACAAGAGGACTATTTACATAAAGAAAATGTATCTTAATGAAAATATGCTCAATAATAGCATCTTGGAAGAAATCATGGAGCTGACCACCATTCCCTAATTTTGAGTTTATCTATGTGTTTCAACTGACCTTAACTTTGGTGCCTGTTTTCTTGCTAGACTGTTAGGATTATGTAGATGCTGGATGTAGGATATGTAGTAAGAGTAATTTCTCAGCCTTAGGTTCCTACCACGTGTGGGCAGGTTGTTGCTGGTTGTTCCACGCTATTAACCCCAAATGGGGTTAATAGCGTGGAACAACCACCAACAGTCAGTTGAAAACCAGAGAGTGATGATATAAGATGTGAATGGTTTGGAGCACTTGGACTCTTCCATATGAACTAATACCTCAAGCAAGTGGGAAACTACTAATCAATGTCCCCTGTGGTGGACATTCTAGAACCAGGTACCTTTTTTAACCACTCATCCCTCACTGGTTCAATACAGAAATATATTTCATAGGTTTCACCTATCCTTTCCTAGAGATGAAAACATGGAAGAAAATGGGGAAAAATGGGGAGAAATGGAATGGGAGACAGCGAGCTACCCTACCTAGAAAACGGGTAGGAATTTAGCTTGGGAATTTTTGGGACTGTCTACCCTACTATTAAGGGTAAGAGTACATTAATAGTCTGAGTTTCTTGCCATTTTTAGGACTCACATGTGGGGCTGACTACTGGCCACATACAGTCAGCAGATAGCTAAGACAAACAGGAAGGTGGCAGGTGCTACGGCCCCTTATTTCAACAATACACAATGTTTTAGTTTCTCATCACCGAGTAAATAGATTCTAGGACTCCCGACAGTGCTTTCCCCTTTAGATCCATATTTACATTCTCTATCAGTGTTAAAAAACTTCAGATGGAAGTCTGCAAATAACAGGCTTAAGAATGAACTTGGCTACTGGTGCTAAAGAAAACTAGATCAATAAAGTCAGCAGCATGTGATTTAGTGGGACAGAACTTCCGAGAGGGGAAAGGGAGAAAAAGGCCTAACAATTCAACTTCTCTGTTCTACTTGGCTTCTCAAGGAAAAGCATTTTAATTACTCAGATCTTTACAGTGAGCCTACATGTCTATTTTATAAGCTTTCTGAAATCTGAACTGTTTAATAATCGATAGCATCAAGAAAACAGTTTTAAGAGTGTCTCTCACAATTAAACCCATCCACAATTTGTATAAATTAAAATTTTGCTACCATATCAAACTGTTACAAAGAGGCTGTGTAATGTCGCCCACATCCTCATTACATGCAACACTAATTACTACCAGCAGATTCCAAATTTTCTGCACATTACAGGCTTTTAGAGGAGCTATAAAATTTTTCAGGCACCATTAATTTAAATTTGTATTGAAATTTCCCTTTGACAGATGGCCAAAAATTACTTATTATTTAGAGTACAAGAGCTGCCTGTTTGCAGATTAGAAAAGGAAAGGGAAAAATTTTAAGCCAGAAGGAAATTTATGTCACTATCATTACCTGTTAAATGTTAAGGAGAATTACTGTGTGTGGATGAATTATTTCATACTAGTCCAACTAGCAGACAACTGGATTACTGGCTGCTACACACTAACCCCAGTCACATAACCAGCCAACAATCATAAAATGCCCCTCTTAAATAGGAACACATTACAAGAGGATAAGGATGCTCAATGGAAAAAGCAGCTGCTTCTGTGAGCATCACCGGAAACATGTAAGAAAATTAGTCAACCATTTCACTTTGTAAACCTATAGGACAATTCCAGACCAGACAAAGCACACTTCAGGTATGGACTTGAAGCTGCCACTCATAATAAATCAGAGCAAAATATCAATTTATTTCCTTAGCATCTTCTCCTGGCTTCTAGCTATTCTGACACATCCAGGTTCACTCTGAATGATGATAATGATTTAAAAGTATATCCCACTTTTTCTTGTATGGGTTAATATAAAATGCAAATGGCATTAAGTGCACAGTGGTATATAAATATCTTCACACTGATCTGTAAGGCTGGAGAGGAGTCTTTTGTTTACTCCACTGGCCTGCCTGAAGGTATGTATGCATCATAAGTCACCAAGGAGTGTTTATGATATAGCCTCAGTCAGGCTTCCCTGGAGTTCCTATCAGCCAATCGTGACCACTTTATTTACTTATTACTTCTAAAGTACATGTGGAGAACATATAATTATAATCTAAAAAATGTTTTAATGTAGGTACTCTGATGTAAATAGTATATAACAAAATGTACACCTGCAAATACATTATTAAAATTTAATGTGTACAGTTCTAGTTGTGGACAGTTGTTTGGGATTGCAGGTACCCTCTCAAAGATTCTTGAAGGGTATTGAATTTCCATTATTTAAGGGCTCTGAAAATAATTTCAATTTTAAAAAGGTCTAAGAGCAAAGTACCAGTCATAGGAAAAGCAAAGAATTGTGTCTGGGAAAGATTTTAGTTTTGTACACAGTTCACCAAAAACTGCAAAATGTCTAACTAACCCAGTGGTTCTCAACTTGTAAGTCATGACCCCTTTGGAAGTCAAAAAAGCCTTCGCCAGGATCGCCTAAGACCATTAGAAAACACAGATGTTTATTACAATTCATAACAGTAGCATAATTACAGTTATGAAGTAGCAAAAAAATAATAATTTTATGGTTGGAGGTCACCACAACATGAAAAACTGTATTAAAGGGTCACAGCTTTAGGAAAGTTGAGAACCACAGAACTATGGGCCACAACATCGAATTATTTAAAACTCACAATGACACTATCCACACTTTGGGCTAGTGTTTCAGAACTGGGTTACTTCTGATGGGTAAGTAACACAATGACATATGCTATGGAATTGTGCATACACATGGCATAGTTCTACACGCGCACACACACACACACACACACAAACACACACACACACACACACACACACGCACACCATAGTTCAATCATCTGACTCAAAGGTGATTGAACCACATTCACAGTTTATTCATTACCTGCATGACGCCTGTTTTTTGTCAGTATACTATGAAATTCAAATGCCCTTAATGCATCTCATTTTGCGATCACATAAAACAAGCATATACAAACTAAATACTTTTGTCCTTTTCTCTTTTTCTATAATTTATTTTTTATTTTTTCAAGTTACATCTCAGTCACAATCCCCTCCCTCCTCCCCCTCCAGTCCCACCCTTCCACCCTCCTCCCCCTCAACCCCCCCATCCTCTTCCCTTCTTTTTTTTTTTTTTTTAGTTTAAGGTATACTTGGATATAGAGACACAAAGGCAGGTGACATATATTAAAATCTTCATAGAATTACTTGCTACACTACAAACCCAAGTATTATGAACAGAAAATGCATAGGGATGGTTTTTTGTCTTTTCCTTCATACTGAGCATGGACCTAAGGCCTCACACATACCAAGTACAAGCTCTCCCACTGAGTTACACCTCCAGCCCAAACAGATATTTGATGCTTTGATGAAGAACTCTGTAGGTACCATTGTTTTTTGATAAGTATGTATTTCATATAAATCAATACATTTATGTCATTGCATTATCTTAAAGCAGTTATATTTTGCATAGTAAGAGACATAACATGAGCAATCTAGTAATTAATGAACCTTGTTCTACAAATCTGATCCTCAGAAAAGTATGACCATTGTTCAAAAAGACCAATTACATGCTTGACTACTAAGCTGACCACAATGTAGTAAATGTCATTTACATTAATCTCTAAATCACAAAGAACCCATTATTAGATTTATTCCCATCACTTAGAATCCTTTACACTATTCTTGTGTCAGAATTTTGTGAGTCCTACCTTGATGGAGTCTCTGTCTGTAGGCAAAACAGCAGCAAGACAATCAGACAGAATGGCAAGAAAAAAGAAAAGTGCTAGTTAGTTTACATAAAATCAACAATTATCAAACCTGACCCTGCTAATAATAAATTTAACAGATGTCAACTTTGCTGTGAAGTTAATTATTAATACTATTCTAACGAGATTTACAATGCCCTGGTTCACCTTTGACACAATTTCAAATGAACCAAAGTAAGTCATTCTTATTTATGTACCTTATTGACTTTTCCACTTATGAAAGAGATTATAATCATGAGTCAACTCTGTACCATGGCATTAAGATAACTCTAAAACAAATATTACAGTATTCCTAGCATCAGAGAAGGTAAATTTATGCCTATGCAATATGAACAATTTGCCCATGATTTAAACTCTGATGATACTGAAAAAGCAGTAGATAGGACCTTTTTATTACAAGCCACAACCTTTCAAACCAACAAACCATCTCTGTGCTAAATAAATTATCATAGAAGAATGGTGCAAGAAACTTTTTTCATTTTTGTGATTGATTATTTAAAACTATCAGTACACAGTGCACAAACATACAAGAACATTAAAATACCTCTGCACCATCATCTTCCTTTAGAGGAGAAGAGACCAACCTTGAGAACACCAGTGAACTTCCTAAGAGGTTATTATTTTTTTAAAAACCAGTTAATCTCATGCTTCTGAACAACTATGAGTAAAAGACGTATTTAAAACAACAGATTTCATCACTTTGAAATGTATCATCTCAATAAGACAAGTGGAATTTTTCATACTATGCTCTATAGATTCATTTATTTTACAAATAAAGCTGATTTGGCCAAAAATCAAGTAAGCATTTATAAAATTTAGTTTTCCTCCCCACCAATCTGGTCAAAGCTGACTTTTAATGCTACATATAATTTAAAGCAGGATTTCACTGATTTAGACTTGGGAAACAAGGGGTCAAAGACAACAGTCTGGAGAGCTGGAAAGTTAGTTCAGAGGGAGGACACTTGCCTAGCACATGTACAGTCACGGGCTTCCATCACCAGAAGCGCTAGGGTAGGAGTGGATGGCATGGGTGGCAAAATCTGGAAACAGCTCTCTTTGTCTTTTGGGCAACCACTAGGGTCCCATGTGACAGACAAATGATTCTTTCTAATAATCTGCTTTCTGATGGAAATCCTTTTATTTAGACACTGGCAAAATGAAATTCAGAGACAAAAATCAACAATGGCATCTGGAATCTATCCCTAGAAGATAATGCCACACTAATCCCCAAATGATCACTCACCTCTTTGGTGATCATTGTCATGGTGCTTTTTCTCATCTTTAATTGGGAGGTGAGATTGACCTCCTAGTGCACTGGAGAGGGCCAGAAGCCCTGCACTGCTACCGATGGGTGGAATAGCTGGGGGCTGAAGCCCTGAAGGGTGTGGTGTCAGAGGCACAGGCAGACCATGTCCATGTGATAAATGCTGAGCTTGGAGTTGTTGCTGCTGTGAAAAATTAGACCAGATATTGAATGTGTCCCTGGTATACCCCACAAGAAAAAGAGGAGGTACAAAGGCATAATGAAAACAATCATAACACACAAGGAGGTGTTACCCTCACCATGCATCTTTCTGAAAGTGAGAAGAGGGGAAGGGAAAGGAGGAGATATATAACTGATGTTTTACTTTTCTTCTAAAATCTTAAAATCTGGGTTCTTTTGGTTTTTTCTCCTGTAGAGCAAACAACCTAAATTTTAAAAATGGTATAACTGGCTTTTAAAAGCTGAATGTTCTTTAACAAAGCCTCTGCATTTTGTTCTGGAATAAAAGGCAAAGGTCCAGTTATCATGTATTTCTAGTCAAAATGTGTATGTGAATAACCGTTAAAGCAGTCATGTTGAACAAGAAAAGCTGAAAATCGAGAAAATTAGTGTTAAACAGTTATCCCAGAACCACTGCACAGCATGCAGGGGAGTTAATTTGAAAGAGAAAACCTGAATTAACAACCCAGAAAAGAAAGCTGGTTGCAGCCACACTTTTTAAGCCCTTTAAGTGTCCTCAGCAGCACTTGAGCAAATTACTAAAGAAAATCCAGTGTAGCAAGGCTTGGGTTCTCCTGTAGGCTTGCTCAATAATGCTGAAATAATTGGGCACTCCGTGCACGTTTAGTGATGCTCGAATGAAAAGCTAGAGGCCTGCCCTTGTACTCTTCTCTAGCAGCTGACTTTGTGTTGTGACAGGTTTATTTGAGTGGGACTGCGATGCACGCACCAGTAACTTCGCTGACAAGAGTTTAAAGTCGTTGTTACCAGCACACTGGCAACATACAGAGAAAGGCCTTAAGAGGTTGGGCTGGGAGTGCTTGACCTCAGCAGAGACTGAATCAAGCTTGACCACAGAGCCGCTGTGGGTAGGTTTGCTGCCTCTGCTGAATGGGAAGAGGAAGAGAAGCAAGGCAAGATGCCGAGTTAAATATACCCCTCAACTGCAGTCTCTTCAACCCAAACCCTGGTAGCAAAATTCTCAGAACAATTGTTGGGTTATCTTAAGGCTAACATTTACAGTCATTAAATATTAATTATTGCTTTTAAATAAATCCCTTTTTATCTTAAATCTATAATAGCCAAAGAACTTCTATCATTTTCTTTCTTAGCATGATTTCACTAAATCATTTTAAAAAATGAAATTATCCTCTAAAAAGAAACTTGAGATAGTGTTTTTCCAGTATTTCAAAGAGAAAGGTGAATTTTTTTCTCTTCGAATTACTTTCTTTCTTCTTTCTCTTCTATGTGCCTTCCTGTATGTGACTAAAGTATAGTGTTAATCAGTTCTTTTCTCCTGCTGACTCGAATGTATCTTCTGGTTCATACATTTAACATATAGCAAGTAAAGCTGAAACAACTAAGGCAAGTATACACACACATGCAATGGAAAAAGGGGAGCAGCACTCAGATGTTCCATCAACCTATTTTCATACTCGATCTATGTAAAAGCTTTTTCTTTTTCTTTCCACCCCCCCCCCCCACCCAGACAGGGTCTCTTTGTGTATCCTTGGCTGTCCTGGACTCACTTTGTAGACCAAGTTGGCCTTGAACTCACAGATATCCACCTGCCTATGTCTCCCAAGTGCTGGAATTAAAGGCATGTGCCCAGCATAAAAGCTTTTTCTAACTGCAGTTTTTAAATTAGACGTTTCCTCTCAGGAACCCCTTACTGATTGTTCAATGTAGAATTGTCAGCTTTGAAAACACAGACACATAAGCAACAAAAATAAACTCAGTAGTTGGAGAAATATATACGTATATATGTATACAAATGTACTTATAAAGAGATATACATTAATATAGATCTATATATATATCAATATATATAGATATGTATGTGCATGTATGGATGTACATGTGTGTATGATATAGATAGACAGATAGAGATAAACAGATAGATGATAGATATGTATGTGTATCCATAAACACACATGCACATACATATCTGTGCACATACATACATACATACACATATAGGTAGGTATAACAATAATAAGAAGAGGCTATCAACTTGAAAGGAGAGGGGCATGGGAAGGGTTTGAGGGAAGGTAGCTGGGAGAGGCTGGAAGGATGGGGGAAAGTGATGATGTAATTCTTTTGTTTGTTTGTTTTGTTTTTTGAGACAGGGTTTCTCTGTATAACAGAGCCCTGCCTGTCCTGGAACTCGCTTTGTAGACCAGAATTGACTCAAACTCACAAAGATCTGCCTGCCTCTGCCTCCCAAGTGCTGGAATTAAAGGTATATGCCACCACACCTGGCTGCAATGATATAATTCTATTTCAATTAAAAGCATATAAAAAAGTAGATGGTTCCTCACTGACTGACCCAAATCATCTCCACAATCCTTTAATATTATTTAGTTGTGACCAAAAGTGTGCATATAAAATTACATTTTCTAAATATGTAGAAAAGCATATACATGATGAATATAGGAATTTAAGTAAATACATTATCAAATTTACCTTAAATCTAGTTCAACTTATTAAAATTCCAATTCTCTTTCTCCTCTAAATTTCACTAATATTTTATATGTGTAGCTTGGGCCTATGACTACTTATATCTCTAAGCTCAACTGGCAAGCAATTATAAGCATCTGAGTCCATATTTCTTTGACTGCTGGAGACTCTATATAACATCAAACCCTCAGATACAGAAGCATTCATACATTATCTGATACACTGAAGAATATCTATGTCATAATACATGATAAGAAGAAAATCTAAGCCTAAATGAATGCCTTTAGTGATTCCTGTTTTATTCTTCTCTCCAAGGACAATAAAGATTAAAAAAAGATTAAAAGCCTATTTTTTCCATTTAGTTAGAACATTTTCAAAGGGAGAAAATATACCTAGTCTGTCTTGCTGTCCGTGAGAGATATAATAATCTTCTTGAGTCTCCAGTTTAGTTTACTCTCCCTCAGAATAGCTCAAACAGGGGCCTTCTATCCCCTTCCTCCTTTATGTGCACCTTCAAAGAAGAATATTCACCACAATACAGTGAAGACCAAAAGGAAATTTTTAAAAAGTCTGATACTACTCTAATAAAATGCCTCTTTGAAAGATATTCTAATGGTTTTAAAAACAATACTTGCCAGGTGTGGTGGCGCACACCTTTAATCCCAGCACTCGGGAGGTAGAGGCAGGCAGATCCTGTGAGTTCAAGGCCAGCCTGGTCTAAGAAACCCTGTCCTGAAAAAAAAAAAAAAAAAACCAATACCCATCCCTCAAATAAAAACAGTTCAAATCTCTTAGCATCAAGATCTTCCATAAGACAAGCATCAGTTTGAATATACACTACTATTCAACAGCCAGGGAATGTTACCTGAAATACTATCAATTGAAAGAGTGTTCTAAATCTCTATATATTACTATTACTAGTCATCATCAACACATATACGTACTCAACAATTTGTCTCTGTATGTTTAATCTCCTCATCCTTCTATTTTAACATCCTTGTGAAGGTTTGCCCACCCTGATTACACTCAATCACTCTGATTCTAAGTGCTCTAGTGCTACCTCTGAATTCTGATGGCACTTGAGGCCAAAATCATTTAAATAGCACTCAATAACCCAAGAAAATATAAGAGATTTGTATAGGCAAAGCTTGATGTGATGCATGTGCTAACATTTGCTATAACTTTATGAATAGAGCTATTTTGTTTAAAATCTCAGAGTACTCACTATTTCTTATTCTTACTACGATCAAACAGATTGTCAACTAAGGTCAGCACCATCTTATAAGAAGAAAATAAAGCCCACATTGATCTGCTAACGACCAACTTCAGAATTTAAAATACAATCAAAAGAAAGCTGGCTGATTCCACTATATTTTTCATTTGCAAAAAGTTAGAAATAGCTACAATCTAAAATAAGCAAGATTCATGGTGTAATGATGAATTTTAGGAGTTTGGTACCTCCTCACATAAAAACTATGGATTTATTTTTACTGTTGGGCTTTTAATTTTTAATACAAATTTCAAACTTCTTAAAGAAAACTACCAAAATTTCTTTAAACCAATGAACTCAAGATACATAGTTATAAGACTGTATGTTGAGAACTTTTATTGTTTGTACTGAATATATGAAATTCCCATTTACTCTTTGTCTACCTTTCACTAATGTTAATGTCATATATAATGTTTTACAAAACTTACCAAACTCAGAAAATTAACTCAGCCTGGCGTGGTGGTGCACACCTTTAGTCCCATCACTCAGGAAGCAGAGGCAGGTGGATCTCTGTGAGTTAGAGGTCAGCCTGGTCTACAAAGTGAGTCCAGGATAGTCAGGGCTATTACACAGAGAAACCTTGTCTCAAAAAGCAACAGCAGCAAAACAAAAACTATATATATCTACACACACACACACACACACACAAACACACGCGCGCGCGTGTGTTTGTGTGTGTGTGTGTGTAGATATATATATCAAACTTTAAACTCAGGGAAGTAAATACTCCATCCACATAATTTCATTCTGAAAAGCAACCAGTAATTATGACTGAAAATACCTAGCAGCAATATGTGACATCTGTTCATTGCATATTACTGGCTGTTCCTTAACAAATAATTATGTCCTTATAACCCACGTTCCAAAAGGAGGGCAGAAGCCAATTTTTCAGAAAATATTTTTCAAAATGTTGTCTGTTAGTAAAAAGGAGGAATTTCTTTTAATCAAAGGTTCCCAACTAGTTGAGCACCAGGACTGACTACCCAATAACAAAGTCAGAGCTGATGGGCAGAACAGCTCTCACACACTGCCCCAGGAATTCTGCCCATCCCCTACCATAAGCCAGCCAAGGTTTCCTCTTGCTCAACACTCCACCCTTCGTGACTACCAAATTATCCACAGCCAACGTCTCAAACACCATGCATCTTCATCAGAAACGACAGAATCCTAGTAGCAATGAGCACATTTAGTGTCCACATCTTGGTTCCCACCCCCATGGCCCTGTATCTTAGTTCTTTAAAAAAAAAGAGGAGAAGGAAAAGGAAAGAAAAAAGCAAAGAAACAAAAAGGGAAAGGGGAGAGCCTTTGTTAGAGAGCAAGAAATTTATCCAGACAAAGAGTATCACAAGGGCAATGAGCCAACTTAAGTCCCCACTAGAAATAAGGATACAGCTTTACAGTATCAGACAGCTATAAAGGATTGTTTGTTTGTTTCATACTCACAGGTCCTTCCTTGGTAACCTGAGAAAACAAGTGAAGGTACAGACAGTCTAGTTGCTAATGACTAGAGAGTGGCTCCCAGGGGTACCCTCTCAAACACAGAACCCACTGGTTCCAAAGCACACAGCCGACCTACCAGCCAGTCACACAGCATAAACCATCTGACCTACCTGGAAGAAACTATACCAGGAAGGAAAGGCATAAACAGACCTTAAGGAGCCATAAGAAGGAACCATGCTATGAACTATAGAGTTAATGTAGGTGCTACTTGACTTGTGAAAAATTTTTAATGCAAACAGCACTTTTAACAGATCTCTCAACTATGAGATTAGGCTGAGTCTGAGAAAGAAAGCCATTCAAGAAGCATTACAGGGAAATAGTACCAAAACCATTCAGCTGGAATCTTTTTCATCTATGAGCAAGCAACAGTCACCTGATGTTTCCAAGCTTCTTAGGTGAAAGTGGGACAGTAGTCATAACATCTACCTCCCAAAGTGGCTGCATTATAAAATACCTGTTATTACTAAGAAATGTTATCTATCTATCCCCTCTCAAAATACAAACACACACACAAGAAGGAAAGGTGAATCAGTTCTTTTCTAATGGCCACCACAGGAGGGAAGCTCTTTTGCAAAGAATATTATTTAAAAGGAAATTATTTTTTCATTCTGAATTAATTCAGAACACAATAAAATTATGGGGTACAAAGTTGTTAGAAAACAGGTTATTCAGTGTCAAGAATCACTCCAGAGATTACTTAACTTCCCCATAATGTGATAATTAGAAATATATAATATTACTTTGTTAGTATTTCTACTTAAAACAAAACAAAAAACCTTAACCTGACTCTAAACTTGAAAAGAATAGAAACAACAAAACAAATCTAGACTATGGAAGATTCCAGAAAGCTAGTACAGAATCTTTAAAATGGAAACAAAATATACAGCAAAGTGGTTTGGGGACTATTTCAGAGTCAAGAACAATAAAGAGGGATGGAAAGAAAAGTGGTTATATATGAACCCTGAATTGGAGAGATATGCTACAAAAGAAAAAAAAATGCTAAAAGATATTCTATGGGCAGTTGGACAAATACAATGATTTCACACTCTCATACTGGTCAAAGGAATATATTAACTGCATTGTCCCAACACCAGAAGACACCCTTGTCCACAGAAGATACATATTTAAATATTAATGGTAAAATACTGTGACTTCTCACTTTTGAGATGTTCAATACTTGATTCTTCATGTGTATGTGTGCACATGAAGTGTACACACAGGAGTAACAACACAGCATCACATGGCACATTTCCTCATGAGCATCTGGTGCCTGGTTCACTATTTAAATTTTCTGTAGCTGTGGACAAAACTATGTCTTGTCTGCCATATAAAATTCTTGTGCCTAAGAAACACCTTATAGAAGCTGAAGATTAAATCAAAGAAGCAAGAGTAAAAAGAAGAAAGGCAGAAACTTTTCAAGCTAAGCACTGCTGGTGACTTAAAGTACAGGACTTCCTACAGAAGACAGGCACATGTGTGGGACAATCCAAGAAAGAAGGTCACTTTGGAGCATGTTTCTCCTTTGTCTAGGCTTGTCTGTGCAAGACTGGTAACAGGCAAATCTAGTAAATCCCATGAGATAATATGTCAGTGGTCCACTACCCTGCTTGAGGTCATGAAACAGAGGCAAGAAAAGGAGAGGAGATTTCTGCACTTCACTGAAGTTTACTACAATGAACAGTGGAGTTCTACCAACATTTCATTCTAGCTACAGGTAGTAAAGATGTTACAGCTGGAAATCCATATGTTAACATCAAAATGGAAGAGAGTCACCATCACCTCAGTTACATAGAACAGTTTATTTCTGTGAGATTTCTTAACTCTACCTGTGGCCAGGAGACCCTTCCCTACAGCTTTCCCTTCTAGCACCTCTTGTTTCAGCTTGAGAATTTTATTTTATATTCCTCACCCATCTTCTTGGCCTGCTATTCTGGCATCTTACCACCTTTATAGCACAACATGGTACCTGTGTCCTTTCCCCAAACTCACAGGGGGATTTTATTAACCTTCCCATTGGAAGTTCTGATACCATTTTTTTTCTCCATTTGAGTTGGTTTGGCCTTTACTAGGAAATCTAATTCTAAGCAAAAAGCCTTAAGGTATTCAAGGAAAAAATTTAACACCTCAAATTGACTTCTATTTTGTGAGGTTTAGTTACTAAAGTCATCAAGTCCAAAGACAGTGATGAGAAAGCTTTCTGTAGTAACATGAACAGGGTTTCTCTCTGTATCTGTAGCTATCCTGGGCTCACTCCATAGACCAGGCTAGCCTTGAACTCACAGAGATCTGCATGCCTCTGCCTCCCGAGTCCTGGCATTAGAGTTATGCACAACCACGCCTGGCCATCTGCTTACTCTTTTGATACATAAGTATATCTATGTCGGAGTTACTTTAAAAATTTATTTACTTTTATTTTGTGAGTGAGTGTTAGACTGCATGTATGTATGAAAACAATGAGCAGATAGAGGCCAAAAGAGGATGGAGGATTCCCTGGAACTACAGTTACAGAAACTTGTAAGCCATGATACAGGCACTGAGATCCAAACTCAGGACTTCAGCAAGAGCAACATGTGCTCTTAACTCATGTCTCCAGCCACTACATCTGAGTACTTTACATCTGGAGTAAGATTTCTTAAATGGACCATAGGAAGCTCAAAGTATGAGGAAAAGAGAAATAGTATTTATTACTCAGCTGAAATGAGAAAAATGTTGTTCCTTAAATAACACCTTACAGAAAATGAGAAGGAAAGCTAGTTTGTAACACACAACCAACAGATGCTCATGATCTTGATACCAGTTAAAAACCAACTAGATTTTTGGTGGAAAAATAAACATAGCCTTAAAAAGACTATTTTAAGATAGAACAAAAAACTATTTAATTACTTGAAGTTCAGGAATACTGTGCAGCAGCAGCAACAACAACAACAAAAACCCAGCAGGGAAACAACCAAAACAGAGAGGAGTTTGCTTGAGAGGTGTGCCAGTAGGTCATGAAAAAGAGGAACTGTGAGATCTTTTTATGAAGACAATTCCAAAGACATGATTATGTAATCCAGGCTTTAAGAATAACTTAGGGAGCTCAGATGCAGGTCAGACCAATTATATAGGGCAGAAGAGGAATAAAATTTTTGTCCTGTTTTTGTAATTTAAAATGAAGAGATAAAGAACAGAAAGAAATTAAAAGTCAAGAATAATCCTACCAGACAAAGAAAATACTAATATTGGAAGATCTATACATTGTATATTCAATGCATATGTAAGCATTTCTAAATGAAAATATCAAGATATCTTTTAATCTTTAAAGATGTATTTATTTTTATTGTGTGTTTGAGTGTTAGACTGCAAGTAAGTAATGTATGTTTGTTTTAACTGAGTAATAAACACTATTAATCTTTTTCTCATAATTTGAACTTTTCTTGACCTATTTAAGAAAGTAAGCTGTATCTCTAGGTAATGATACTATGCTGCAATAACTGGGTGGTTTGACATTACCTAAATATGGGAGTGTTCACTTAAGTGATCCCCAGTAAATAGATATTTTATACATAGTCATAGGGAATTGACTATGTTAATATATACAGAATAGTCAATAAAAGTGGCCTAAATAACATTTTGCTAAAAAAAAAAAAAAAAAAAACACCTCTTTATATGTCAATGACTTGGATAGATTATGTGCCCACTTATCTGTAAGGAGGACACGGCACCTAGAATGTTAGACTTTGTTGTAGAAGGTGGAACCACCTACAAGGGAGAACCATCATCTGTCTTTGCTCTTGATCATTCTACCAAGCAGTTGGGAAACCCAAAAACTTCCCAGTTTTCAATCTACGTAACAAGCACCTTAGACTAGAAGAGTGTTCGCTTTGTTTACCCTCAATGTTTTTTTCTCCTAGGTATGAAATTTGTGCAGAGTTGTCACTACAAACTGCTTTGAGTTAACTCAGAAACACCCAGGTAAATTAACAGAAACAAGGAATGCTATGACTAACCCTGGCTTTGGCACCTAAGTGACACTGCCTTGCTGCTCAGAAGACAAATCTGGGCCAAGATTGTTTCTCCTGTTTCAGAACTCCACTAAGTACAAAAAAGATAAGAAGCATAACAAACCTTTAAAAGGTTTCAAGAACGATTCATTTTTAGCTTTTCCTAAGAAGATGGGGAGGTAGCGCTAACTCTTTAACTCCTATTAGGTCAATAATGCTGCCAGATTTCCGTATTCCAGCGGACACCTTTAGCCTTTAATCCCAGCACTCGGGAGGCTGAGGCAGGTGGCACTGTGAGTTCGAGGCCGCCTGGTCTAGAAAGGACAGCCAGGGCTCTGTTACATAGAGAAACCCTGTCTCAAAAAAAACATGAGCAAAAAAAAACCAATAATAAGTTCCAACATTCCTCTTATCTGACAAAGTATTTGCTACTCATGAGTAACATATATAGACACATGACAAAAAAATAAAGGAATCATAGAAAAGGAACAAAGCCTACAATGCAACAATGAAAGGAGATATTCAAAACAAGACAATTCCTGTGAGTTCTAACTTGATTACTGACTGGCCTCTTGTCCTTCTCCCTTAGTCACCCACTTCCTCAGCCATTGCCTACAATTAGTTAACAACCATCAGACCTTTATAAACCTCTAACTCTCTAGATAATATTTAGCAAAAACTTCATTGTAAACTCCTGATTAGCAAGTTTTGAATAAAAATTCTACAATGACCCTTTAAACTCGTAAAGACATATACACTGTGTACATGTATCCCACAATATTTTGCTATTTTATATTTGGCTGTTGTTATTGTTTTATATAGTCTTATTCTTAGAAGAACAGATTCAAACATCATTTGCATTATGAAACCCTATTTACTTAAAGGCAAGAAACCCTTATCTTCTTAGTGGTAGTATTTATATTTATTACAACTTTTGATTCTTACACATGAGTAACATCAGCAGACAAGAGGGAGCCATGGTATGTATGAAGATAGTTCAACCAATCTATGACAGTAATATAAATAAGATAATTCATGCTAACCAATTAGCATGTGCATCAGGCAAATTCATTCCACTTTCCTCCCAGTGCTGAGCACTTAACTGCCCTAATAGTGTATTTGAACCTAAAGACAATATGCTCTCTTGGTAAAGGGGAGGACCATCAAGAGAACAAATAAAGGATGCAGCATTCTGACAAATAGTAGAAGTAGAAAACTCATTTCCACCACTTCCTCCTTGTATAACCCCTTAGAGAAGTTACTTTTCAATTCTAAGTTATTAAGTTTGAGACATTTTTACATGGGGTTAATGTAAAGATTAAACAAAACACATGCTAATCCTTAGCACAGTGCTTAAACAAAACGCAAATATCCAGTAAATATCTGTCTTTTTTATATTCACTGTTTCTGATGTAAAGAATAAAAGCCTAGAAATGAAATAAATCTAGAGAAATAACTAACATAAAAAGGGCCCTCAATTTTAAAGTAAAAATTCTATAATCATTAAAATAGGATTACAAAGTTAAATTACACAAATTAGTGGCAATTAACTCCAGCACTGAGTTTTATAGGAAAGAAAACTTAGATGGCATTACTACGATCATCTGACACTGGGGTTTGTATACTTTTCTATTAGTCTGTATTTCTCCTCTACCTAGGTTCAACCCTACAGAGAAAAAAAGTCAAATAAAAGTACTTGTTTATTTATTTACTAATTAATATTACCAGCTACTTTTGAAAAATAGTGCTTAATATTTACTTTATAAACATTTACGTTTTGGCACCATGGCTAGAACGTGAACAAGAGAAACTGACACAAATATCAATGCTAAGTGATTTGAAGAAAATAAAAGATGCTAAAGGCTCAAAGAATAAAGGGGATAACACACCCATAAAAAGGCTGCCAGCCAGGAAGGCCCTTCCTGAGGTGAGGCCATCTGAATCAGTATTTGAAGGAAACATCATCAGAACATGAAAAGGGCACTGTGGAGGACAGAAGAGCTGCCACACAGTCCTAACCAAGAGCACGTAGAAGTGCTGAGACCAGGGCTGCTTAACAATAGTTAAATGGGGAATATTTGAAGTCTGTAGACCATGTGAGAAATTCAGATTTCTCTTAGAAAATTTCCAAACCAGGCATGGCACACACCTTTAATCCCAGCACTTGGGAAACACAGGGAAGTGGAACTCTGTGAGTTCGAGGCCAGCCTGGTCTACAAAGTGAGTCCAGGACAGCCAAGGATACACAGAGAAACCCTGTCTTGGAAAAACAAAAACAAAACAAAACACCACCAGAAATTTTCCTAAGCAAAAAGGCCAATGACTAGAAAGTAAAGGAGCAATGAGATCTGATGTATGTTTAGACAAAGTTCACTGAAGCTTTAGCGTGAAAATTAAAATACAGATCAGGAAGCAGCTGTAAAAGTGACCAGCTGGGAAAGTGTCTTAGGCAAATGGAAGATGCACTGACTGGAATTACTTCACTATTTAAAGAAAAAAAGTGTGTTCTTAAGCATAGGAGCTCATGACTATTACCTCAGCACTCAGAAGCTGAGACAGGAGGATCACATTTGAGGCTAGTCTGTAATATGTTTCAAGACCCTACCCTCAAAAAATGAACAAAAGTGTGTCCTTTTCAAAAGACACAGTTAAAATTAGCAGAGCTACAGAATCAGTAAATGTATGTGACAAAAACATAAAATGTTTATCTAGAATATTAAAAGACAATCAAAACTTATAATGACAAGAGGAAAGAGGTAAAAATTTCATCAGACTCTTTGTGAAGATAATACAAAGATAGTAACTCATGTAAATATACAAGACCATTGACTTTTACAAAAAACAAAACAGAAAAGCACAGTGAGCACCACCAACTGAAAACGCTATGATCTCAAGTGTTGGTGAGGATGAAGGACAAAAGACTCTCTAAACCGATTAGTAAGACTAGAACAACAAGGTCGCTGTGGAAAAGTGTAGCACTTATAAAAATCAGGCACACTCATAATATCATTTATTCATCATTCTCACTTTTAGGTAATCACTAGAAGAAATGAAACATTTGCTTTCAAAAATACAGACGTGAATATTTCTTGTAGTACTACTCTCAATCACTCAAATCTGAAGATAATCCCGTCCTTGAACCTTGGTCCTTTGAGAGTGAACGAACAGTTAGTCAGGACTACACTCACAATGGAGAACCACTCAGCAACACATAGGACCCTGACTACTGACAGGTGCAACTATGTGGCCAAGTCTCACAGGTCTTAAGTTCAAGGAAGAGGCATTAAAAAGGCTATGTAATAACAAGGCCACTTACAGTATATTCTCCAACAAGCTCACTTTGAGAAAAAACAACTTTTATTCCAGAAGGGCTGAAACAGGGAAAGAAACTGTTTACAAAGGGGGGCGGGATAAAGGGAGGGGAGAGATTTCACCTTGACTATGGTGGTAGCTCCACAACTATATTCTGCTGTCAAAATTCATACCCTAAACAGGACTACCTGTGGGTGTAAACTATAACCCAACAAATCTGGCTTAAAAGAACACCAAATTATCAGTAATGTACAAATATTTCTGAATTCCTAATTCAAGGCATCTAAAAACTTTATCTACAAATGTAAAAATATGAGTATTTTTAATTCTCGTAAATGTTTACAATCTCATTTTTGTCTTCTATTTTTCTTTTTCTTTTTGTTTTTTTTTTTTTTTTTTGGTTTTTTTTTCGAGACAGGGTTTCTCTGTGTATCCCTGACTGTCCTGGACTCACTTTGTAGACCAGGCTGGCCTTGAACTCACAAAGATTCGCCTGCCTCTGCCTCCCGAGTGCTGGGATTAAAGGCGTGCGCCACCACCGCCTGGCTTCTTTTTGGTTTTTCAAGACAGGGTTTCTCTGTGTATCCTTGGCTGTCCTGGACTCACTCTGTAGACCAGGTTGGCCTTGAACTCACAGAGATCCACCTGCCTCTGCCTCCCGAGTGCCGGAATTAAAGGCATATGCCACCATGCCTAGCCATTACAGACAGCTGTGAACTGCCATATGGTGCTGGTATTTGAACCCAGGTCCTTTGGAAGAACAGCCAGTGTTCTTAATGACTGAGCCATCTCTCCAGCCCCATCTTCTGTTTTTCTTTAATAGCCTTCCAAACAATTTTTTTTTGCTTTGTTTTGTTTTTTTAGGTTTTTTGAGACAGGGTTTCTCTGTGTAACAACAGCCCTGGCTGTCCTGGAACTCACTCTGGAAACCATGCTGGCCTCAAACTCACAGAGATCCATCTGCCTCTGCCTCCTGAGTACTGGGATTAAAGGCCTGCGCTACCACACCTGGCTGCCAAACAATCTTTTATTCAAATTAAAATATGTAGGGCTGGAGAAATGGATCAGTGGTTAGGCGTACATGTTATTATTGCGTATAACCCATGTTCAATCCCAGCTCCTACACGGTATCATCCATATCTCCAATTCAAGGGGATCTGATGCTTTCTTCTACACTCAGTGTGCACTAAGCAACAAGCATACATGCAGGCAAAATGTTCACATACATAAAATAAAATGAATGAGCCTGAAAAAAAAATTTAACATACATATCTTTAAAAAAAGAAATTAAGGCCAGGCGGTGATGGTGCATGCCTTTAATCTCAACACTAGGGAAACAAAGGCAGGCATATTTCTATGAGTTTGAGGTCAGCCTGGTCTACAGAATGAATTCCAGGACAGCCAGGGTTGTTATACAGAGAAACCTTTTCTCAAAAAAACAAAAATAAAATAAGTATTCAAAATGAAAATACTGAACAAGGTATTATGAAGGCACCAGAATAACTGCTGAATTGACAAACAGGAATATGTGGCAACTGACTTATCCTCAGTATTTACTGAAGAGTTCCAATCTTTTCACAGAGATCATTAGGACACCACTGGTGACCACAAATGCACTTCTGGGTAGAAGGAACATAAAATCAACTTCTTAGGAATTCTGAGTGTATGGATTAAAAGTCCTTACAACTTTCCCCTAAGTCCTAAGAATCATATACAATCAGTATTTCAGGTTAGTGTGTCTCACTCAGAGCCCACTGCACTCTCAACTCTTTGAGGATATCTCAACTTTTTGATACAAAAGCCAGGCTGAGCCCACAAGAAATAAGAGACCTCTGAATGGTAGATGATGATGTTGCATGAAGAAATACTACTGAGAAGAAGTCAAAGAAAAGTGAAAGGCAAAAAAAGGAGAGAAACATTTATAAGGAGATTAAAAATTCTGAACTGGCAATTTACAAGCTAACTTGAGCAAACCTGCTTTCTCTGTGTAACAGTGAGCTCAGTCCATGCACAGCTTGCCAAGCTCAGTCTTGCAAATCTGGTAGCCTTTCTCCCAGTAGAATCCAAGGGCTTACCTGGCCTCACATTTTCTTCGTCAGTTAGCCTGCTTAAGACACTTTCTACAACTCTGGTGACACTGTGGTCACTTCACAGTGGGTCATACATGTACAGTTATTAGTTGAAGGAGGGAAAGAAAGCTCCTCCTTAAACAGGAAAAGTAAATACTTAAGGCTAGCAACAGTTTGGGAGAGGAGATAAATTGACTGGTTTCTAGAAATTTCTTCCAGAGGAAGTTTCTAATAGAAATTAATTAACTACACACCACAAGTATCAAATCAAAAATCATACTCCGGGGGCTGGAGAGATGGCTCAGAGGTTAAGAGCATTGCTGCTGGCTGCTCTTCCAGAGGTCCTGAGTTCAATTCCCAGCAACCACATGGTGGCTCACAACCATCTATAATGAGATCTGGTGCCCTCTTCTGGCCTGCAGGCATAATGCAGACAGAACACTACACATAATAAATAAATAAATCTTTAAAAAAAAATCATACTCCTAGAAATTGTGTGAGCTCTAAAGTGAAAATTGAGCTGAAAATTCTTAAATATATGAAAGGCTTTGTTATGAGAGAAGGTAAACCACAGCCTCTTAAGAGCCTCAGCAAACTGCAGCATGAGATTGGATTATAACTATATAGCTCAACACTGCAGCTCCTTTTTCCAAGGGGGGAAAAGGGAGCAGAGAATCAACATAAAGAGGGACTTCATGTAAACCTGCTCTAGTTTTAAGCATTGTCACAGCTCTGTGAGCATAATATAAACAGAGTCCTGTAAGTGCACAAAGACCAGGGACAGCTGCACAACAGCTTTTCCTGCAGAATACGCACAATGAAGTGTCTTAAACTGTGGGTGAAGGCCAAGAAAAAATTGGCCCCAATAAAACATTTCTGAAAGCAATGACCAAAAATGTATTAAAATGTATTATGAACCTGAGGTGTTTCTGGCAGTGCTCACCTGTGTTGTGGCAGCCTTGCTTTTGAGCACATCAACTCATGCAACACCAGCAAAGACCACCTGAAACACTTCAGCTCATAACTAGAACAACTGCATGCTACAAGCTGCAGTGCTGTACTATATACAAAGGTTTCTGCTCTTACAGAAACAAAATGGTCTAAATAAAGAAAATAAAGATTTTTAAATATTTCCCTATCATCCTTTATAGATAATATAAAACCAGAATACTGATCAACCCTGAAAAACTCTGTATTGCCTTATAGTATCAATATACTTGTGTACTTACAGTATCAGTGTACTTGTATTCTGATCAGTATATAACTTATGGTAACAAGTACTCAGCCAATATTTCTTTATGTAAAGATAAGCACATTTGTCTCATTAGTATTTCCTTTCATCTTACTAAATAGTAAAACTATATACATACATACATACATTTGGACACACACACACACACCAAAGAACTGGTTTATAATAAATCTCTTTATGATTTATTATCAGCAAGTTATTTACTTATGTATCTATATATAGAGCTGCATAACAATGTCTTGGATGAAAGGTGTTACAAATATAAAGCCTTTAAGGTCTCCAAAGCCTTTAAGCTCTAGGCACACTATTTATTTAGTGAGGACAGTAACCAAGTTCAAATAGCAATCTCTGAGAAAACACATCTACTTTATAGCTCATTTTAAAGTTAATTTTATATCATATACAATAAGAAAGTAACAATGGTAAAGACTAAGGAGAAAAACAAAATGAGTGGCCATAGAGTATCTGAGAGCTAGGTTTGCTTACATTTTAGAAGTAGCGTTAAGCTGTAAATGCTGGGCTGTTAAAAAACATTTATACACATTCCTGACATCAGAAAAGAAGCTACAATTCTAACATGTGACCCCAGTAACTTCCCAACATGATAATGCCCATTCACAAACTGATGCCTACAAAGCTGATACCTGAGAATGCTACAAGTTCTAGTAAAAGAAGGGCTAGCATATGGCTGCTATACTCTTTAAACAATCCTAACCAGGTGTTTGTGTTGAGGAAAAGGGAACTGGGAAAAGAGGAAGGTATTCTTAAATCTATGTCTATGGTGGGCAACTCAGTAGTATCCTGCTGGGGCCCTTTACAGGATAAATTTTTACAAAGCATCAGATGGAAGGAAGCCCCCCTAATCTACCACCTTCAAGCTGTGGCACATGTTTTAGAAGGAACAACCAGAGAAGTATGTTAAGGGAATGAGATGGGCCCAGGAAAGACAACTCGAACAGTGTGGGACAGCCATGCTCAATGCAGGATAATAAAGATCAAATCAACAAGAACTTTGTCCTGCCATTGAACACAAAGGAATGGAAAAACTGTTCTTGGATATTTACTATATTTTGGCTTTTGTTAAAATAGTAAACTGTGTTTTTCATTTTATTTCAAGGTTTATCTTAATAGAGGTGATGTATCCAAGGCAGTATACATTATACAATTTTTATAAAAGAAAAGAATACCACACACACACTTGTTTTTAAGATTTATTTTAATTTTTATGTACATGTGAGTGTGGGCGCCATTGAAGGCCAGAGGCAGGAGACTGCCCTGAGTAGTAGTAATGGGTAGTTGTTAGCTGCCCAATGTGGGTGGTGTTCTCAGATCCTCTACAAGGACAGCTCCTGCTCTTACCTGCTGACCCAGTCACAGACACTTATTTTATATACTCTACAGATTTATTCCCTTAAGGTTTCTGTCTAATGACTTATTCTAAAAGATCTATGAGAAATTATCAGTGTTACATCCCAATGCATTCAAAACTTAAAATGGTAGTTTCAAAATCCATCATGGAAAAGAAGGAACATCTTTTCTAAATTGTCATACATTAAGACTCTCCCCCACAATGTCAATCTGGAGTAAACACATGCATATTTGTGTACACACACAACACACACATGCACGCACACACACTCTAAGGGTCAGTAGACAAATATGCACAAGCACACACATTTATATCTCAGTAAGGGTCAATCATATGATAAGGACAATAAAACAAAGTGTTAAAGCAGAAATAACAACAGTAAATATTGTCTTTTTAAAAAATAATTCATACACATAAGATAGTAAACACATTTAAATCATTTCGTTAGTAATATAAGTAATATTTAAGTAGATTTAATAGTGCTGCTCCAAACCAATGAATTATGGGCTTAAAACCTATTAAAATGTAATGTTTTTTCCTGAGCTGAGAGGAGAAAGATTTAAATCCACTGAATTTTAATATTTCAGCTTGAGCTGCAGGAGGTAGAGAAAGTCCAAATGAACTATTCCATCAGCACCATTCAAGCATGAACATTTTAATCAGTTTTCCTTCCTTGGAGTTCTGTAACACAGTTTACGCTGTCATTTTGAAAGCACTTAACACAGAAAGTGTGAAAAACCACCAAGGCTTGTTATTGCCTTCACAACTGATGGCAAATAATTTTGCAGACTTCCTATCATTAAAATGTCACTTCTAAAAATTGAGGTTCAGCGTTTCTACTGCTAAACGGCATTCCCTCAACACCATGGCAAACCTGTTCATAAAGGTTATTGGGATGGGGTATTTTAATGCTTACATTTATATCATTTTCCCACTTAAAGGTTAGGACAGAAAAGAGATTGAGGAATTTTTTAAATACATTTTTTTTAATTTTCATAAGCCGAAACTCTTTTTTTCCTAATAATCACACTAACAAACTTTTTGTTAATAGTAGTTTGTTGAAATTCTTATGAGTCTAAGTTAGCTTCCTTTATTAAGCATAACCACATTCACACAGCATGCATTGATTATATTGTGTAATGGATTTAAGAAGCATTTTAGGATAGTCAGATGACACAATTTAATAATACAGGAAATGAAAACATCATTTCTAATTAGATCATATTACTGATTTAAAACTGCAATTTGTGTGTTGTTCCAACAGCACAATCTCAGAGATTCCAATGTGAAAACACAGTGTCTAGTAGGACACATGACAGGATCAAACTACACATAACATTCCCCCAGTCTATTTGGGGTAGTTTAAGTAAAGAGCTTCAAGGGAATACAAATCAAAATAAAGATAGTAACTGTAAACAAAAAACAAAAAAGGAAATTTCCTGATTTTCTTCTTATAAATAAAAGATAAAATGATGTGTAACTTATTTCAATCTATCCACACTTTTAAACTGAACATGACCTGTGAAAGAAATCATTATAACAGTATTTCATTCCATTAAACACAACTAGCTTATTGTCAGGAGAACAGTCACCTCTCCAGCTTTCAGGCTCATTTTAGCATTTTGCATTTAAACTGCATGGATCACTAGTTTGGCTCATTTACCAATGAAGGTAGAATAATATTGCAGAGTTAAAAGGTGCTTCATCAGATTTCATTAAATCTGGGAACATTTCCTCTTGTCTGGATGGTGTGCATACATATAAAACAGGGGCATTTGTAGGGACAAATAAATGAAGGTCTGCAGTGGTGTAGATGGGTCTTGTGCCTCTTAGACGAAAAGCTGTCATTCCCTTGGTATAGAAAAATCACTGCCACTTCCATTCTAAAATCCAAGTAAGAAATATCTAAACCTGATCTTTCATCATTTTGGTAACAAATAAAAGTGCCACCATTTCCTGGAAAGATGAGACCTTTCAGCTGATAAAGGCTCTTGTTACCAAGGCTTTGAAACTTAGGATCAATCCCTAGATTCGATGTGGTAGAAGGAGAAAATTGACTCCCAAAAGTTGCCTTCTAGCCTCTACAATGCACATGTCACAAGCATGCCACCACCCCAACACAAATAAATAAATGCTTTAAAAAGTTTTTAGTGCTATTACTTCTTAGCATAATGCCCAAAAGAACAGAGAAAACTGGGAGCATCTAAAATCCCACAATCCTACATAAACTCCTGGAAAACTACTGATACAAGACTATCACCATGCTTTAGAATATCAGCAGCAACAACAAAAAAGTCATCACAATTCATCAATTGAGTTTGTTACCAGGTTCTTTCTTTCTCAACTTATGGTTACTGAGAATGGCTCCATTCACTTTGTAAAATCTGTTTTTCAGAACAGTCAGATTATCTGTCCTAATACAAACTCCACAAGATCCATCAACATCAACACATGGTGCTTTGATAGCATCCAGCTCTACTGAATTAGATTTTTCAAGTACACTTTTAGATTACAAAATTAAACTGGCTTTATTTTAATAATTAAATCTATAAAGACAATATGTCCATTAGTAACAGCTACAACCAACTTACAAATGGCTTCTCTGAGAAAGGGCAATGTGTTATCCCATTCAAAACAAAGTATGTAAAAATGAGGTAACATAAAACAGAATTAAAAATATATGTGAAATAATAAAGGTAAGGAAACTCATTTAATTTTCATCTGCCCTCATTTTTAAGCAACATCTAAAACGTTATAGGTCTGATTTGGCTTAATTTTTCCACTGTACAACTTTATCACTAGAAACCAGAAAAGCAAAAACAAGCAACAAAAATGCATTGTTTTTCTAGAAATAGGTGCTAATCAGATGTAGGTAGGAATGGCTGCTTGTGTTTTAGCTATTCATGAAATGACCTCAATAAGGCACCACACTGCACAATGACATTATATAGACTATGCTACACAGAGTAACTGTAGGTAGTTTCTATCATGTTTGATCTGTGAGATAATGTGAAAACAAAAACACACATGTATACTATCCTGTCATGACGACAACACATTCACACACGAGAGAATATTTCATGCAAGCAGAACTGCTAAATACACAGACTAACTTAAGACTGAACTCTCTTAATTTAAAAAAGACTTACTACTGCTGTTTTCTAGAGGTTTAAGAACTAGTCATGAAGTGTTTTCTCTCTACTTGTCCTCCTCTCCCCCAGCTAGCATTAAAAAAATGTGACAAAGGACCCTCCAGAGTCAATGGGCCCTTGTGATCTAGCCTTCCTTTTCCAAGGCGTACTTTTCTTACTCTTTTCCATTTATGATGCCTGCTAATTTACTTCCATTTTTTTTCTAGTGGTCAGAAAGACACAAAACAGACCTTCAAATAGCCCATTAAAGAACAAGGTACAATCAGACCACTGGTACCCACACCAGTGCAAAGATCCCCAGTCCTGATTTCCTCGTTAAAGCAGAGGGGCATAACTGAAGCAGTGTCTTCTCTTCAGATTGATTATCAGGCGACCTTATTCGTATCTTCACTAAGCAATTTGAATTTTAATGAAAGTAAATGGAATAATTAGCATTTCAAAGTGAGTGTGTTTGATACACTGAGAGGAAAAAAACCGAGAAAAGATATTTGTGTATAATTTATACACAAAGAAAGCATTTGGGAGGGAGCAGAAAGGAGGAAGTGGCATCTTCTTTAGAGTGTGGCAGTGTTGCTTGCACTTCTGCATAAACTAGAAAGTCAGTACTGGACTTACAAGCGAGAGCACCCCTCTTTGTTACTGCATCTAAGTTTATTAGCTGTGATATTTGGAGCTGGAGTGAATGCCTAACTCTATGGATTCCGCAGGTTCTAGGAAAGACCACTATTCACTATGGCTAGCTAGGATTTTCTACTGGGCCACTGATTTATTTTAGATCATCTACTATTTCTTCTACAAATGGGCACTAGCCTGAAAGAACCACTCATCACAAAGGAGAATGAAAATGAGGGTAGATATAAAACTACATTATTTTACTAAAAGTGATATTAAGACAGGCTAAATCATTTGTGGAAAAATAAAAAGAAATTTTAACATCCGAGCAATCTGTATCTTATTTTTTTCCTGTCTAGTTTAGCAACAGAAACTGATGGCACAGTAAAGAAACACAAGAAAGAGTCTCCAATCTCCTCCTCATGGATGTTTTCAGGAGCCAACTTAATTAGTAAACTGTGGTCCAAAGCTTCTGAGAAGCTAACAATTGCCTCAGGAGACTGAAGGAAAGAGTTTAATTCACTGTGTTCATCTATTACTTCTTACCCCTTTGGCGGAACAAAATTTAAATTTAGAATTTTTTTAATTTAAAAAGAGAAAAGCAAGAAAGCTAAGGACAAACACTAAGATCAGAGCTAAAATGGAAAGGCCACGTACCCCAATGATGGCGTTCAGTTCTGCCATGGTCACCTGCTTGGCCCGTTCCACGGCCTGCACCACTTGTTGCTGGTGCTATAAATAAAGATCAGAAACAGAAACAATTATTTGTTTTCTACTCAGTTAGAACAGCTTTTCCTAGTATGTCCTCTAACTTTACATGCAAAATAGTATTTGGGGTTCTGTAGATTTCCAAATAAAATCTCCAGATGGGAGATGAGTACATGAGATGTCCAGGGTCCACAATGCTTAGCAGTAAGCACACATCACCTCTGTACTCATGCGTGGAGGATGCTCCCTACATCTGCACTATTTGCACATACTTCATTCTCAGGCCAAAAGAGCACTCTAACCAAACATCTTCTGCCAGTACTGAAAACAAAGCTCAACTTATCCTACCTGTTTCTTTGTGCTACTTCCCTTTCTCTATGCCACCTATAGAAAAAAAAGTTTAAGGATTCCCTACAAGTATTTATTTTTAAATTCTTCTCTGGTGTTTATTAGCATAAACGTCAGAAGGTTGTATCTAATCCCATGTTCTATCTCTCCTGGACAAAAGGGTTTATTATTCAATGTTAAATGTTTGTATTTCCGTCATGAAGGGTTGTGAGCTTAAACAACAATACATGCAAATTACGTTGAAGTAATTCATGCACTTCTTTTAAATACAATAGAGAAACTAAAAACCTACAACTTTAAATGATGTTTCTTCAGAAAAATTAGTCATTAATTCTGGAAAAATCTATCCACTTTTATTCATTTCCAAAGAGAATGAGCAATAACTGATATTAGTAAGTTTTATGATAGTGGTAAAAATAAAAAAATTTTTCAAAGTATCTGCATGGGGGCACTCATACATCTGGATATACACAGTGGTTGTGCAGGACCCTCAACATGTAACATCATCCCCAACTAAACACTGTGAAGAGTTTAGTATCTACAGACTCACATTTGGTCTCTGGGAATCTTTCAAGTAGCTTTAGTGAATGCAGGACAAAAAGCTATGTTGCAAACATTCCTCTGTGTGTTGGAAGAGACTGTGTTAGGCCATCTCTGGTGGGAATCTCAGCATTTTCTTCCCTAATCTTAAGTGAATACATGGCTCAACCATAAAACTGCTTACAACGCACAAAGTACTCATCATCAAACATGGAATTTTTCCTTCCTATCAAGTTTTCATTTTAAAACTCTCAAACGTGATATTGTGACTTAACTTCTACCTCTGACCTCAACATAGGCATGAGTGAGGTTTTGTAGGAAAGGATACCACATTAGTTACATGTTAACATGGTGTTTTTATTCTTTATGTCTTAATAGAAAAATCTTAAATAACAGATTAATGACTTTTAAGTTTTCACTACAAATTCAATGTTAAATGATATACTTTTAAATTGTTTTTAGTTGTAGGAGTTTCAGTTTCAAAACATGTCCTAAGAAGCAAGCTCGGTTTTTATAAATAGTTGTCCACTTACTTTTTCATATTTACTAAAATAATTCATTTTTCTCTTTTTCTGAAGTAACAATCTTATGTAAAATCTGAAGGAAGGGATGGGAAGATAGCTCAGGCTACAGGCAAGGTGCTTGTCATGAAGTATGAGTAGATCTGAAATCCAATCCAGCACATAAAATACTGGCCAGCTGTGATAACATATACTTAACCCCAGCACTGGAGAGGCAGAGAAAGGACCTCTGGAGTTTCCTGACCAGTCAATCTAATCAATTGGCAAGTTCCACTGAGAGACTGTCTCAAAAAATGAGGTGGACAGAGAACGAAGAACACACCAGATTTCAATCTCTGGATTCTACGACCACACATACACATGTGTAGACAAACAATATGCAGACACAAACACACACATAACACAAACCTAGAAGGAACAGAGACAATATATCAATAAAATGGACAGTAATAACTTCAGATTATCTTCAAGACAGTCTGACCACATGACACGTTTACTGAGCACTTAATATGTGTCAAGTTCAAAGACCATTTTAAATGTATGATAGTTTTCAGTGTAGTGAAAAGCAGTTGCATTTTCAAAGTGTCCTCTGAGATTTAATATTCCATACATTTAAAAAATATGTGTCTATATGCATGTGCCTCAAGAGACCAGAGGTGTTGGATCCCCTGCAGCTAGAGTTACAGGCAGCTATGAAGCTTTCCCAGGAGTGCTGGAACCCATTTTCTTTTCTTTCCTTTTCTTTTAGATAGTAATAACAGGAGAGGGAGTTTATTAAGAATGTACTTGGCCAGGCATGGTGATATAGAACCCTGGGGGGAGAAGCAGGTAGATTTCTGTCATTTTGAGGCCAGCTTGAGACGTCTATATGACAAGTTCCAGGCCAGCTGGGCTATATAGTGAGACCCTATCTCAAAAACATAATATACCAAACAAAGAAAGGAAGACAGTACTCCAAGAGAGGCAGGTGAGAAAAGTTGGAGAAAAAGTTAGCAGCATGTAGGCAACTATTATGCAAAGGATCGGTACCTCTTTAGGTTGTTTGTAAAGCATGAGTGTGTCCTGTACAAGATCTGGCACCTATGGGCGCAGTGCTAGGCAGCGAAGCAGGGTGGAACCCATTCTTATCTACTAAGCCTTCTTTCTAGTTTCCACGATGCATGATTATGTGCAGAAACTGTTACCAACTTCCCACCCTATACTTGTGACATTCAACAATGGTTGCTTAAAATTCCCAAGAAAGTGAAACAAAGGAAAACATTCATTCTACTCATGCATTCATTCCAAAGTGTCCAAGCTCTTACCATACCATGTCTCCATCTACTGAAATAGCTCCTTTACATTAAGTATTGAATATTCAAAAAACAATTACATGGGACAGAGGTATCAGACATATCTACATAAGGCCTCTCTAGCACCAGGACTGTGCATAAACTGTACTCCAACTGATATGCAAAGATGTCTCAAGTAGCAAAGCTCTACAGCATTAAAATCAAGTCCATCCTTTGAGAAAACTCAATTTACTGATCTGCCATCAGATCTGACAGTAACTTGTTAGTAAGCTAACATAAAAATGGAAGTCTTGACTCAGTTTGACTGCTTTCATAGCAATGGCTATGGGCTAATAGTGTTTCTGGACTTTACCTGCAGACTGGAATTCAACTTCCTTCCCTATTTCTGCTCACAGCCCATGAAGCATTCACTGTTTCAGGAATGCTTCCTAAGGCAAACAGCTTCCTAAGGCAAACACCTCTTCTGTGAGCTCTGAAAGCACCAGTAACCCTCCACCTTACTCACTGCACAACATGGTAAACATGTCACCCACACCCACAAGGCAGTTTGAACATTAAAACTCAGGAAGAGGAGGCAAAAAGACCACAAATGAGAAAACAGTAACTCTTAAGGCAGAAGCCCACACTACTCCCCAAAGCTGGCCCAACAGCTGTGTGTATATACATATTTTTTTCTCATTCTCAGACTTTAGCAAATAAGCTCCCTAACTCAGAAAATTCATAGCATGCCTCACATTTTCTTAGAATACTAACGATTTTTGCACTATGCCTGCCATCTCTTCGTCTTCTTCCCCATCTGTCATTTACTCCCACTCCACTCATTTTATTTCCAGTTCCACTTCCAGCTTATCCTTTCTGATATCACACCTCAAGTGGTGACACAGCCACTTTAGCCCCAGCCAGTCAGCAGAAGGAACAGCCTTTCTTATGTTTCACCAGTGCTACCAAACAAAATGTCACTGAGGAAATATAAACAAGCCAAGGGGATAACTGGGAATTAAAGGAAACAACAAATGTCTAATTACTTATTCCTTAAGATGTTAAAATTTATATTCATTCATTCATTCATTTTGGTTTTTCAGGACAGGGATTTTCTGTGTAGCCCTGGCTGTCCTGAACTCACTCTGTAGATCAGGCTGGCCTCGAACTTACAAATATCCACCTGCCTCTGTCTACCAAGTGTTGGGATTAAAGGTATGTGATACCACCACACAGCTTATGCAGATTTAAAAAAAAAACAGACATCTTAAAATTCCATAAAATCAATGACCTATAGTACGATTCTCTCATGATTTAGGGGAGGAAACTTGGTCTTTAATTTTTTAAGCAAATTTTATGGTAGAAATTATTTTATAACTGCAGAGTTACTGAAAACCCTTGAATTACACATAAGATAAAATGAATTTTTGCTACATACAAAAAAATCCTGTGATTTAAAGAATACAGGTGTTACTGGGGAGCAAAAAAATCTTTACACTTAATTACTTTTTTATTTTTTTTATTGTTACAAAATTATTTTTAATATTGGGTTAAGAAAAGTATTGAAATTTTCTTCCATGAAATTAAAATGATATAAGCCCAAGGAAGGTCCAATGTATCTTACTGATGAATAGACCTTTATAAACCACAATGTATGTAGTAGGTTTATAGTATATTTTTCAGAAGGAATAACAACGCTAATATCTATCATACCAATATGTTGAGGCAGAGGAGATATGGCATTTGTCAGAAAAGTAATAATGATAAAGGAAAATAAAAGAAAAGCAATAATAATAAAATTGTTACAACTTTAAAATTTTAAAAATTACTCTACATATTGGGAGAAAAATACTGGCAGAAATGCAAAGATGACCAGAATTTTTTTAATGAAAAATACCCCTACCTGTGGAGGCATAAAAGACTTCCCACACCCATTTCATATACAAACCAAAGACAGAGCACAAGAAAATGTAAGACATAAAGTATCAGAAGAGGTTTTAGAAGGGAATCAGGAAAGCCTTTATTTTTCATTCATTCATTCATTCATTCATTCATTCAAATGTGTATAAAGTACCTAGCATGCAACGGCACTGAGGATCAGATTATGTCAACATAGACCACACCACCTGATCTCACTGAGGATCAGACTATGTCAGCATACACCACACCACCTGATCTCACTGAGGATAAGACTATGTCAACATAGACCACACCACCTGATCTCACTGAGAATAAGACTATGTCAGCATAGACCACACCACCTGATCTCGCAGTTCTATGAAGAGGGCTGCAGAGAGAGTTCAAAAAGAGAACGTTTGCTCTTGCAGAGGAGCTGAGTTCGATTCCCAGCACCCACATGGAAGATCACAATCATCTTTAACTTCAGTTCCAGAAGATCCAATGCCCTTTTCTGGCCTCCATGGCAAAGCATGTGTGTGTGTGATATTCATACATACATGCAGGCAGAACTCTCTTGCATGAAAAAATAGATAAATCTAAATTTTTAAAAACTCTATGAAGAAAGATAAGGAATACTCAAAAAGCTCTATATTACTACTCGGGAATAATTTCCGAGAGAAAATCAGAGGATGTTATACAACCATTTATCAAGGAAATTTCTTAATCTAATCTAAATACTACGGGAAGAGTCCCTAAGGAAGCTGACTTGACAACTGAACTGAAAGGATTTCTGTGGATGAAGAATGAGGAGAAGAAAACCCAGGCATAAGGAGGAGCTTGGCAAAAGTCTGTGAAGTACAAAAAAGACTGCCTCTCTCAAGAAAGAGAGCCAGCTGTGGATGACTGGGGGACAGTGGGTTGTGAAACACCACCAAAGGATGAGGGGTAGGATGTGTGTAGGGCCTTTGGGGTGAAGCACCTTTTCTAGGAAGCACCTATTGGTAGAAATAAAAGCTAGAAAAATGGAAGATGTCCAACAGGCTACTGCTTTGCATGACATGGGAAACAGCTATACTTTATCCTGGTAGAAAGTGAGACATTATTAAAATGTTTTAATACTATCAGTTCTGGATTTTAGTAAGATGGATCTTACTAAAGGCAGGTGGCAGGGAGTGAGAACAGTTATAGAACCATACAATATTCCAAGTGAAAGACACCTAGATCAGAACTTAGATCAAATGCCCTTCATAATAGGAATCATTAGCCACTTGTAGGTAAACACCACTCATTTGCTGTTAATTCAGACCTAAAAAGAAATTTTAGATATTCTGAGACCCAAATACCAGGTTTTGTTAAGCACCAAATAAGACTATGCACACTTCCAAATGCAGTCTGGGTTGGTATGATAGAACTGCAGTTCCAACCACAGGACAAAAACCATTAGTATATGTTGTGGAAGGTCTAATACCATTGCTTCTGGTAGGTTGAATTCAATGCTGAGATCTGGTTACCGCCCCTTCTGAGGCATTCCCTTGATTGGTTAATAAAAGTTGCTTATGGCCAATTAGCTGGGCAGAAAGAGTTTAGGAAGGCGGGACTTCCTGAGATTATACAGGGACCCTGAGCACACACAGAGAATCCCTCTCTTTCCACCTAGACACAAAAGGAGACAGATGTTCCAGGCACATGGTGGTTTGGGATTAGGTGATCCGAGTTAACTTAGAGTACCTAATTGAGAGTCTGCCCAGTTAAGGGCTAAGCGTTAAAATATTAAAGGGTCTTGGTGTATTTAATTATTGGGGAAAAGACTGCAGTGGCTTATAGGCCCTCAGTCCAAGTAGTCCCAGGCCATCAGACTTCCAGGCTCGCTCCCACCAAGCTGCTGGTAATTCTACTGGCCTAATATAACAACTCATATTAGTTAACAGAGTTTAGGTCACGGGTGGTGTAGGCCACCCTTGGTCCTGGGGCTCTTTCCCCAGGATAAATCAGGCAACCGGTTAAGGCACACGGGCCAGGCCACCCGCTCCTCTGCCAAGCTGCCAGTTGCTCCGCCGGCTTAATCTTACAATTTATAATTACTAATAACTACAATAATTAATTAAATTGCAGTTTCCAGTATACACAGTAGTTGACTCTCCTCTGTAGCACTCCTGCCAATTGTCAGGCATTCTGTGAAAGCGACACCTTATTAATAAGCTTTTTCTACTGGAGGACAATGAGCCCTCACACTGATAATATCTACTTCCCCCAAACTTCCTACCAGGCCCAGTTTTTATTTCAAATTTGCCCCTGCTGCAAGCATCAGAAAATAGTAAAATAGGTTTTCAACTTACATCCCCTTCAGGTTAAACATACATAGGTCCTTCATTCTTCAGATCATTCTCAGTGTGGATAGAACACAACATTTCAGGTACAAATGAGCAGATCAAGTTCAAGTGAAACTATCACTCCATGCTTTCTAAGTCTCTTCTAAGTTTACAGCCACATATACAATTTAAATATAAATGTATCCTCCAAATCAGCCTGTAATAAATAAATAGTATTCCAAAACCGTTTCACAAAAAATCAGATATTAGAAAACATATAAACAGCACCAACATGTGGCAAAATGCAGACCCTGTCAACGCCACAGGTCAGACTGTGAATACATACCCACAGCCTACCAAATGATTTTGGCTTGACAGAATAAAAGACTACAGATCCAAACAGAGTTCTCAAAAGAATAAATACAAGGCTGGGGGTGGTAGTGCATGCCTTTAAGCCCAGCACTCAGGAGACAGAGGCAAGTGGATCTCTGTGATGTGAGTTCAAGGCCAGCCTGGTCTACAGAGTGAGTTTCAAGATAGCCAAGACTACACAGAGAAACCTTGTCTTGAAAAACCAAAAAAAAAAAAAGAAGGAAAGAAAGAAAGAAAGAAAAGGAAAGGAAAGAAAGAAAGGAAAATAAAGTGTTCAACATCTTTTTTTGCCTTGATAGCTCACTTTTTTTTTAATTAATTATTTTTTTCTTCAAGTTACACCTCAATCGCAATCCCCTCCCTATTCCCCCCTCCAGTCCCATCCTCCCACCCTCTTCCGCCTCAACCCACCCATCCCCATCCTTTTTTTTTTAAGTTTAAGATATATCTTTATCCCCTCAACAGCTCCCCGTTTCAGTTCAATAAATGGCTCTTTCTCTTATAATAATAAATACAATTGACAACAACAGAGGTAATTAGGCCACAATTATAAGAGTTATATGGCATATGGCTTAGCATACATTCCCATTGTCTAGTCCATATGTATTTGGCACCTGACTTTAATGTTCTACTATGTAACTATCTCCATGAGTTTAAAGTTCTATATCTAACTCAGTTTTCATACTAACTTGCATCACAATTTTAGAAACATCTTCTTAGATCCAGGGTACTTTCTTGATTCCTAAACAACTCAAAATTTAATTATGAGACTCTAGCTATCTATTCTTCAACAACCTCAGAGACCTGAGAGGGATAAATATATCTGGTTATATAGGAAGTGCAGGGCCTGCAGCTTCCAAAACTAAGAAATGACATACCAGTGGCTGCCTGGACAGTTCCCATTTTCTCTCCATATATTACAGCATCGATCTTCAGTCCTTTGGCCCCGTTCTCTCACAGACATTGATTGTAGAGCAGGAATTATGAAGGACTTGCCTACCCTGTCTTGGCAGAGCTAGGTTGTCGACTTACCTGCTTCCAAGTTTTGTCCTTTTTGGACAGCATTCTGTCTACAGTTGGAGCAAGGGGTTTACATCTTTAGCCATCAAGGAAATGCAAATTAAATTTTGAGGCTCCATTCATCCTGGCAAGAAAAACTAACAAAAATTCTGGCAAGGATGTCGTAAAAGAAAGAATCTCATTTTTTCTTAGTGGAAGAGTAAACTAGCAGCCACTATGGAAAACAGTGTGAGGTTTTGCAAAAACTACAAACAGAACTATCATCACACACACAAAGGACTCTCCATCTTATGACCCATCACATGGTCACTGATGCTCTATTCATAGTATCATTTGGAATCAGACTAACTGTCCATCACTGGTTGAGGTAATGAAAGTGCACTAAATACATACTAATGGAATTTTATTCTAATGTTATAAAATGAAAAGTATAAGAACATGGATAGAACTGGAAAAATATGTAGGTAACCCAGGCTCAGAAAAAAAAAGTTTGTTATTTTTTCTCTCATATGCAGATCACAGTCTTAGTTTGACAGTGTACATAGGTGAAGTATGTATAGAAACCAAGAAACAAAAAGGGGACCATTAGAAGATGGGGGAGGCTTTAATGCATGTAGTAGGGTGGGCAGCAACACAAGAGATAGGAAATTGGAGGGAGACTACTAGGAAGGGAAGGCTTTAAAGGCTTTAAGGATGAATGGAATCATAAAGATGGTAGGAAAAGGCTGGAGAGATGGCTCAGCAGTTGAGAGCACTGGCTGCTCTTCCAAAGGACCTGGGTTCAAATCCCAGCACCCACATGGCAGTTCACAGCTGTCTATAATTGTTGGACATGGTACTGCACGCCTTTAATACCAGCACTCAGGAGGCAGAGGCAGGCGGATCTCTGTGAGTTCACCAGCCTGGTCTAGAGAGTGAGTTCCAGGACAATCAGGGATACACAGAGAAACTCCATCTCAAAAACAACAAAAACAAAAAAGAAAAGAAAAGGTAGAAAAGAAGGTATGTGAGAGAAATCAACCAGAACTGATAAGCCATAAAGACACCTGCCACTTTGTAGAATAATTAGAAGGTAAGAATAAAATAAAAAATACGTTCTTAGGAACACTTTAGAAAAGTTGCCCAAGTCTTTCCCTAGTCATTTTACCTTGCCTCCTCCCTTATTCACAGAAGGACACGGAATTCATTTTACTGGGTATACCCAAGCTCTATGGTTCACTATTGTTCAATAAAACATTCTTAAATATTCACACTGTCCCATTTGTACTAATAATATGTCAGCCACCACCAACTATAGATGAATAAATAAGCACTGAGTACTTGGAATGTGGAGAGTGTAACTAATTACACTAGAAAGTAGTTCCTAATTTTCTTAAGCTTCAATTATAACTTAAATTGACATAGTTACTCCTGTATTAGACAATGCAACCCTGCTTATACTCAGAGTACTTTGAAGTTTATCTACACTCAACCATAGTAGGTTTTTCAAACATACATTTTGGAAACATGAATACAAGGCTGCCAATGCTATCTTTGAAGGGAAGCCCACATTTAATTAAACCTGGCGGAGAAAAAGAAAATTACCTCCTGAGAGTCATCTTTTATTTCCTTAGGTCAAACAGATCATAATGCCACCATAATGCCACTCAATTGTCATTAAAACACAGTTAGGTGAAGCAAGATAACTAGTTAACCAAAAAAATACAGGAGAGAATTATGGTCTATGATAGCTCAGGGTTTTGAGGGGTTAAATGGCATTCACCCTGCACACACCTAAGCATAAAATTCAGAAATCTGGACCAAATCTTCTGAAGAACCCACCCCCCCCCCAACGTATGTATATTACACACTTCAGGACATCCTCTGCATATAATGCATTGGCAGCGATTACCAAGACTGACAAACTGAACCCAACTGGGAATCCGAATTATGTGGTAGAGGTTGCTGGCACTCACAAATGTTCTCCTTAGATAGTCTTAGGGGTGTTTCTGTGTGCCTGCCATCCAGAGGTTCTCTGGTGATTTCAGCCAAGTTCACCTACATCGAACCATGTTACCACAAGTCATTTATTTCTTAAAATGTTAACTAGCAACATGAAGCATTAATGTTGAGCCATTACAAAGAGAACACTGCTACCAGTGTGAGTAACCACTATATTTTGTTCCTTTTCTCCTTAAGGCACAGTAAGAAAGTAACTGATCACATTCAAATTCATCTCACAATCATTCTATACATGCAAAATGTGATTCAGAGGCCGGGTGTGGTGGCGCATGCCTTTAGTCCCAGCACTTGGGAGGCAGAGGCAGGCAGATCTCTGTGAGTTCAAGGCCAGCCTGATCTACAGAGTGAGTTCCAGGACAGCCAGGGCTGTTACATAGAGAAACCCTGTCTCAAAAAACCTAAAAAAAAAAAAAAAACAAAAATGTGATTGAGAGAATAAATGGCAAGGCCAATACTCCTCTATCACAGGCTTAGAAAGGCTGTTTTCCCATAACACCAGAAGGAACAAATGTAGAGCTGAGACAAACATGTATGTATATTTGAAATTAGTCTATGGAATTTATATGACCACTATTATATAACTGTGTCATTGTCTACTTTTTTTAAACATTTATTTATTTCTTCAAGTCACTGTCTACTTCTTAAATGTAATGTAGAAAGTCCAAAAAAATCTACAAAATTCTGAGGAAACAAAGAGAATTTGCATGATACTACTCATTAGAAAACCTAATAGGGAAATGGGAAAAGGAAAGCTCTAAGCTAGAATTAATTTGTACAAGAATGCATTCAAGATGAAAGTTACCTTTCCCATAAGTAAAGGATGGAAGCAAAGGAGTAAAACTTCTCACTCATAAGTTAGCTTTTATGATCTAAAAAGTCTAACGATTAGAACATTTCTGTTAAATGTTGTAAAAAAAACAATTACTTCATTTATTAAACCAATGTTTATTCAAAATAACTGATGCATAGAAGAAACCGCTCTGCTCCTTTGTGAGCCCAGACTACAAATAAGTTTCCTGTCACTGTGAGGTCTAGCCTACATGGCATATCCACCACCTCCCAAGCAGCTCTGCTAGTTTTAAATAACTTATAAACAAAATAGGAGGAAGGAAGCAAATGTCCATTGTCCTTTGCATGAGAATGACTCGAAAGAAGCTGTTCAACTTATTGATGCACAATTTAAAACAAGGACCATGAGTTTTAAAATTGGACTTCAGTGGCCACTTCTCATAAGGAACCACTGTCTGCTTTCACTCTGCCAGGCGATTCCAGGCTGTGGTCTTGAAATGGCTTGCAGAGAGCAGAGAACTCAGACACAGATGCACTATCTACATCACAACCACTGGAGGCTGAGGACTATCCCGACAGAGGGAGCAGAAGTGTATGAAAGGTCAACAAGAACTGGAGCAAAACAGTGTTTTCTGGACATGACAGGACCTTGCACTAATGAATTCACAGCATTGGAATTACCAGTCTAGTATAGAGGTGGAAGGAGACTGAATCCCAGCCCCTACCTGAGCAGCTACTGACAGATGACAGCTTCAGGAGAGGGAGAGTCAGTTTTCTTCAAGGGTTTGGCCCCTAGTAGGCCAACCACACTCCAGAGGACAGCCTCATGCTAAGGAATAAATCTGGGCAGCACAATGTAAATATCGTTATTAAATAACAAGGAATATGAAGTTGGGGAGTAGGGGAGTGAGAGTGTATCTAGGAGGCATCAGTGAGATGAAATGTGGGGGAGAGTATGATCAAAATTCTCAAAGAATAAAATGATTATGTTAAAAACGGTCTGCAACACAAACCATCAAGATGGATTGACTTAACTCTGCAGAACAATAAACTTGAGCAGATTCTTATTTATTATTTTCTTATCTATTTATTTTTTGGGATAGGGTTTCTCTTTGTACCCCTGGCTGTCCTGGAACTCACTCTGTAGACCAGGCTGGTGTCAAACACACAGAGATCCACCTGCTTCTTCTGCCTTTGGAGTACTAAGAGACATGTGATACCACCACCCAGCTTAATCAGTTTTTTTTTAAATATGCATCTTAAAATTCCATAAAACCAATGGCCTACAGTATGATTCTCTCATGATTTGGGGGAGGAAACTTGGATTTTTTAAAATCTAACTGCCTCAAGATACATGTGAGGTACTAAAGGAAAGAAAAGCATTTCCCAGTTCAAGGCCAGCCTACAATGTGAGTCCAGGACAGCTAGGGATACAGAGAAATCCTGTCTCAAAAAACAAAACAAAACAAACAAAAACAAAGAAAAGTATTTCCTATCTAGCAAATCTGCTACAAAATACAGCAGGCCAAGTATAATTTGCTATAATCTAGCCTTTAACTGAGACATATATTTAAGAATCCTAGGATTGTAATTTTTTTAACAGGTACAAACAGTTAAAGATACTACAAGTTGTTCAGATGGCTTATACGGTACATAAGTGTTTATATATACTGTATTTTTTCCCATTCTGCGTGAATGTACGAAGTATAAACTACTTGATGAGCCACTGTTCAGCAAGATTTGAACGACAGGAAAATATTTTTATAGCAAAACCTATTCATTATTTTATATATTAGGTTATCAATTAA
>CAJQZJ010033704.1:3041542-3074093 GCA_907164525.1 Lophiomys imhausi
AAGTATATGGTCAGAAAATATTGATCATGTAAACACATATCATGGTTAGCAATAACAGTCATTACTGTCATCTTATGCACAGCCTGTATCTAGAAGTATCTGATAGCTATCTCCAGATTCCTCTTCTTTTACCTATGAGTTTTAGGTGGCTGTGGAAAACTTCTAAATCTCAGTATAGCTACATGGGACGGCTCATTAGGTATGGGGCAATGCAAAGAGGGTAGTAAAAGTGGGCATCTTCAACATTCTTCCTTTTAAAGGAGAACTATTCCCCCTCCTTTCTCATTTCTGTAGATAGGTCACAACCTAATGGAGTTAATGATAATGAACATGCAGACAAAAAGTTCATAGCATCCCAGTGTTACCAATATTTCCGTTGCAGGAGGATCTTATGCACTATATTTTCAGAGGGTTATTTCAGTGCCCTGAGATGTGGTTATCACCCTGCCACAGGCATTGTTATGAATATATTGAATCATCTCCTGTATCAATGTGATGTAAAGAATGCTCCCCAATTACCTCTGATTGGATAATAAAAGTCGCTGACAGCCTGTAGCTAAACAGAAGAGAGGTAGGTGGAGCTGAGGTTCCTGGGCTTGGGGACCAAAAGATGGGAGGAGAGAGACAGGGAGACAGAAAGGAAGAGGAAGGACGTGGCCATGGGGCAGTATGGACTGTGAGCATGAAACCATGAGGGCTGGCCTGACGACCAAACAATCAAGGATACACAGAAGAAAGAAGAAGAGGAGGAGGAAGGAGCTCAACATTAAACAGGATGGACCAAGAGGACCTTGCCCTGAGAACAGACTGATGGAAGAGAAGCTACCTGTGGGAGTCACCAGATGGGCAAGTGATGGGCATTTAGGTGGGTTTTTAGAATAGCTCAGAACCTGCCCAGCACAGAGCTTAGAGCTTAGTAATAATATAGTGCTGCTGTGTTGTTTTGGGGGGAACTAAAGGATCTAAAATGGGGTAGAAACTCCTAAAAGATATTTAAGGGCAAAAGGAGATGTAACCAACCCCTAGAAAAACAATAGTTCATACTACACATTTCCTTCTAGACCAATTGTTACTTGAGAAGAATACACTTTGGCAGGGGGGTCAGGTTTTTCGAATCAGGCTTTCTCTGTGTATCCTTGACTGTCCTGGACTCACTTTGTAGACCAGGTTGGCCTTGAACTCACAGAGATCTGCCTGCCTCTGCCTCCTGAGTGCTGGGATTAAAGGCCTGCACCACTATGCCCAGTTAAGAATACACTTTTTTTATGAATAGATCAGTTAGGTTAAGTAGAGCTTTATTAAAAAGGCCAAATACCAAGCTAGGTCTCTTACATTATCACTAATTCTTACTAATAAGCCCTATTATGTAGACCTGGAGCCTATAATAGAAACCTGGGAACTGCAGCCTTGCAAACTTAAGGATTCTGCTCAATACCATAAAGAATATAAAAGCTGTTGAGCCAAACTTTGGTCCTCAGTCTTGCTGAGCTCAGGTTGTTATCACACTGACACTTATAATTTGTCACTTCTGGTGACCTCTGTTCCTTGTTATCAATGCAAGTTTCTACAAGAGACAGCTGTCCATTGAGAAGAAAATTTCAACTATAATATTATAGACCTACAGCCTATTAGGAGTCTGAAAGTTCTCAAAGGTCTTAGAAAACTTGATTACCATGAAGAATATGCTGTTTGACTCAAAACAAACCTTATAAGGAAAGAAAAAGGACCAAAACCACAACTATTGTCCTGATTGGTTCCACACTTAGGTGTTTGATACTTAACAACTTTAAATCTAATACATCAAAATAATGGCATAAATAAATATTCCCTCTAAAAAGCTAGTCTTTGTAGAACTGACTGCCTGCTGCTGGAGTAGTAAGGCCTAAAGAACTGCATTGCCATCTCTTCTGAAATATTGCCTTGAACTCTTCCCAGGCTTTTCTTCCTTTCTAAATGTTTTAGTGCCCAAACAGATGCCATTTCCCTGCAAGTACACTAGGAGAGGAGGGACTGGGCACTTACTATATGCCACAAGCTATTTCAATAAATACAATACACAACTCAAGGCACAGTTGGTCTCCTCATTTGATAGAACACTGAGGCTTACAGAGATAACATTCCCAACACAAATCAATGAAGAGTTTTTATTTGATTCCACATTAGCAGAAATGTTGTCCCTATTTCTGCTAATGCAACAGGGACATATAGATTTTAATTCACAGAATGGCCTTAAAAGATGCAAGTTCCTGGAAGAGGGAGATGGATATGCGATAGGACAGCATACTAAGACAGCATTTACTGGCATCATTCAATGTGACTTAGGCCCTAGAAGGACTCAGGGTCTATAGATTCTATCCTGAAATTGCTCAAGAAAAATAACCAGATGTCCAGCTAGTTCAGACTCTTTGGGGATCAGTTTTGACTTACAGGAAGGGTATTAGAAGGAAAGATAACCAATTCATATGCTTCCAAAATCCAATGATTCGAAAGGATTTAGAAGCAGTTCCAGGTCTTCCCCCTCCCCCCAAAAACAAACCAAACCAAACAAACAAAAACCTTATAGCCCCATGTCTGCTGACCCCACTGTAGCCAGAGCTGCTATACCCACATGGGAAGTGTGTGCTAACTACCCACGTATAGAATCCTCACCCTACAGAGGAGGAAACTGAGGTTGAAAGAGGCAGTACTTGCTAAAGGTCACATAGCTTGCACTGGATTGGGCAAAGCCGTGTGATCTGTAGCTGGCAAGCCAGGACTCAACCCAGGTCCAACTGCCAGCAGCTAGTGTTTCTTCTTTATGAACTGCCAGCTTGAAGGCAATTACTTGTAATTTGCTGCCTGAAATGAGATATGACACGAGAGAGAGAGAGAGAACTTGCACAGGTAGTACTGTGAGATGTGTCTTATGAGGACAAAATCTGACAGTAGAGTGCAGTGTAATACCCAGAGGTGGCCGAAAGAAAATGTTCAGACAGATGAGGGCGCATGGTTTCTAAATTCTGGTATTAGGGATCCTGTGAAATTCTAAATATAAGTGCTAGTTCGTTATTCAATTTTAACAAGAGAATGCACTATCTTTGTCTGATGCCTAGCACTTTAGTAGGAGCTATCTGCATTTGCTGTAGGTTTTAATGTTCTAGGGAAATACATTAGAAAACTATATTTTGTAATCTTAAAACTATAGCTCAACTTTAAATATATTGAGCTAAAACTTAATTTTTTTGTTTTGTTTTGTTATTTTGAGGCAAGGATTCTCTGTGTAACAGTACTGGCCATCCTGGAACTATCGAGGCTGGCCTCTAATTCAGAGATCCCCCTGCTTCTGCCTCCTGAGTGCTAGGATTAAAGGCATGCACCACAGCGCCCAGCATAAAACTTTATTCTTAAGAAAAAGATTTTATAGTTATAGTTAAAACCAATCAAATTTATTTAATAACTGTAATTCAGTACTACATTTTTTGTTAAGTTTGGGCAAAAATAATAAACTATACACAAGCCAAATCAACACACAAAGATAATTAAAGGGAGAAAAATCTAGATTTATATAAATTTACCTCCTGTTTCTGTCAAGACTCCAGACTTGACTTTCAGATCCTCAAAACACCTCCAACTACTGTCTTGTAGCTTGTGCTCTAGTCTCCATGGAACACTTTTTTTCCCCAGATAGAATCATTTAATTTTTAAATAAAAACATTAAAAAAAATTCTAATGCCACAGCTGCCTTTCTGACAGCAGCACTGTCACAGAGAGCTGGTGTTAAAGATCAGATTAAGAGCATTCAGTCCTGGCACTAAGTGATGCCCACACCCATGGAAAAGTGATTTTCCCTGCTTCTGAAGAGAGAAGAAATAGAATCTTTCTTTCTCTAATAACCTGCCTCCTCCCCGCCCTAAAGATTAAGATCCATCTGGCCTCAGGGAAAAAGTAAGGTGTCTGCTTACAGAATATCCCAAAGAGGAAACAAGGTAGACTGTATTCAATCTCCAACACAAATGAGATCCTGAACAATGAAAATAAACACATTTGTGGCTTAAATTTTAAGAGACATACTCCCTCTTAGAAAATGAGAGAGGAAAAGATAAACACAGAATTAGGATTCAGTAAACTGTGATATAGAGTCATTATATGTACTACCCAAAGTCTCAGGAAAACAAACAGTGAAACATTGAAAGAATGGTGTCTGCCCTCCTACCCTTGAGGGAGTGAAGAGAAGTTGCTAATGCCTCCCCAATGCTTTCCTCTACAGGGTACAACATCCTCCAGCAATTAATTCCAATCCAATCTTGCTTAGCCCTACTACCATTGCACATTCTGTTCCTACTGGGACTGCTCACACCTGTATGACTTGTGTGGGAAAATAACTTATTAGTACCCCCAACACCACCTTCCAGACTCTGCAGAAATGCTATGGGGACAAACCTGTCCTAGTAATTGCATACAGTGGTCTGTACCTGCTGAGGACCAAAGACTAGCAACACCCCTAGGGATAATTCTAGCTTTTCCATGCTACCTTTGGGTGTCACTTCCCAGACTGGTTACAGCTTGGAAAGTCACATATTATTATTACTCTCTATCTCCACAAGTAGAACTTCATCAAGTAAGAAACACTCATTAGTCTAGGCAAGGTCAATAGCTAAACTTCCTAAAGAAATGAAAATAGGGTTAGAGTGGTGGCTGAATGGTAAGAACACTTGCTTCTCTGACCAAAGAACCAGGTCCAGTTTCCAGCACTCACTTGTTGGCTTATAACCATCTGTAACTCCATTTTTAGGGATCTACTGCCCTCTTCTGGTCTCTGTAGGCATCCGGCACATACGTAGCACACATACATACAGGGAGCCACACATACACATTAATAAAGATAAATAAATGTTAAAATAACAAATAAGGAATGAAATAAATGCAAATATGCTCCTTGACACTGAGTCAAAAAGCACCAAATCTAGTGATAGGCAAATGCTAAGTAAATGAGGATAATGAGGGTTAGTGGGCACAGCTAATTGGGGGCAGGGTCTCCACCAGCATGAGTTAGCAAGTAGCAAGGTTTATGAATGATGAGTGAGCCCTTCTTCACCATAATAGTCAGATCTAAACACGGTTTGGACAAAATAAGTCAGACATAAATCCACATGTCTGTATTGCACTTATTAATTAAAATACTGGTTTGTGACCAACCCCAGTGCTTGCCGTTGTTAGACAAGTGTGTGAACAGCTGTTCTGAAAAGCGGCGACAGACAGAACACAGTAACTAAAAAGAGTGGGAGGAAGGTGAAAACCAAAGTTCCAAGTACTTTAGCCATAAGACTTTAGGAATAGTTCTTTCTTTTTACTGCTCATCATACCAAAGCAAATAAAGGATTCAACAATCCAAAAGCAAAACCATCCCTTTCCAGTAATCTCCATTTAAACTTTCTACCTACCCAAAGCAAGCAAATAAGCAAAGTAGGGAGAGAGGGAGACACTAGGAAACCACAAAGCACTAGAAAGACAGATCCTCCTTCTAACTTCCTTGAACTTTTGACAGTATGTACTTTCCCTGGTAGTGAGCAAAGCAAAACTAGTGAGCCACATGCCAGGCACTGGCCACATAAAAAGGGCCTCGTCAGCAAAGCCTGAAGTGAGAAAGAAATGAGTCCGCTGGATTTACCTTGGGTCTTTTCTAAACAGACAACATAAAGTACAAGTCAGGTAATAAAAAGTAACTTTTACAAAGCAGCAGCCAAAAGTCCTGTTAGTTTATTCACTAGGTGAAGCCTTTCTATCTAACATGTCTTTTGCCAAGTCTCAATGCTCAGTGACAGATATACAGATCAAGGCCTCATCTTGCTGGCAATTTTACAATCTCGATGAGTAGACAGCATAAAACTGGCATAATGCTGAGCAACACTACTTTGAATAATGACAGCAAAATATTTTAACGTTTGAATTTTACCTTACACGAAAAATATCCCATTAATAAACACATTTAAATTACATTAAACTGAGTATCAACGAGATTTAGAAGTTGAAATGAGAACACTGTATTTTAGGAAGGTGAAATATGAACATCAAGAAAAGCCAGAAAAAGGTCTGCAATCCCTTATCTGCAAAAATCAATAAAATAACAGCAACTCCCAGCCTTCAGGTCAGCTCTCTTACCTCTTGGGACAGGAAAGGAATGACCTGTGCACAGATAGCATTAAGTCGTTTAACGATCTCTGCCTGCAAAAGAGAGAAACACAATACAAGAAAACAGTTCATTACAGATTCCCAAAATATTAATGGGTGATATCAAGAGACACTTTGTACTCTGGCTGGTAGTGTCTAAGGAAGAGGAAAGCGACTTTCTCACCAAGCCCATTAAAATGAGGCCGTGACAACACAGTCACATTAGCACCAGGATTTATTAAACAGCATTCATCTTAAAATTTAATCTTCAAGCACCAGAGTAATAAAAAATAAATTTTATCTCCATGACTAGAACCCAGTTTTGAAAAGCCTTCCTCTAGAGGACCCTTGCCCAATCTAATGCTGTTTTCATAAAATCCCAAGGCTTTATTTAATGGGATAACACGTTTTTCTCTACATATCCCAACTGTTTCAATAACCAAATTGTACTTCTACAATTGTGTAGAAATATCTCTCTTCCCTACACTCTCTTAAGCTCAAGCAACCTGAATATTTATCTCGGCCTCCAGCCTGCAGAGTGCATGAACCTTATGCCTGTACTGCCGCACCTGAGAGCCTTTCCTTGTAAACACCGATTTTTTAAAAATGGAACAGCAAGGAGGCTGGCGAGATGGCTCAGAGGTTAACAGCACTGGCTGCTCTTCCAAAGGACCCAGGTTCGAATCCCAGGACCCACATGGCAGGTCACAGCTGTCTGTAATTTCTGTGCATGGTTGTGCACACCTTTAATCCAAGCACTCAGGAGGCAGAGGCAGGTGGATCTCTGTGAGTTCAAGGCCAACCTGCTCTACAGTGAGTTTCAGGATAGCCAGGGCTACAAACAGAAACCCTATCTCAGAAGAAAAAAAAAGCAGCAATCAAGTAAAGTGATTATAATTATTAATTGCTGAGTAGTAGGATATTTCTGTTTGAAAATATCCTACTAAATCTGTCAGGCAAGGTTTTCAGTGTTGAGTTTAGAACATGCTAAGGTCCACACTCAGAGGAGAGCAATCTGGAGAGCTACAAAGGTTTTAACAAAGTTAGACTATAGAAGCTATTCTTGAATTTTTTGGAAATACAGGAACAAAAAATGTATACCTTGTGAACATAATTCTCCCACCTCGGGATTGGCGGTTTTAAAACAGTAAAGGAAAAATGTGCCGTTACATGTTTTCTTTAAAAGCCTGCTCAGAGCTTTACATCAATCCATCTGCTTAAGCTGAACACTTTACTGATGTTCATCTTCAGATAGCATGTTATACATACTTTGTGATAAGCCGACACTTTTTCTTTTTTGTTTTTTTGACAGAGAGTTTCTATGTGTAGCCCTGACTGTCCTGGACTCACTTTGTTATCCAGGCTGGCCTCAAACTCACAGAGATCCACCTGCCTCTGCCTCCCAAGTGCTGGGATTAAAGCCGTGCACAACCACGCCTGGCAATTAGAGAGCTGTGAATTGCCATGTGGGTGCTGGAATTTGAAGTCCGGTCCTAAGGAAAAACAGCCAGTGCTCTTCACTGCTAAGCCATCTCTACAGCCCTGGCACTGTTTTTTTGTTTTTGTTTTTTAAAATATTTTATTTATTATGTATACAGTGTTCTGCCTGCATGTATGCCTGCAGGTCAGAAAACTGCACCAGATGTCAGCACAGATGGTTGTGAGCCACCATGTGGTTGCTGGGAATTGAACTCAGGACCTCTTGAAGAACACTCAGTTTTAACCTCTGAGTCATCTCTCCAGTGCACCACCCCCCACACACAGTTTTTAATATATGTACATATGTGCAAACAAAACTGCTCATATTTTAATGATGGGGATGTAAAAGGTGGAGGTTAAGAAATGTTAAAAGACAGAAAAGGTAAAAAAATTAGTATTCCTGAGACATGCTTAGAATAAATTTCATCCACAATCAGTTCATTTTATGAAAGCATACAAATGTTCCTTTTCTTGCTAAGTCATTACAGAACAGAAACATTGCTTGTGAAATCAAGTCTTCCTTCTTTTTGCAGCAACCCTTTTAACTTTGTAGTTATGCAGTTTCTTAAATGCCAGCACCTTAAAAACTTCATCAGCCAACACAAAACAAAAATTCACCATCAAGTTCCCAGTGTAAGCTTTCTATTCCAGCTTGCACTCCTGACAGACAAGGCAGCAGTGACCAAGACTCCACTGTGCTAACCTGATTTAATTTACTGTCCTGGTCCCATGGATCACTTAGCCATCCCTGAGAATGCTTAAACCACCATGAAAGGCTGCAACAGGAACCACCAAACCCCTTGCCACCTAGATGAATATTCCAGAGTGGTGATGGAGTTAAATTCTAAGGTAAGTTAACAGAATAGTACTCAGGAGGCTGAATGCTCAGTGTCTCAAAGGCATTTGTTGGTTAGGCTTTTTGTAGAGAGAAGTGGGGGTAGGAATAAAAGATAATGAGACTTTGGGGCAAACCAAACTGATGATTCTTATACTTGGAACCATCTGCCAAGCATATTTTCCTCATTATGTTGTTTACATAAATAAAATAGTCCCTTGCTAGGAGGGTTGAAAATATGTGGGCATGTAGGAAAACTGAGTTCTTTAATTTGCCTACATAATGTAGGCAGAGCAAACTACTGAGGAAACTCATTCATCTGGTAAAAAAAAAAAAAAAAAAATCCCAAGAGGTATTTGGTGCTTTAATAAGCTATTTTAAGTCCAGGTACCTATTTAAGGAAAAAGCAGAAAACAAAACGCCAAAATAAAAAGAATAAAATTCTTAATAATAAAAATTATGCATATTAACATATACAACAGAAAAAGAAAGGTAAAATCTTCAAACTTTTTCTTTAAAGGTCTCCTTTTGTTTAAAAGACTTCTTAATTTCTTTGCTCTGTCATGCCAATAGATTTTCATGGACAGGCTAATTGGCAGCAATGGGGTGGGGTATGTCTGTGTGATTTCATACAATTAAGCAGGTCATTCCTCACTTTGAAAGCTAACGTTGCCTCGGAAACACTGCTGCTTCCATCGTCATCTAATTTCACCTCTTTTGTCCCACAGGACCAAGCTTTGGGGAGGCATCATTTATTTTCAGGCCTTTCCGCTGGGTTTCAGCAATCAACCAGTAATACTGTGGACACACACTTCTAATGGCCTATGTTTTGAAACTGAGTCTAATCTAATGGCATGGAGCCCAAACTCCCGTTCTAGCACAGCCATTAAAGGATGTAGGTTATTGCTGTTGTCACCATTGATATTTGTCATTGTAATGTAATTAGGGCCCTAAAATGATGCATTACAGCCCTTGGCACAGCTTCTATTAAAATCTTTTCTTCTGCTCACTGAACTGCAACCTGCTTTCTGATGAATAACAGACAGACAGCTTTAGGGTAAGAAGCAGATTCATCAAAGAAGTATTTTTCAGCTGTGAGGAGGAAAATCCACAGACACATTTGAATTGCATCTGACCACTTGAAATCCTGATTGCATCTGACGAATCTGGCTTAGACAACATATTCCCAGTCTTCGAATCACATGGTTAATCAGGACTCTAATCTGCTATCCATCAGCCTACGCCAGTTCTTTGGCTTCCAATCAAATTTATAGGTGATGTGGGTTATGCATCTCTGAGCAATGCATTCACAGACAGCCCATTGAAACAGGCAAAGATGCTGAAATACTGTTCGTTGTTAGAATTACGTGGTGCTATTATAGCGTTTGATGCTTTATGGGCACTGCTAAACTACTGCCTTTAACTCCCACAATACTCCAAATCAGTATTAATAGTCCTAATAAAAGGACAATTGCTCATGTCCAAAAATGACAAAAAAAAAACCACTCATACTTTAACAAATACATTAACTTTTGACACTTCCATTATATCTTTTCTATTCATAAAGATATACATTTAGGAAAAATAGTTGATGGGGTTGGACAGACGGCTCAACCCTTAAGACTGCTTGCTGTTCTTACAGGGGATCAGAGTTCCATTCCCAGCACCCACATCTGGCAAGTGACAAAGGGATCAGACACCCTCTACTGTACACCACTAGCACATGCACACAAATATCATGTATGCACACATGCATACATATATATCAGGTACACACACACTCAAAAGAAAATTTTCCCTCAAATTTTTAATTAAAAAAAAAAAGTTGAGGGCTAAAGAGATGGCTCAGTGGTTAAGAGCACTGCCTGTTCTTCCAAAGGACCTGGGTTCAAATCCCAGCACCCACATGTCAGTTTGAAACTGTAAAAGCGGGATGTGGTGGCAATCCCAGTACTTGGGAGGCACAGGTCAGAGGATTTCTGTGAGTTCAAAGTTAGCCTGGTCTACAGAGTGAGTTCCAGGATAGCCAGGACTACTACACAGTGAAACCCTGTCTGGAAAAAATACAAAATTTTTTTCCTTTAAGCTGGGCAGTGATGGCACACACCTTTAATCCCAAAACTCAGGAGGCATAGGCAGGTGGATCTCTGTAAGTTCAAGACTAGCCTGATCTACAAATCGAGTCTAGGACAGCCTAAGCTACTTAGAGAAACAGTCTTGAAAAGCGTAAAAAAAAAGTTGAACACATTTTTCCTCAACTCATTTTTGTATCATATTTCAATAAAAAGATTCAATAAAAATGGCAATCATCCCTACTCAAAAAAATAACAACAAAACAAAGCCATTTGGTTTTGGAAAAATATCTTAGAAAAACGTTAACAACAAAAAAAAAGACACTACATACAAGGCAAGTTGAAAAATTATTAACTCTTACATCATAAAAAAGATTTTTTTGTAAAGTAATAGGCTGTTTTACTTTTATTCATTCATTCATTCATTCACTTACTCATTCAGGTTTTCTGAGAGAGTATCTCTCTACTTAGTCCTGGTTGTCCTTGAATATTTATTTATTTGTTTGTTTGTTTAGTTATTTAGTTTTCTGGGAGAGTGTCTCTCTAGTTAGCCCAGCCTATCCTAGAACTCACTATGTAGAGCAAGCTGAAGAAGACTATTTTTAAAAGCTTCCCATCCCACTTCCTCCAATAAGAGGAACTGTCTGTGGATACTGAATGTATATCATATTAAACAAAATTTTTTTTTTACTTCTCCATACTTCCCTCAGTTATACACTGAAAGTCTCACTAAAGCACTGTTATCCTGGCTCATGTATGAACTCACTTGTCTGCTATTTTATTGTATGATAAAGCATGTTATCAAGTGCTACTGCATAACTTGTTAACTGAACACTTTCAAGTATCCCATTTCTTGTTCTCAAAAGATACATGGTACTATTGGTGGTGCTTATGGAGCAATATACAGGACAATGTCCTCAAGGGAGGCACAGTGTCCCTACATCTCATGAAGCTATTTCACTCTGTGCCTAAAGGTCTTAGGAAATTTTTCTACAAGGATTAAATTGTGCTTCTCCCTCTTACCTCTGAGCTTTCTAAAAGTAACTCTTTAAAGGCAACCTTAGATAGCCACCTATTATCATATGAGTTGAACTTTGATATTATATTTAATACTGTTCCAGAGTTAAGAGAGATCAAGAGAATGCTGTATTATACTGGGAAAGATTAATGATCCATGTGCCTGACATTCAGTCACTCACACAAGGTCAAATCACCGAGGTTCTCAAGTCTGAAAAAGCAATGTAACTAATGTTATCAGTTATGCTCATCCACTTAGAGAGGAAGGGCAGGAAATACAAAAAGAAAGATGAGAGGGAAAAGTGGTATATCAGCAGGAGCATGCAAGGAAGAACATTCCTTTCTCTGGTGATTTTAACCTTAGCTTTCACAGAACAGGGTGGAGCTGCTTGAGAACCTGATTACCTGTGCTCACCAGCTCTGAAATGCTTCTCTCAACCCTTCTCTGCCAGTGTCACAGCAAGGGCTGTCAGCTACTCTGTTTCTTTTCCTTCCATAAATATACTGGGGCCTTTGAATGCTAACTTACAATTATACATTTTCATACCTAGGGATAGAGACAAATATTCCTTGTGGTTACAAATGGAAATAATTTACCTTGATTTTCTCCAACAAAACCGGTATGATCAAAATGATGTGAGAAATACTCAAAAGTGAAGAATTTTGGATGCAGGAATAAGCAAAGCAAAACCAACCTGTGGTCCTTAACAAAGTCTCATCAAGGATGCCTATACTGTAAATCCAAAGTAACAAGCCATCTCTTAGACAGGAAAAGCCATTCCAGATAATTTGGTCATTTCTTCCTGGTCACTTCAAGGCATGTCAAGCCAGAGGCCACAAGCCATGCCTGTCCTTAAGACAGCTATGAATGCAGCCAAACATATCCGCACATGAATCATGTTTCAATGCCAAAAGGTTGGACACTACCTGATTGGGTTAGCCTTCTTCATCTGTTCCCTTCTTATCATCATTTTTATTTTTCAATCCATCTCCATCTATGGCTACATTCCTGACCACTTATTTTTCTCTCTTCCTTCCAGCACTAGCACAGCCTTTTCTAAGGTCTTCCTCCTCCCTCTAGTGACATGAAGCTTCAACTATTTGAAATCATCACAGCCAAAACTTCTTTTTTTTTTTTTTTTTTTTTTAGATTTATTTATTTATTATGTATACAGTGTTCTGCCTGCAGGTATACCTGCAGGCCAGAAGAGGGCACCAGATCTCATTATAGATGGTTGTGAGCCACCATGTGGTTGCTGGGAATTGAACTCAGGACCTTTGGAAGAGCAGTCAGTGCTCTTAACCTCTGAGCCATCTCTCCAGCCCCCAAAACTTCTTTTTAGTCCTTCGAATGTTTTCCCAAGGTGACAAACACCCAGTCTGATCAAAATTAAAGCTGTGATTTGTTCCTGTTTGCCCAGATACACAGCTCTCATATATTCCTGCTATAGTGCTGAGTTAGACAGCTTGGGCAGATGAGTCAGGTCCTGCTCAGCTAATTCAGAAGGTAATACACGACAGGGCTAGAGACTCTTAAGTCTGTTCCTGTTAACCCTGCTCCCTAAAACCACCTTCACCAGAGTCCTAGGACACATTCCTCACCAGCATGTTAAGTCTCAGCCCATATCTCGGTCCATAAAACACTGTCTTACTCCAATGACTTCACAGAAGAATCCCTCTTCTACTCACTGACCCATTCCAGCCTGTGTCTTGACTCCTACAAATTCCAGGATATTGCACTTATCCTGGGAAGAAATTATTACAAACCACATTGTAATTCATGCAATTTACATAAATGAGATTAGCTGGAATTATCTGTTTATCTGGCCTTGGAATTTTAGTTTAAAACAGATGGAGTTGGGCCTAAAAAGATATACTATGAAAAAGCTCCAAGGTGAGAACGAGAGGCACTGCTGGTTCATAGAACAGCAGCCCTCAAACAATATAGCAAAGTTTTGTTTTTTTGTTTTGTTTTTCAAGACAGGGTTTCTCTGCGTATCCTTGATTGTCCTGGACTCACTTTGTAGACCAGGCTGGCCTTGAACTCACAGAGATCCACCTGCCTCTGCCTCCCTGTGTGCTGGGATTAAAGGCATGCTCCACCACACCCAGCATATAGCAAGGTTTTAAAGCACATGATTTTGATAAGGGCAGCCATGTGGTCAGCAAGGACATTTCATGTGGCTAGAGTACAGAAAACATTTAACTTATAATTTTGTAAATGAACTACAATCCTGGTCAAATGGCTAAAATTTCATAATTTTTTGTAGGCATGCAAAAATTGTTATGGAAGAGCTAGAATACATCAATGTAACAACCATAAATGGCTATCCATCTAGATGATCTACTCACATGCAAATTTGGTTTGCTTGACTTCCTGGAACGTTTCATTTCTGATATTTAGGAAGTCATATCACTCAAAAGAATGAGACATATATATTCTCACTGGACAACAAAAAAATGCAAATTCATTCTGGACAGCTCTTGACTGGTGAGTCAATGATTAAAGTTTCCATTCTGAATTCTTGGCAGGATATGTGATTTAAAAGATTATTTAGAAACAGAATGCAGATGCAGCTTAGTCTCCTTGATTACTGCTTACAGAAGACTGCTGATCAACTGAGCCTTTGGCATTCAGCAGATCTGCTAGAGTGCTACACTAGGAGAGCACTTTGTAGGTACAGTTCAACAGAAATTCTGGCATAGTGCCTGGAATAAATCAGTTTGACCAGAACAGACCATAGAAAGGCCTTAGTCATGCTACAGCATCACAGGGCTCATAGGAGTAAAAAACAGTTCCTAATAATCCAGTGTACAGTTGATCATGAGAATCACAAATGCTACAAAGTAATCATACCCACCTCATACCTATTAAAACCCTATTCAAAATAGACCGTGAGAGCCAGGCCCAGGAGCCGTGGACACAGCTCCGTAGCAACATCTCCAGAGAACAGGTGCCTTCTTATGAAGGCCAGGAACTGCTTCAGTGTTCCTTATTCCATAAGCTCTGGGCATCAGGTAAACTAACTTGGAATTCTACTTTCTGGTACCCAAACAAGATCCTCAATTGTACTTGACAAACTTATTTGAATACACTCTTGTTCAATGTTTTAATTATTAGAAATTTTCTGCCAAGAGAAAACAAATATCTTGTCTAATTTTGCTTCTTATCTTTTGTTTGTTTGTTTTTTGGTTTTTCAAGATAGACTTTCTCTGTGTAACACAGCCCTCACTGTCCTGGACTCACTTTGTAGACCAGGCTGGTCACGAACTCACAGAGATCCCCCTGCCTCTGCATCCAGAGTGCTGGGATAAAAAGCCTGCGCCACCATGCCCGGCCCTAATTTTGCTTTTTGCTAGAGTAGTGTATTTCACACAAAAGGGAGCCATCACCACGGCCTCCTCATCTCACCTTCTTTCAACAGCTCGAGCTGAGGTGAGCAGTCCCTTTACTCTTGAGGGAAGCCATCTGGGACAGACTTGCCCAAAAATTAGTCAGCAAAAAGAAAGAGATCCACCTTTCCCCAATAACCATAAAAAGCACAAATGTTCCCTCTAGTCTAGCCTCTAGCTAATTTACTTGGTTCTTTTTTTTCCCCCTTTTCTTTTCTCTTAATACTCAAGAAAAGTTAAAAGTAAAGGTAAAAGAAACTATTGTTTCTGTTTCTATAATCTAGTTACTTTTGAATGCACAGTCATCCCTTAAGTGTCCATGAGAGATTTGTGCTGGGACCCTCCACAAACATCAAATCTGAAAATGGTGAGGGCATTGAAAGGGACTCATACATCCCTTCTTTTCTATTTTAAGTCATCTCTAAGTGCTATAACACCTAACAGAATGTAGATGCAATACAAACAGCTTTAATACACCTTACTGTTTAGGATGTATGATGGACAAACATGTGATCAGTACAGGCACATTTCTCCCAAATCCACTGAATCTACAGTGGGCTGAATACACATACATGGATCCATGGACACAGAAGTTGATTGTACTTCAGTATTTTAAATTGCATCACGCATGCAACTTATGATATTTAAACACATGCACCTCAGTAAGGGCCTAAACCATGAATATATGACATCCATTCTTCACATATTTATTAAATTAGTATTGGCAGGACTCTTTTAGGTGCTGACTGGAGACATGGGTGAAAAGAAGAAAATCCCTGCTGTCCTGAAGTTCAAAGTATAGGGGTAAAGAGACAAAGACAAGTACATATATATATGAAAGAGAATGTCAAGTACTGAAAAGGTATCTACAAAGAAAACAATCTAGACAGATTCCTAGGGTAAGGATGAGTCTGGTTTGGATAGGATAATCAGAAAAGGACAAAGAGAAGTGATTTCAAAGTTGGAATGTGGCTGAAAATATCATCTCCCAAAGCAGGTTCTGTACCACACCTTGCAGAAGTTAAAAGTATATATGCAAAGTGCTCTCTGACCAGATGGTCTCATTTTGCCTCAACAAAACTAAACAATTCTCTTCACTATCAAAAATCTCAAAGACTCTCACTGATAGTATTACTTTAATAGCTCTGGAATGAAGTACACAAAAAGCAATACTACTGAAATTTCCTTGGCTATGAAACCCTAAAAGTCCTCAAACAATAGTCTCAGGAAACAGCTGTCAGTGGCTTCATAAATCAGACCTCATCCCAGATACACGAGCTCAAAATCTCCAAAAGTAGGACCCGGACATTAGTGCTCCACTCTAAAGTTCCCTGTGTGATTCTAATGTACAGGCAGGACTGAACCCATTACACTAGAATACCGGATACATGCAGAAAGAAGCAGTGGGAAGAGGCACAGAAGCACCCCTGGGACAGGTCTTTAATCCCATATTCCAGCATTTGAACTTTATTTGGTAGGTAGCAGGGATCTACCAGAGATAATTTCTAGGAAAGAGATGACAAATTAAAGCATGTTAAGATATCTCAGTGTCTTTAGTGCTCTAGCCCTGATGTGCTCTTGCCACTGATTACATTTGAATGGCTATGGAAAGAAGAGATTTATAAACATAAAACATACTACAAGAGGAAAGATGGAAGTTGAAAGAAAATTTTAGAGTAAGAACAAAATGAATTCTCAACGCATCTCTAACTTAGGAAATGCAACAATACAATTTCAAATATTAGCTTTCAGTCTGAGCTAGCAGCTGTGGTACACAGTGTAGTGAATGCAGAATCCTCGACCCCCCCCCCCCACTGTGAGGTGTTTACAGTTCAGCAAGGAAGAATATCAAAATGAAATAAACACAAGAAGCTGGGCCTTGTGGCGCAGGCCTGTAATCTCAGGTACTAAAGAGGCTGACACAGGAGCATCACAAATTCAAAGCTTGTCTAGGCAAGAGTGAGCTCAAGGGCAGCCTAAGCAATGTAATGAGACACTGTTCCAGCATATAAAGCAGAAAGAGAGCTTGGGTTACATAGTTCATTTAGTTCATTGGTAAAGGACTTGCCTATCATAGGCAGAGCCTGGAGTTTAATCTCCCATTCTAGGGAAAGGGGCTAATTAAGGATAGTGGAAGAATTCCCTTATATGAGACATAGTAATGCCTCAATCTTTAATAATTCTCTACTACTATGCCAGGTTCCACGTGACATCTAAAACATATAAGATTTACAAAGCCCATAATATAGTAAATGAGATGGATAGTATTTCTCAATGATTAAGGCAAGAATGTTATTCTGGGGGACCAGGATAACGTGAGCATGAAGATAGAAGGGCAGGGCAAGAAACCATTCCAAAAGGGGGTAGCCTGCCACATCAGCCTGGGGCATTTAGAGCACAGGAAAAGCAGTGGCAGCAGATGTGGCTAGAGAAGTAGTTCAGACAGCCAAGTGGTCAGGCCTATTCCCACCAGTTGAGACCATTTAGACACTACCTTACTCACAATGAGTGATTGAAATATGGTGGCAAGGAGTGATGCATCAGGTCAGATCAATGATCCTAACAATCAAAGAGGACTTGTTTTGTGTAGGATATGTCACTTAATGCTCAGAGCAATTTAAGTTTTCCTCTTGTCCCTATTTTAAGATTAGAACAGTATAGTGTTAAATAAATCACCATAATCAGAAATATAACCAGAGAGAAAGAAAGCAAGCAAGAATAGCAGGGGGCAGATTCTAGAAAACCTGTGGCTTGGATACATGGTGTGGCTAATGAGTGAGAAGGAACCACAGAGATCTTGTCCTCCCCTGAGGACTTCCTGCCTGGAGAAACTGGGTAGACAGGTTGGTTGACTTCTTTACATAGGCTCCCTGGACCTCAAGCAGGCTTGTGGGGGAGGACAGCATTTGGAAACATGTTAGGTTTAACTACCTATGAGACACTCAAAAGAGAAAGACAACAGAAGGGAAGCTTAACAGTGAATGAGACAAAGCAGCCAGAAGAGAATAGACCACACAGAGAATACTGGCAGATTTTCACTGCCCCTAAACATGACCCAATACCAGAAATATAGAGACAGCAAAAAGACAGCCAAGAAGCCAAAAGTCTAATGTCTTAAGCCAAAAGCTCAAATGTCTAACGGACAATAATGGTAACCAGAGTGACAATAAGCCAAAGAGACACATTACATGGAGAACCATGTGTAGCTGGACTGAATTTGGACAACAGAAGGAGTCTATGAAACAGGAAAAAAAGTCTGAATGTATAGATACACATCAAGGTAGGCAAGTCAAAGGTTTGTTTTAGAGATGGGAACAATTCAGCCTCAAGTGACTATAAATATTCTGAAAACACAGCAGATATAAATCATCAGCTGTGAATTCCCAGATCTGGAGGTGATTTTCTAATCAGTAATCTAGTTGAGCTATGTCTAAGAAAATCCTCAAGTGATTCCAAACTCCATTTCCACAACCCTGAAACTAGAAGAGCTGCCCCAGATATGGATGGCAATAGTACTTATGTGGGCTGGTGTATAAATAAAATCCTTTAAGATAAATAGTGGCTTTAGAACAAAACTGAGATTAGATAGTACAACAAATTGAGTGGCTGCACTGTTAGGTATTGATTGACGCTCAGGGCTCTTTCTATCTCTCAATTAAGAAAGTATCCCTCACTAATTTACAGTACACAGGAGAAGGCTGTAGGGCTCAAAAGGAGACCAAAGAAAGACCTAAGGTAGCAGATGTCAGATTCACTGATGCAGTAACAAAGGACAGAGCTGGCAGAGATCCCAGCACATGGGAGGTAGAGGCAAGCGTATTTTTGTGAGTTCGAGGCCAGCCTGGTCTACAAAGCCAGCCCAGGACTACACAGAGAAACCCTGTCTCAAAAAAACAAAACAAAACAAAAAACAGAAACAAAGGACAGTGATTCTTCAACTGACCAGGAATGAGGTCACAGGCCAGCCGCAGAAAATCTGCTGTCTCTCCACCTTGGTGCACTATGACCCAGAAAAGACATTCTTGGTATTTACGTTCTGCTACTGACAAAGGATGTCTCTTGTGTTTTCTCAGTAAACAGACACTTGCCCTGGTGCAGTAAAAAAAAAAAAAAAAAAATACATTGTAGTAAGGAACATCAGCAGCTTCTGGGTGCAAGAGGGACAGCCGAGGCCGATCTTAAAACGTCTTTGATGATGACATGGTCCTAAAATTTAAGACTACAGAATAAAAGTTATGTGAGATTTATAGGAATGTTCTTTTCATTGAGTAGATGGCAAAGGCAGACCTGAGAGAAGAATTGACAAGTACTTAGAAGAACTTAAACAAGGTTCACATTCACAGAAGCACAACCTGCAATGCCTAGAGCTGCCAACTTGTGAACCTGCCAAATATCTTAGCCATGCTGTGCATGCCCATGCCACCTAGTATTTGATCAGACCTTCAGTTTAACTTGCTTCTGTAAGTATTTAAGATCACACTTAAAAATGAATAAATCACACTTTATTTTATGAAAATCAACCTCAGTCTACACTCATACCCACTTCAGAGATGACCCTGATGACTCTTTTGACTGCAAATTCTGAAAAGTCATCCACCCCCGATTATCACCAATGAGCAGGACAAAAAAGTGTTTTCTGGCCAGGATGTAAATCAATTACTGTTTAGTTCAGTGGGTGGGATTTTCTTGTTTTCTGTTTTAAAGATGAAGACACTGTCCACAAAAGAAACTGCATGTTGACTTATATATTCCAGTATAAGCGCCTATCTCATTGCCCAATTTTCTCTAATGTTCACAGAGCTGCCCCAGTCCATGGAGCACGCTCTGGGTAACTCTACTCCACAATAGCAGTCCTAATTCCCAAACTGTAACTTCTTTTGTGTTAAAATTTAGTTTATCTTTCTCCAAGGCAGCAAGTTTCTCCAACATAACCCTAAGAAAACAACATTTCTTACCTTCATTCCTGGCTTAAGAAAAGATAAATGGCCACAGCTGTATAATACTACTTAGGAACTAGGTGAGTGAAGGCCTAGAGCAGTGGTTCTCAACCTTCCAAATGCTGAGACCGTTTAATATAGTTCCTCATGTTGTGGTGACCCCCAACCATAAAGTTATTTTGTTGCTACTTCATAAACATAATATTATTACTGTTATGAACCATAACGTATCTGATATGTAACCCACAGGTTGAGAACCTCAGGCCTAGAGTCATTCAGGGTCTTCCCAGATCTTGCCCACACTAGTCTGGGGCTGAACTACAAATTATAGATAGTATTTTCTTACTGAATACTATGGGATATTGAAAATAACATGAAATTTAAGATTAGCATAGCCACTGTGAGACTGGAACTAGCATGATTATATTTCAGCTTAGGTATGTTTGAACTTCTGCAATAAAACGTACTTCTAAAGTGATGTTTTTGCTTTAACTTATATTTAATAAATTCTCAAAAATGATTTTTTGATTACTTACTCCAAAATGATACTAAGAATTTAGAGATCAATCTAGAAAATATACAGCAATGAAAAAGGTGTTTGAAAGTCTTAGTTTATTGTGGAGTCTCAGTGAGCAAAAGCAAAGCGGGGAAATGGAAAACTACCATCTTCTCTGGAAGAACGTAACAGTACACCAGTCAGTTATCCTGCTGGCACACTGAGTGTCATGTTGTGTAAAGCAAGGATCAGACAAGCCTGCCCTACCCATAGGAAACTGTCTCTAGGACCGTTAGGGTATTTGTCCACAGTGAACTGCCCCTCCTAGAGGTACCTGTAGAGTACCAAGGTATTCAAATCTCTAATATAAAAGGGTCTAGTACTTACATGTAAACTATACATAACCTCTTGAATACTTTATCTCTGAACTACTTAAAATTCCTAATGGAATCTAAATGCTAAGTGAGTAACAATTATACTTCATTGTTTAAGGAAAAGTGAAAAGATATCTGTGCATAATAAGTACAGTCAAGTCTTTTCTCAAATAATTTTTATCAAGTTACCTTATCATATACTTTTTGAGACTTCAAAATGAAATAAAAACACACTACTTATTTCAGGTGCTCACCTTGGAACCTGAATGGTGAACTCACCGAGGGACATAGCCTCATCAGCCAGTGTACAGAGAGAGACAACACAGTTCCTGTCTTCTGCTTTTTCCTGGTCCAGGGTAACTTCTTTAGCTTGTTGCAATTCTGTTTATTTTATTTTATTATCTATCTATCTATCTATCTTTGATTTTTTAAGACAAGGTTTCTCTGTGTAACAAGTCCTGGCTGTCCTGGACTCACTTTGTAGACCTAGCTGGCCTCAAACTCATAAAGAGCCACCTGTCTCTGCTTCCCAAGTGCTGGGATTAAAGGCATGTGCCAACACGTCCAGTTTCAATTTCTGTTAATATTCAATTTCCTTTAATATTACTTTCTATAGCAAAAACAAAGCCTATCTAACTAAGCCCTATCTTTAAGGAGCTCAATATAACTTAGAATGAAAAGAAACAGGACATTACTATATTTGGAGAAGGCATCTAAAAACACAGAACCTACAATGAGCACACCCAGGAAAACATTTCTACCACCACACTTGACCCTTTTGTTGATGATCATACCACTACATTCAAATGGCCCAAAATTAATACTAGCTATATGGCTGCAAGACAGGAAATTTAAAGCCGTGGTGAGATTTGAAGAAAACATCTCACATTCCATAAAGCAACTTGTGTTTCTGATGGTTACAACAGGCTGCATGACAGCAATAAAATCGCACCACACCCCACCCCACTACAGACTAGATCTGCAGCTTCATGCAACCAAGCAGTATTTTGGTTTATCAATATATTCTCTATGAGTTTCCTAATTTCATGTGTACTCAACTTTTCTTACTATCACTGCTGTTCTCACTCAACTACAAAAGCTTAAGAAGTATCTAAAAGGTTAGCCAGGCAGTGATGGCGCACCCTTTCTTTACTCCCAGCACTTGGGAGTCAGAGGCAGGTGGATCTCTGTGAGTTCAAGGCCAGCCTGGTCTACAAAGCGAGTCCAGGACAGCCAAGGATACACAGAAAAACCCTGTCTGGAAAAAAAAACAAAAGAAGTATCTAAAAGGGTTCCATAACGTGTGCCCGATACTGACGGGAAGGATTAAGCATACATAAACAATGTATGTTTACTAAAGCATCAATTATAATTTCTGTGTTTAGCTCTTCAGGAACATAATGAAAAACAGAAGTAATTATTTCTTTTAAGATATAGTAGTTCTTCAAGCAAATTTAGACTCAGCTTCATATTACTAAAGACTTCACAACACAAAAAGGAATCATTAACTTATCCAGGATTTTTAATCAAGGATGTAAGAAATTTTTAAAAAGGAAAAAAATAATTGGAATTTCAATGGCTGATAAACAAATTTAGAAGATTTTGAACCTATATTAACATTCTGAATCTCTCTAAAGAGGAAAAAGTTAAAAATTGAAATTACTTAAATCTCTTTTTATCAATATAATAATTATGGCAACAATCATACAAAATGATTCACAGAAACTTATAAAGTCACCCAATGGCCAAATGGTTTCCTTAAAAGGAAATGTTCCCCCAAACCACTGCCCACAAAGGATTGCCTGGCTAACTCTCTTGTGGTCTAGGTATAGAATACAGGAACTACATGGTGCCTACTGCTCCTCTACTTCAGATCCAACCTCCTCAATACTGTCTCTCTATTCACTTGGCTATAATCAACACTCACTGATATATATACATATACGTATATGAGAAGAGTATACTAACAAAGCAGATGTGGTCCTGGGTTTCCTTCAACAGTTCAAGCACTCTATCTAGCATGTGAGACCTTCAGTAACTGTATCCTAAACCAACTCCTACTACTTTCTAGTCTACTACTAAACAAACTGGAAATGCTAACCACAGTCTGAACATGCAGAGAACATTCTTGATTCTGTGGCTCCCACTTAGAATCTTCCCCATTCTGTTCTCCCTACCTAAGTGGCTTCCTTCCTTAAAAAATTCATCTACTGCCCGTCATGGTGGCACACACCTTTAATATCAGCACTTGGGAAGCAGAGACAGGTGGATCTCTGTGAGTTCAAGGCTAGCCTGGTCTACAAAGTGAGTAAAGAATAGCCAAGGATACACAGAGAAACCCTGTCTCAAAAAAAAAAAAAACTTACCTACCTCTTTCCATAACAACACCTTTAATAGCCCCCAAAGGCAGAAAGATGACCTACTCTTCAGTTTCTATCACGGACAGTGTCTCTATTGTACTGTTTTACACTGATCCAAGAGAAAAGATGGGATTTTCTGAGGAGGCAACCCTTCTGCCTCTCGTAACTCCATATGTCTCAAAGCATCAGCTGTATTTCAATATGAAGCTAAGTAACTGTTGTTTCATAAAAATATAAAAGACATCACAGCTTTGATATACCCAGGACTACAATCTCTTATCAAATAACCCTTCCAACAAAGGAATAATGTAACCCCACAAAGTTATGTTGTATTTTCAAGTTTGCAAGTTACAATCTTTTTGTTGTGGTGGTGGTGGTTTTGTTTTTGAGACAGGGATTCTCTGAGTAGCCCTGGCTATCCTGGACTCCTGTAAACCAGGCTGGCCTCAAACTCAGAGATCCACCTGCCTCTGCCTCCCAAGTGATGGGATTAAATTCATGCGCCACCATGCCCTGCACAAGTTAGAATCTTAACTTTTACAAATTTAATCCTAGATATGTGGATTATGATGTTATGATGTGGCCATAACTGTTCAACAAAGCTAAACAAAATAATCCATTCCATAGTAGATGGGTCTAGATCATGAATCTAGTTAGAACTGTCTACAATATCCTAACATTGTACAGAGTTGCTACCAAAAGCACAAGCAAACAAAAACAACTGTATTTACTCTTACATACACTAGTTTAAACCTTAACTTTCTAAAAAGGTGTCATACAATAGATAATTAAAAGATAATTTATGAGCTGGAGAGATGGTGGAGTAATTAAGAGTACTGGCTAGTCTTCCAGAGAAACCAGATTTAATTCCCAGCACCCACATGATAGCTCAAAACGATCTGAGCTCAAATTCTATGGGATCTGACACACTCATCACCTCTGTGGATACTGCATGCACATGGTGCAGACATACATAAAGGCAAAACACTCACACATATAAAATAACTTTTAAAGCTTAAAAAATTAATGATAGCAAATAATCAGTCAATCCTATTATGTTTGTTTGAGGTGGTAAAAACTGAACCCCAGCCTTGCACGTTAGGTAAACAAATATTTTTTCTTTAACCAAGTACTTTTCACTTCCAGCTCCTTACATCCAACCCTACATTTTAAAAACTACCAGTCATCAGGCCCAGAGCCATGTGAAAGAATTAAGATAACATACTCTAACTTCTGATTGCCTATCAGAGGTCTTGTTGCTCATCACAAAGGTAAGTTTTCCATAAGAGTTCAGAAACAAAGAAAACAAAGAGAGATAGCTGGTATTCAGAATAAGGACTGCTGCAGAATATACACAAAAATGCAAAAAGTTAAATCATTCTAGTAACTATTCCATCATATATTCATTTGTTTCCTTTGCTGGGTTCCGGGCATTATTTTAGGTGCCAGGGACACAACAGTGAATAAAACACATTCTTACTTTTTTGGACTTTATACTGCCCATGATTTCTATTAAGTTTTTAAATCATAAAGCAAAGATTAAACATTTCTCTATTATTTTATTTACCACTGTCATTTGTTTAAAATAAGCTCATTCCTAACCAAGCTGAATAGTCCAAGTCTTCCCTAAGTAAAGACTCCTGGTGGGACAAGGAATAACAGCTCCAAAGATTTAAGCAGTCAAGCTGGCTGTCAGCAACATCCTTCCCCTAAGTGCTATGAGATAAACCTCAACTAGAGACCCACATCTACAATGACTTCAGGAAGTAATCCCAGGGGCCAGTTAAACACCAGGCAATAAACTCCTACAGATCCCCTTTCCACACTTATCCTGGGAAGAAATTATTACAAACCACATTGTAATTCATGCAATTTACATATGCCAAAGGGGGGGGGGAACCTGGTCATTTTAAATGAGATCTTGTACATATTAATCTATATTTGACAATAGCTGCTTAACTCTATGTGAATATTACTTTAGTCTGAACACTGATCCTAAAAGAATCAACACTCTAAACCATCTACTAATTAACTGTGGAACTTTGGTGCCTAACATCTGTGTTTACTAAGGGGCATGATGTGGACAATTCTGACATTACTGAGGCTTAAATGAAAGTTGGAAAAAGCATCTTGCAAAATATGAAGTACTGTATAAACAAATATACATTTCTTAGACTAACAGACAATTAAGAATTTAAAAACCTAAAAGAAAATTTTACAAGGAACTTTCTGAGCTGAGTGTAGGTCAGCAGCAAAGCACTGGCCTATGGTGTGCAAGGCCAGGTACAGCCTCAGAACCAAAACAAAATGGCAGGCAGATCCTATTGCAGTTCTTTAAATTCTCTACACCTCTATCTTGTCACATATTGAAAAGTGGAAGTAAATAATAATTCTGTAATTTCATAAGGTTACTAGGAAAAGAAGTGAAGATCACCTGCACAATAAACTATAGAAACTTGCTTACTATTAGAATTATCATTCACCAGGCATAACCCCAGCACTCAGGAGGCAGACACAGGTGGATCTATGTGAGTTCAAGGACAGCCTGGTCTACAGAGTGAGTCCAGGAGAGCCAGGTCTACTACACAGAGAAACCCTGTCTTGAGAAAAAAAGAATGATTACTCTTTCAATAACACAATGCCATCTCACTACCTAAACTAACATCATCTCAAAAGTTCCCCAGCCCTCTAAAAGAACTAGAAGACTTGAGAGAAAGTTAGTTACACATACCATGGTAAAGATTAGTTGTCTCTCCACACACATTCAAGCCACATGTAGTTATTAATAGCAGAACTCTTCAAGTGTATACTGATTAGTAAGAAAGGTGTTCAAAGTGATTTTAAATTCAGTTAGAAATGATTCCTGTTTTCAACTTTAAAGCACTGAACACACCAAAATAATTCTATTTTAACTGCTTTCATTCCTGAACCCCATATTCAGCTGCTTTCACTTCCTCTTTCTACATGTCATTTTCCTACAAAATTTACTACGAAACACAACACTGGAAGGTTCAATGCAGGTTGTCTATCCTGCAACCTAAATACACCCTGAAAAACTACTAATCACACAGAGGCTTGGCTACTATTTGAATGTAAGTGTTCTCTCCTTCCCCAGCCAGCCCATGGGCACCTGCTCACTCTCAGTATCATGTGTGCTGCAGAACGCAATTCTAAAAGTGGAGCTTACATGGTAGCTGGGAAGGGGAAATGGGCAATAAACAAGTGTGTATCTAGATCAGCCTGTTTGTGTGGCATGGTTCAGGAATGAGAGAGTAGCCAGTTTGATTAAACACTTTGCTAAAAGTGGGTGTCAGCTTTAAATTTCAATTTGTTGATTACAGATTCCTGACTGAAGGGTGAAGGGAAGATGGAACAACTGAACATTAGGCACAAACACACAGACCAGATCTCTCACTAAAGATGACAGTGTAATACTCAGGGGCCACCACCTGCAGTACCTTACTTCTCTTGTTGCAGAAAGCCAAGAACATGACAAAAAAAGCACATTATTTTTATTTTAAAATGATCTGGGGCAATAATGAGAACTCTGGAAGGGAAGTTAAGAAACTCCTAGGTGACCTCAGGCCTATTCACTGACCCTTGTGAACTCTGGTATCCCCACCCATGTGCTGATCCTTCCTGACGGTCACACTAGGCTAGTCTCTTAAGCCCTTAAGATTTAGAGTCATCTGTTAAAAGAGGCCTTGGCAAACTATAGGGCACATTACTGACAGAAGCTACTTAAATAAACACACAGATCCGAACTTTCTACCTCCTTTACAAGAACATCAGGAAGACGGAGGTGAACATGTAGAATGCCTTAAGCCCTCTGCAAAGAAAGGTGTCACACAGTAGTAGTGTTTTTACTAGCATTCACTGCTCTTTCCCGTTGTATTCCCAGGTCTTTCAAAGACCTACAACCAAAGAACCTACATAGATCTTCAGAAGCAGAGTATGTAGTTGGAAAATACGAATAAAACCAGGTATAGAGGCTCACACCTGTAATCTCAGTATTCAGAATCCTGAGACAAGGGGATTAAGAATTCAAGTCTAGTCAAGGATACACAGTGAGATCCTGTCTCAAAAGAAACTAGCAGCAAAGTCAAGGAATTGCTGCCAGTCTCTCTTCCAACCTCTCACTTGCCTATGTAACTGCAGTTAAAAGAGAGAGCCCTGCAGAGTGCCACCCAGCGCCAGGATGCAGAAGCCCCTACAGAACACAAATTCGTATGTAATTATGGGGGCTGGGGGGGGGACAGCCAAAAGCTAACAAGATAACTCATCTCCCAGAGGACAGAAAAGGCCTAAAGGGTGTTCTGGAGTTTTTCCATTCTGCTTCTTTGATAAACCAGCTAAGAAAAATCTATACTTTGCCCACCTGTCCCCCTGAATAGAATACAGGTTACACACTGCAGCTCTCTGAAGATAAGTCTTGGTTCTGTGATATAGAAATAGCAAGAGCCTGGCATCAATGTTATAGGTCAATTCCAATGAAAACAGAAAGGATATATAGATTTGAGGTGATGAAGGCCAGCTAAATCCCTCTTTCCATACAGACAGCAACTCCCACTGACAGCTGTTACTAAGGCAAAGTCAAAACAGCTCTATCTTTCACTTTGGCTAAGACGTCTAAGGCCTTCCCCCTTAGTCTAATAATTTCATAAACTGTCTTCAGTGTAGTGACTTTCAACAAGTCCTAACCCTTACAAACTGTCATTATTAGTGTAAATAAGTGTTCATGCTTAAATGTGCTGTCTCCTGCTTCTCTCCAACAGCCTTGTTTGGGACAACCTGTGCTATGTAAGACCTCTAAAATGCCTCCATTAACAGAATGGACTATAGTTTCTTTTTTTGTATTTTTTTAAAAGTTTCAAGTGTGTGTGTGTGTGTGTGTGTGTGTGTGTGTGTGTGTGTGTGCGCGCGCATGCACGTAAGTGCAAAAAACCAGAGGCCAGAAGATGAGATCAGGTCTCCTGGACCTGGAGTCCCAGGTAGTTATGAGCTGCTGGATGTGGGCACTGAGCACAGAAATCTAGTCCTCTGCAAGCAGTATGCATTCTTTTGTTTTGTTTTGTTTGTTTTTTAGAGACAGGGGTTCTCTGTGTATCCCTGGCTGTCCTAGACTCACTTTGTAGAGCAGGATAGCCTTGAACTCAGAGATACACCTGGCTCTGACTCCCGAGTGCTGGGATTAAAGGTGTGCATTACTATTCCCGAAAAAAAAAAAAAAAAAAAAAAAACGTGTAACCTAGGCTAGTCTCGAACTCCTGATCCTCCTGTCTCCATCTCCTTCAGAAAAATCCTACAGGCCGACTGGCATGTGCCACTAAAACTGTAGCAGTATGAACTTTTTTTTTAATATTTATTTATTATTTCAGGTTAGTTACATCTCCATCACAGTGTCTTCTTTCTACCCCACCCATTCCTTCCCTCCCACCCTCTACCCCCTATCCCTTCCATCCCACTCCTCTGGAGTGGAGTGTCCCTACATATCAGTCCCCTGCCCCAGTTCAGCAGTCATATGAGGGCCAAGAGCCTCCTCATACACTGGGGGCCTACAAGGCAGCACCACTAGGGAAAAGTGTCTCATTGACAGGTAACAAAGTCTATGTTTCTGCTCCCTTTGGTGCACTGGTTGTAGTACAGTTATCCTGTACTATATGGCTAAAATCCAATTATAAGTGAATAGATGCCATGTGCATCCTTCTGAGTCTGGGTTAGCTCACTCAGAATGAGCTTCTCTAGTTCCATCCATTTGGCTGCAAATTGCATGATTTCATTGTTTCTGATGGCTGAGTAGTATTCCATTGTATAGACGTACCACAGAACTAAAGAAATTAAATGCCAAGAAACCAAATAATCCAATCAAAAAATGGGGAACAGAGCTAAACAGAGAAGTCACAAAAGAGTAATCCCTAATGGCTGAGAGATACTCAGCATCCTTAATCATCAGAGAAATGCAACTCAAGACGACTCTGAGATTCCATCTCACACCTGTCAGAATGGCTAAGATCAACAACTCAAATGACACACATGCTGGTGAGGTTGTAGAGAAAGGAGAACACTCCTCCATTGCTGGTGGGAGTACAAGCTTGTACAACCACTATGGAAATCAGTCTGGTGATATCTTAGAAAACTTGGAATAGCTCTCTACCTCAAGACCCAGCCATACCACTTCTGAGTATGCATCCAAATCATTCCTCACCAAATCACAAGGAAGTTTCCTCATCTATGTTCATAGCAGCCTTATCTGTAATAGCTAGAAATCGGAAAAAAAACAGATGTCCCTCAACTGAGGAACAGATAAAAAAAAACCTGTGGTACATTTACACAGTATGAACTCTTAACCATTGTGTCATCTCTCCAGCCCCCTATTTATTTATTTATTTTAATTTAATTTAATTTTTCAGGCAGTGTCCCACTACATAGCCCAGTCTAGGCTGGAATTCACTATGTAGAAAATGACCTCAAATTGGTGAAGATTAGTGTCTTTGCCTGTAGAATTTTTTAAAAGAGGGTATGAAGAATGATAAAGGAAGGTACCTTTTAGAAATCACATCTCGATGGGCGTGGTAGCACATGCTTTTAATCCCAGCACTCGGGAGACAGAGGCAGGCGGATGTATGTGAGTTCAAGGCCAGCCTAGTATATAAAGTGAGTCTAGGACAGCCAGAGAAACCCTGTCTCAAAAAACAAACAAACTAAAAAAGCAAATACAAAGAACTTCTAAATGTTTTACATATAATTACCAATTCCCTTTAACTATTATGTAGGACAAAGAAAAAAGTAAAATACTAAGAGAAGTGTAAACAAAAAATGTAGCAATGAGCCTTAACTGAGGCCAAGAAAGCATCTAATATTCAGTTCATTCTTGTCTGTCTCATTAGTCCAACACAGCTCAGAGTTACACTTGCCTAAATACAAATTTGTCAATAAAAATAATAAGTAAAATAAACAATAGGAACCAGAGATTGAGAGGCAGTGAGTAAGAAATATGACTCTGAATGCTACAAAGAAATTCTCTCAACAGGAAAAGCAAAACATCTGCCTTCATTTAAAAGTTTGAGTTGTGTGTGATTTCCTGCATTTAAGAACCTCTTTCTGAACTACAAAGAAGCCACAAAACATCACATTTTCCCCTCCAAGCTTCCCCCTTCAAAAACCCCAAGGTGATGATTAACAAACAGCCCCCTTGTCTTCAGACAGTCTAAGAAGCCACAGGAAAAGATAAATTAAACAGAAGAACCCTTCGTAAATAAACAAGAAACAGGCTGCCTGGGGAGAAGACAAAGCTTCCTCACAAGAAGCAGCAAGTAGCTTTCCTTGATGACAAGTGGGAGACCAGAGGAAAGCTACCCAGGACCTCCCACCCACTGAGGCAGCCTGGAGAGTCTATCCAGAATGGCTCCACCCTTGGACTCCAGGCAGCTGCAGAGATTCTTCTAGGAGTTCTGGGTGGGAGTGCAAAGTGCAGGGGCTCAAGGCAAAATCAAAGACTAACAGCCAAGGGCTTCTCCATTCCAACAATGAGGTCAGGCCTGAATCTCTAATTCATGGCCAATTCATTTCCTAACAGGACAGTCTCCCAAGCAATCCATTCCAACCCACCACCTATCACTACACCACCATGTGCAGATCTGACCCTGTTTAATCACCCTTTGATTGAACATAATCCTTTTCTTGGTATCTTTATAAGAATTAAAGAATTTTGGCAGTATGCCCAGATCTGTGGTAAGCACATGCCAGATATATAATAAATGTTCACTTCCATTGAAAGGAAACTCTTAATTCTACTGAGCAATCACTACTTAAGGTGAAAAACAAATCTATAGTTACCATTTTCCTATGGTAACTCAAAACTAAAAATCTTACACAAGAAAGAAAAAAAGAAGAACCCAAAGAATTCAGAGACTAGTCCCTTCACATATATACATACCCTAATGGGTTAAATTTCACCTTCTGGCTCCTCTTCCAAAGCAAAAAAAAAGCTCACTGGGTCTTGCCCAAGAAGCTGCCACTCTGTATTAACCACCACAATGCTAAATCCTCTTGCAGCTTGGGGAAAAAAAAATCTTAATTTAAATTTATACATATTTAGATTTACTACATAGGAGTAAAGTTGCTCCCTACCCAAAAACATCCAAATTAAAGAACCAAAAACAAACAAACAAACAAAAAACCCTCTATTCCAGTAGTATTAATTAGAATCCTATCAGTGATCAGTAATCTTATATTAGGAAATGCTGCTTCAAACCTCAATGAAGAACAAGAACACACTAACAAACATGAGCTCCCATTCTCTTCTCTTCCCTCCTCCTGGAGCTTATTTACAAGCATCAGAATTTTTATTGTATACTTCTTTAAAACACTCCAGCAGGGTGTGGTGTCGCACCCCTTTCATCCCAGAACAGGGGAGGCAAGGGCAGGTGGATTTCCTCAAATTCGAGGCCAACATGGTCTAACTTTAAGGGAGTACAGGACACCCAGAGCTGTTATACAGAGAGACTCTGCCTTAAAAAACAAAAACAAAACCTTCCCAGCCCAGCAGCCAGTAGTATCCACTGTGTTTAGGCATTCTTGGTTTTTTTTTTTTTCCGTTTCTTTTTTTGTTTGTTTGTTTTTCAAGACAGTGTTTCCCTATGTAGCCCTGGCTGTCCTGGAACTTGCTTTGTAGAGCAGGTTGGCCTCGAGTTTAATGATCTGCCAGTCTCTGCTTCTCAAGGGCTGGGATTAAATGTGTGTGCCACCATGCCCAGCAGTAGATTATTCTTTAACAGGTACAAAACACAAGAAAGTCCTGTAAGCAAAATTTTTCATTGGTTTATTAGTTATTTTCAAAATAAAACACCTCACTTTTGATAATGCTTCCCTTTATTACATATACAAGACTTTACCCATACTCGTTTCAGAAAAGCCACTATTTTAAATTTTTACTTTTATCTACATACTCAGACACCTGCTTCACCAGGCATTCTTTCAAATCTAAACATATACAATATAAGATGTATAAGAAATTGGTAATACCCCCGACAAAGTTATCTTAGAAATCCGCTCTAAAAGAACTTTAAATAAATTGACTTCCACTGCAAGCACTATCCCCAAATAAACTGACTGCATCCTAGAATCAAGTGCACTCAAGGTTGGAATGTCAAGCCAGTCATATTATTTCAACCTCACTAAATCTCTCCTTCTCCAAATCCTAGGCTGCTTTCTAAAACAGTTCACTAAAAAGCACCAACCTAATTAACAGCCGCTTCCTCTGCAACAGTGGCCTTGATTTCACTTATTCACACATTAACTGCAGCCTCCTTTTGGCCAAGCCAGTCTATTCTCTGTACCATGCCGAGCCTTTTATCTGCCCTGGACAGCATTTTCTCCAGCAGATGAAGTAGATGCCGATTGATTTGCTGTCGAGCATGGTAAATTAATAGCAACAAATTG